>CM066037.1:345558928-345873219 GCA_033557465.1 Ichthyophis bannanicus
CCCTCAATGTACAAGGTATCTCCTAGTCCGAGAAAAACCGCAAAAAGATAGTAAATTATTAGCCAAAAAACAATGCGAAGACATTGTATACTTACAGGAAACACATCTCACTTGATGTTGATCCCAGAAGGTTTAGGGAGTGAATATTACCAAAATGTGGTAATCTTCCGGCGGCAGCACAAAAAAAGGGAAAGGGTGGAGTAATTATACTAATTCGGAAAAGTTCATGGTTACGCATAAATTGAGGAAACATCTATAGACCCTGAAGGAAGATGGTGCTAAGGCGTTGGGTACAGATGGGTAACTGATAGATATCACCGTGATGTCCCCTCTATGGGACCACAGCAGGAGACCCACAATTTTTTGAAAAAAAACAAAAAAGGGGGGGGGGTTTTTTGGGGCACAAGAGCTTTTTGGTTAGAGGAACCTGCCGTCTCTTACTCCTGGGTGGAGATTTTAATTTTCTCCTTACGCGACCCATAATAGATCGGGACACCATACCGGATGCAACAAAAGCCCAAGGCGAGTAGAGTCGCTCTCAGAGATCATTGAATCCCTCTCGGTGTGAGGAACCAATGCGAGCTTAGGTTTCCCAAAGAATGCGAGAATAAACCTTTTACTCGTATGCGCCCATAAACACAGAAACACGCAGAGATTATTTCCTGATGTCGAAAGGTACTATTGGATTAAGATGGGAGACACGAGCCATAGGGTTTAAAACAGTTTCAGACCACGGCAACGGTAGTATTCAGCATTAATTTCTGGGGGACACAGAGCTTCCCAAATAAGATGGCATTTTGAATCGTTCCTGGTTATGGATCCCGAGTTTCCCGAAAGATCATGGACAAGGCTGATGACTGAGTACTTTCATTACAACCAAAGCACTTGAGACAGGCAGTCTGGGCATGGTGGGAAGCCTTACAAGCAAAAACGAGAGGGTGTATGACAACATACATTATACAACGGAAAAGATTGGCAAAACAGCGATTGCAGGAATTAGAGCCAAGAGATGCCGCAATGGTCGAAACGTTTACTCACCAAGGAAAAACTGCGACCCGCTCATACTGCTCCGGTTACAAAAATTGAAGGTATCAATTATAAACTCAATACTGAATTCGGAAAGCGGATTTGAGGATAAAGACACAAGGGTGTATACCTACCATTGAGAGCAAAACCGGGCAGGCACATTACTTGCGCCGTATGCTTAGAGCCAAGAAGAGTGGCAACGAAGAATCACTGGACTGAAGGATAAGTATGGAACCTCTAAGAATTAAAAATGAAGAGTATTAAAATATGGGAAGAATTCTATACCAGCTTTATAACAGGAATGAGGAGAAAAAAAAAAAAAAAAAAAAAAAAAAAAGTAAAAAAACGTCGCAGACAAGGCAATGTATTCTCATTTTGTAACAGCGTTTGGTCAGGTCCCAACTTGTCCGCTGTGCAAAAACAGAGCTTGGAGGAAGGAAAATCCATCTCAGAAGCTTGAACAGGCTATGAAACAGCTAGCCAAAGGGGAAGCCCGGGGCCCGGATGGGATTACCTGGGGCATTTTATGTTTACCTGCCGCCAAGACATTAATTCCAGAGATGCAAAAAACTACTATTCCAAAAATCAATGACGAAAGTCGGCTATTGGTGGATTCGCTTCGGCTAACCATTGTTATACACCCTAAAAACTGGGGAGAGATCCCCAACAGATCGAAAATTAGCGACCCATCTCATTACGTAACTCTGATTACAAAATCTATGCCCAAGATGCTAGCTAATCTAGATTAGGGAATGGTGATCTCAAACATTAATTTCCACACCAGATCAATGGGGATTTATGCCAGGGAAGGTTGACCACGGATCATGGGCCGCATTATGGCGCCAGATAATTGGGGGAAATCACAAACTTCTCCACACCAGTAGTGGGCTTGGCGCTAGGGAAAAAAATGACGAAAAGGCATGCGATCGAGTTGAACTAACAGTATCTTCTCGTCAATGCGATTGGTGTGCGGTAATACCAGAAACCTATAGATATAAATACGGGGAGCTCTTGTATATGCCATCCGAGAGCCAGAGTGGCTGGTTAAATGGAGAGATCTCTTCTGAAGTTTCCGAGCTGACGAGGGGACGAGACAAGAGATGTCCGCTATCCCAGCTGCTATTTTACTTAGCGCCTAGAGCCCCATGCTTGATAAAGTTGCGGACAACAACAAAATATTGTCGGCATGAGATTCAAGGGATCATGAGTGCAAAGTATCGGCGTATGATGATGACCTTGTTCTTGATACTAGAGCCTAGCCTCGTGACAGCCGTTCTAGACCTTATAGCAGCTACTCTAGTATTTGGATGGATACAAAATTACATATGTCCCAAAACGACGATGATGTCCTTTTCAACTCAAATGTTCCGGAGAATGTTCCTCAAGCAATACCCGTTTTAAGGTGGTAAGAGAGGGAATCTTTTAAATACCTTTGGCGGGGACCGAGGGTACCACTCTTCAAGCCACAATGAAGCTAAGCATGGTGGCATGTGACAACATTTTCTCAGAGTGGTGTAAAACAAATGGTTCCCCATGTGAATCTTACATGGTCGCAGGGGGAAGGGAGACTTAGGAAACCATCAAAAGGGTCATCATGCCAAAATTAAACTACATCCTTCAGTATGCTACGATCCTATATGATATGATAAGAAATTTTTATCTGAGGCTTGAGAAAGCTGTGAGTAAATTCCTATGGCATAGTAAGACCCCCAGAATAGCGTGATGGAAACTTAAGGCTCTCTAAGCAAACATGGCGGTGTGCACTTCCCGAATGTCAAATGTACCACAGTGCGGCCATACTGAAGCAAAGGCACATGGGGGTGGTGCAAGAATGCGATACATGCTGATCGATCCGACCATATGGATGACGATAGAGTAATATCGCTTAAGGTGGGTGGCGATACACTTATGGTTGCGGATAGGGGCATGAATCCCCTATCCAGAGTTGGAAGAAGCTGGTATATGGGGAATACTAAGAAAGGCGTTTTCAAACGTCTAGAACAAACGACAGAGGTGGGTCAAGAATCCACACAAATGTTCAACAAATATGTTGGCTAAACCCGAAGTTCCAAATCGCTGGAAATTGCTTTGTATGGACTCCCTGGTGAAAACAGGGCATTACACAAGTGGGCCAGTTAATACAAAAACAAAGAGTTCAAATCCTTCACGGCCATTCGACAGGACTACGATCTATCCTCCAACCATCTATTTCAGTGGTGCCAACTTCGCCACTGCTTGCCTACGCTGGAGTAATTCCCGTTCTTCATTAGAGAGGGTATAACACATTATACCAACAAAAATGAAGACACTGGGGGAAGAATTCGAGGCGAACTTCTAAATATGCTGCAATTATTAGGGATGGAGGAAAACAAAGATGTAAAGGAGCACAGTTTAATTTGTCAGGAATCAGAAGTAGGGGGTGAACAGACTGAGCCTTAGAATTTGGGACGACTTCTGGAAACTACACAGATCAGGATCAAGATGGGCTGACTCTCTCACGCAAACATTATACTTTGTGGGCTCATCGAGCTTTATTTGACTCCTGTACAAAATAGCCAAATGGCAAACACAGCAAGGGAGTCAAATGCTGGTGTTGTCAGTTCAGAAGAGGAGCACAATGGCACATTATGATCTTTTGAACTGTAACAGTGATACAAGAGTTTGGCAACGGATTTGGCGACATATCACTCACCGTTTACAATTCTGGACCCCGTCACGTTTCGAATTGTGATTGATAGATTCAATGGCAGGACAGATACCCATAAGAGAAAGATGCAAGTGCTTGTGCTGGATTTAATGCTCAGGCCTGGCGTTAAACGCAATAACTCAGCCATTGGAAAAAAAATTTGCGATCCTGTCGGCCAGAGTGGTGGTGGGGCCTGTGGTTATGCCACCACAGGACTGTGAAATTGCGTATGTGAGTACACACACCGTCCCTCCACACCAAGTTGCTTTAAGACAGGTGGGAACATTTTAGATCAACAATTGTTCTAGATTATTTATCTAGGAATGACTATCACACTTGATACCTGTTTGAAATTATGGGTGTAAGATCCTTAATCTAGAAACGCGCGCTGCTTGGGGACGTGTGGATCGTCCTTACAACAATTGTTTTTGTTAGAACTGTTAGTAATGGGTTTAGGTTTTGGTTCCTGTTTAGAAATAGGTACTTGGTATTGCAAGGGGTGAACATCGTAATTTCGGTTAGGATATCGGACACATACAATCTTGTATGCATGAAAAAGGGATTTAATGTATGCCAATGCGACAATTATGGGTATGATTCGAGAAACTTAAAAAAAGACCCGTTTAAAAACAAACAAACAAATAACTTACTGAAAATCTCCTTCCAGGATGAATGACATTCCATACTTGGTAATCCAAAAATTCTTCGGTCACAGTAAAGAGTGTAATTGTCAACTCCTCAAGAACTCACTCTATTAAAACAAATAAGTTACTGAAAATCTCCTTCCAGGATGAATGACCTTCCAAACATGGTAATCCAAAAATTCTTCGGTCACAGTAAAGAGTGTAATTGTCAACTCCTCAAGAACTCACTCTATTAAAACAAATAACTTACTGAAAATCTCATTCCAGGATGAATGACCTTCAACAATTGGAAATCCAAAAAATTCTTCGGTCACAGTAAAGAGTGTAATTGTCAACTCCTCAAGAACTCACTCTATTAAAACAAATAACTTACTGAAAATCTCCTTCCAGGATGAATGACCTTCCATACTTGGTAATCCAAAAATGTCTTCGGTCACAGTAAAGAGTGTAATTGTCAACTCCTCAAGAACTCACTCTATTAAAACAAATAAACTTACTGAAAATCTCCTTCCAGGATGAATGACCTTCCATACTTGGTAATCCAAAAAATTCTTCGGTCACAGTAAAGAGTGTAATTGTCAACTCCTCAAGAACTCACTCTATTAAAACAAATAACTTACTGAAAATCTCCTTCCAGGATGAATGACCTTCCATACTTGGTAATCCAAAAAATTCTTCGGTCACAGTAAAGAGTGTAATTGTCAACTCCTCAAGAACTCACTCTATTAAAACAAATAAGTTACTGAAAATCTCCTTCCAGGATGAATGACCTTCCATACTTGGTAATCCAAAAAGTCTTCGCGGTCACAGTAAAGAGTGTAATTGTCAACTCCTCAAGAACTCACTCTATTAAAACAAATAACTTACTGAAAATCTCCTTCCAGGATGAATGACCTTCCATACTTGGTAATCCAAAAAAGTCTTCGGTCACAGTAAAGAGTGTAATTGTCAACTCCTCAAGAACTCACTCTATTAAAACAAATAACTTACTGAAAATCTCCTTCCAGGATGAATGACCTTCCATACTTGGTAATCCAAAAAGGTATTCAGTCACAGTAAAGAGTGTAATTGTCAACTCCTCAAGAACTCACTCTATTAAAACAAATAACTTACTGAAAATCTCCTTCCAGGATGAATGACCTTCCATACTTGGTAATCCAAAAAATTCTTCGGTCACAGTAAAGAGTGTAATTGTCAACTTCTGAAGAACTCACTCTATTAAAACAAATAACTTACTGAAAATCTCCTTCCAGGATGAATGACCTTCCATACTTGGTAATCCAAAAAATTATTCGGTCACAGTAAAGAGTGTAATTGTCAACTCCTCAAGAACTCACTCTATTAAAACAAATAACTTACTGAAAATCTCCTTCCAGGATGAATGACCTTCCATACTTGGTAATCCAAAAAAGTCTTCGGTCACAGTAAAGAGTGTATTTGTCAACTCCTCAAGAACTCACTCTATTAAAACAAATAACTTACTGAAAATCTCCTTCCAGGATGAATGACCTTCCAAACATGGTAATCCAAAATCTTCTTCGGTCACAGTAAAGAGTGTAATTGTCAACTCCTCAAGAACTCACTCTATTAAAACAAATAACTTACTGAAAATCTCCTTCCAGGATGAATGACCTTCCATACTTGGTAATCCAAAATGTCTTCGGTCACAGTAAAGAGTGTATTTGTCAACTCCTCAAGAACTCACTCTATTAAAACAAATAACTTACTGAAAATCTCCTTCCAGGATGAATGACCTTCCATACTTGGTAATCCAAAAATGTCTTCTGTCACAGTAAAGAGTGTAATTGTCAACTCCTCAAGAACTCACTCTATTAAAACAAATAACTTACTGAAAATCTCCTTCCAGGATGAATGACCTTCCATACTTGGTAATACAAAAAATTCTTCAGTCACAGTAAAGAGTGTAATTGTCAACTCCTCAAGAACTCACTCTATTAAAACAAATAACTTACTGAAAATCTCCTTCCAGGATGAATAACCTTCCATACTTGGTAATCCAAAAAGTCTTCGGTCACAGTAAAGAGTGTAATTGTCAACTCCTCAAGAACTCACTCTATTAAAACAAATAACTTACTGAAAATCTCCTTCCAGGATGAATGACCTTCCATACTTGGTAATCCAAAAAAGTCTTCTGTCATAGTAAAGAGTGTAATTGTCAACTCCTCAAGAACTCACTCTATTAAAACAAAATAACTTACTGAAAATCTCCTTCCAGGATGAATGACCTTCCAAACATGGTAATCCAAAAAATACTTCGGTCACAGTAAAGAGTGTAATTGTCAAATACTCAAGAAACTCACTCTATTAAATCAAATAACTTACTGAAAATCTCCTTCCAGGATGAATGACCTTCCATACTTGGTAATCCAAAAATTCTTCGGTCACAGTAAAGATTGTAATTGTCAACTCCTCAAGAACTCACTCTATTAAAACAAATAACTTACTGAAAATCTCTTTCCAGGATGAATGACCTTCCATACTTGGTAATCCAAAAATGTCTTTGGTCACAGTTAAGAGTGTATTTGTCAACTCCTCAAGAACTCACTCTATTAAAACAAATAACTTACTGAAAATCTCCTTCCAGGATGAATGACCTTCCACACATGGTAATCCAAAAAATTCTTCGGTCACAGTTAAGAGTGTAATTGTCAACTCCTCAAGAACTCACTCTATTAAAACAAATAACTTACTGAAAATCTCCTTCCAGGATGAATGACCTTCCATACTTGGTAATCCAAAAAAGTCTTCGGTCACAGTAAAGAGTGTATTTGTCAACTCCTCAAGAACTCACTCTATTAAAACAAATAACTTACTGAAAATCTCCTTCCAGGATGAATGACCTTCCACACATGGTAATCCAAAAAATTCTTCGGTCACAGTTAAGAGTGTAATTGTCAACTCCTCAAGAACTCACTCTATTAAAACAAATAACTTACTGAAAATCTCCTTCCAGGATGAATGACCTTCCATACTTGGTAATCCAAAAATGTCTTCAGTCACAGTAAAGAGTATATTTGTCAACTCCTCAAGAACTCACCCTATTAAAACAAATAACTTACTGAAATCTCCTTCCAGGATGAATGACCTTCCATACTGGTAATCCAAAAATTCTTCAGTCAAAGTAAAGAGTGTAATTGTCAACTCCTTAAGAACTCACTCTATTAAAACAAATAACTTACTGAAAATCTCCTTACAGGATGAATAACCTTCCATACTTGGTAATACAAAAAATTATTCGATCACAGTAAAGAGTGTAATTGTCAACTCCTCAAGAACTCACTCTATTAAAACAAATAAGTTACTGAAAATCTCCTTCCAGGATGAATGATCTTCCATACTTGGTAATCTAAAAAATTCTTCGGTCTCAGGTAAAGACTGTAATTGTCAACTCCTTAAGAACTCAGTCTATTAAAACTAATAACTTACTGAAAATCTCCTTCCATTATGAATGTCCTTCCACACATGGTAATCCAAAAGATCTTCAGTCACAGTAAAGAGTGTAATTGTCAACTCCTCAAGAACTCACTCTATTAAAACAAATAAGTTACTGAAAATCTCCTTCCAGCATAAAAGACCTTCCATACTTCGTAATCCAAAAAAGTCTTCGGTCACAGTAAAGAGTGTAATTGTCAACTCCTCAAGAACTAACTCCATTAAAACAAATATCTTATTGAAAATCTCCTTCCAGGATGAATGACCTTGCATACTTGATAATCCAAAAACTTCTTCGGTCACAGTAAAGTATGTAATTGTCAACTCCTCAAGAACTCACTCTATTAAAACAAATAACTTACTGAAAATCTCCTTCCAGGATGAATGACCTTCCATACTTGATAATACAAAAAATTATTCGGTGACAGTAAAGAGTGTAATTGTCAACTCCTCATGAACTCACTCTATTAAAACAAATAACTTACTGAAAATCTCCTTCCAGGATGAATGACCTTCCACACATGGTAATCCAAAACGTTCTTCAGTCACAGTAAAGAGTGTAATTGTCAACTCCTCAAGAACTCACTCTATTAAAACAAATAAGTTACTGAAAATCTCCTTCCAGGATGAATGTCCTTCCATACTTGGTAATCCAAAAAATACTTCAGTCACAGTAAAGAGTGTAATTGCCAACTCCTCAAGAACTCACTCTATTAAAACAAATAAGTTACTGAAAATCTCCTTCCAGGATGAATGACCTTCCATACTTGGTAATCCAAAAAATTCTTCGGTCAAGGTAAAGACTGTAATTGTCAACTCCTTAAGAACTCACTCTATTAAACTAATAACTTACTGAAATCTCCTTCCATTATGATGTCCTTCCACACATGGTAATCCAAAAAGATCTTCAGTCACAGTAAAGAGTGTAATTGTCAACTCCTCAAGAACTCACTCTATTAAAACAAATAAGTTACTGAAAATCTCCTTCCAGGATGAATTACCTTCCATACTTGGTAATCCAATAAATTCTTCTGTCAAAGTAAAGAGTGTAATTGTCAACTCCTTAAGAACTCACTCTATTAAAACAAATAACTTACTGAAAATCTCCTTACAGGATGAATAACCTTCCATACTTGGTAATACAAAAAATTATTCGGTCACAGTAAAGAGTGTAATTGTCAACTCCTCAAGAACTCACTCTATTAAAACAAATAAGTTACTGAAAATCTCCTTCCAGGATGAATGATCTTCCGTACTTGGTAATCCAAAAAATTCTTCGGTCAAGGTAAAGACTGTAATTGTCAACTCCTTAAGAACTCAGTCTATTAAAACTAATAACTTACTGAAAATCTCCTTCCATTATGAATGTCCTTCCACACATGGTAATCCAAAAACATCTTCAGTCACAGTAAAGAGTGTAATTGTCAACTCCTCAAGAACTCACTCTATTAAAACAAATAAGTTACTGAAAATCTCCTTCCAGGATGAATGACCTTCCATACTTGGTAATCCAAAAAATTATTCGGTCACAGTAAAGAGTGTAATTGTCAACTCCTCAAGAACTCACTCTATTAAAAGAAATAAGCTACTGAAAATCTCCTTCCAGGATGAATGACCTTCCATACTTGGTAATACAAAAAATTATTCGGTGACAGTAAAGAGTGTAATTGTCAACTCCTCAAGAATTCACTCTATTAAAACAAATAACTTGCTGAAAATCTCCTTCCTGGATGAACGACCTTCCACACATGGTAATCCAAAATGTTCTTCAGTCACAGTAAAGAGTGTAATTGTCAGCTCCTCAAGAACTCACTCTATTAAAACAAATAAGTTACTGAAAATCTCCTTCCAGGATGAATGTCCTTCCATACTTGGTAATCCAAATAATTGTTCGGTCACAGTAAAGAGTGTAATTGTCAACTCCTCAAGAACTCAGTCTATTAAATAAAATAAGTTACTGAAAATCTCCTTCCAGGATGAATGACCTTCCATAATTGGTAATCCAAAAAATTATTCAGTCACAGTAAAGAGTGTAATTCTCAACTCCTCAAGAACTCACTCTATTAAAACAAATAACTTATGAAAATCTCCTTCCAGGATGAATGACCTTCCATACTTGGTAATCCAAAAAATTATTCGGTCACAGTAAAGAGTGTAATTGTCAAATCCTCAAGAACTCATTCTATTAAAACAAATAACTTACTGAAAATCTCCTTCCAGGATGAATGACCTTCCATACTTGGTAATCCAAAAAATTCTATGGTCACAGAAAAGAGTGTAAATGTCAACTCCTCAAGAACTCACTCTATTAAACAAATAAGTTACTGAAAATCTCCATCCAGGATGAAAGACCTTCCATACTTGGTAATCCAAAAAATTATTTTGTCACCGTAAAGGGTGTAATTGTCAACTACTCAAGAACTAACTCTATTAAAAAAAATAACTTACTGAAAATCTCCTTCCAGGATAAATGACCTTCCATACTTGATAATCCAAAAACTTCTTCGGTCACAGTAAAGTTTGTAATTGTCAACTCCTCAAGAACTCACTCTATTAAAACAAATAACTTACTGATAATCTCCTTCCAGGATGAATGACCTTCCATACTTGGTAATCCAAAAAATTATTCGGTCACAGTAAAGAGGGTAATTGTCAACTCCTCAAGAACTCACTCTATTAAATCAAATAAGTTACTGAAAATCTCCTTCCAGGATGAATGACCTTCCATACTTGGTAATCCAAATAATTATTCGGTCACAGTAAAGAGTGTAATTGTCAACACCTCAAGAACTCACTCTATTAAAACAAATAACTTACTGAAAATCTCCTTCCAGGATGAATAACCTTTGATACTTGGTAATACAAAAAATTATTCGGTCACAGTACAGAGTGTAATTGTCAACTCCTTAAGACCTCACTCTATTAAAACAAATAACTTACTGAAAATCTCCTTCCAGGATGAATGACCTTCCACACATGGTAATCCAAAAAGATCTTCAGTCACAGTATAGAGTGTAATTGTCAACTCCTCAAGAACTCACTCTATTAAAACAAATAAGTTACTGAAAATCTCCTTCCAGGATGAATGTCTTTCCATACTTGGTAATCCAAAAAATTCTTCAGTCACAGTAAAGAGTGTAATTGCCAACTCCTCAAGAACTCACTCTATTAAAACAAATAAGTTACTGAAAATCTCCTTCCAGGATGAATGACCTTCCATACTTGGTAATCCAAAAAATTCTTTGGTCAAAGTAAAGAGTGTAATTGTCAACTCCTTAAGAACTCACTCTATTAAAACAAATAACTTACTGAAAATCTCCTTACAGGATGAATAACCTTCCATACTTGGTAATACAAAAAATTATTCGGTCACAGTAAAGAGTGTAATTCTCAACACCTCAAGAACTCACTCTATTAAAACAAATAACTTACTGAAAATCTCCTTCCAGGATGAATGACCTTCCATACTTGGTAATACAAAAAATTATTCGGTCACAGTAAAGAGTGTAATTGTCAACTCCTCAAGAACTCACTCTATTAAAACAAATAAATTACTGAAAATGTCCTTCCAAGATGAATGGCCTTCCATACTTGTTAATCCAAAAAATTATTTGGTCACAGTAAAGAGTGTAATTGTCAAATCCTCAAGAACTCACTCTATTAAAACAAATAACTTACTGAAAATCTCCTTCCAGAATGAATGACCTTCCATACTTGGTAATCCAAAAAATTCTACGGTCACAGTAAAAAGTGTAATTGTCAACTCCTCAAGAACTCACTCTATTAAAACAAATAAGTTACTGAAAATCTCCTTCCAGGATGAATGACCTTCCATACTTGGTAATCCAAAAAATTATTCGGTCACAGTATAGAGTGTAATTGTCAACTCCTCAAGAAGTCACTCTATTAAAACAAATAACTTACTGAAAATCTCCTTCCAGGATAAATGACCTTCCATACTTGGTAATCCAAAAAATTATTTGGTCACAATAAAGAGTGTAATTGTCAATACCTCAAGAACTCACTCTATTAAAACAAATAACTTACTGAAAATCTCCTTCCAGGATGAATAACCTTCCATACTTGGTAATACAAAAAATTATTCGGTCACAGTAAAGAGTGTAATTGCCAACTCCTCAAGAACTCACTCTATTAAAACAAATAAGTTACTGAAAATCTCCTTCCAGGATGAATGACCTTCCACACATGGTAATCCAAAAAGTTCTTCAGTCACAGTAAAGAGTGTAATTGTCGACTCCTCAAGAACTCACTCTATTAAAACAAATAAGTTACTGAAAATCTCCTTCAGGGATGAATGTCCTTCCATACTTGGTAATCCAAAAAATTCTTCGGTCACAGTAAAGAGTGTAATTGTCAACTCCTCGTGAACTCACTCTATTAAAACAAATAACTTACTGAAAATCTCCTTCCCGGATGAATGACCTTCCATACTTGGTAATCCAAAACTTATTCGGTCACAGTAAAGAGTGTAAATGTCAACTCCTCAAGAACTCACTCTATTAAAACAAATAAGTTACTGAAAATCTCCTTCCAGGATGAATGACCTTCCATACTTGGTAATCCAAAAAAGTCTTCGGTCATAGTAAAGAGTGTAATTGTCAACTGCTGAAGAACTCACTCTATTAAAAGAAATAACTTACTGAAAATCTCCTTCCAGGATGAATGACCTTCCACACATGGTAATCCAAAAAATACTTCGGTCACAGTAAAGAGTGTAATTGTCAAATACTCAAGAACTCACTCTATTAAATCAAATAACTTACTGAAAATCTCCTTCCAGGATGAATGACCTTCCATACTTGGTAATCCAAAAATTCTTCGGTCACAGTAAAGAGTGTAATTGTCAACTCCTCAAGAACTCACTCTATTAAAACAAATAACTTACTGAAAATCTCTTTCCAGGATGAATGACCTTCCATACTTGGTAATCCAAAAATGTCTTTGGTCACAGTAAAGAGTGTATTTGTCAACTCCTCAAGAACTCACTCTATTAAAACAAATAACTTACTGAAAATCTCCTTCCAGGATGAATGACCTTCCACACATGGTAATCCAAAAAATTCTTCGGTCACAGTTAAGAGTGTAATTGTCAACTCCTCAAGAACTCACTCTATTAAAACAAATAACTTACTGAAAATCTCCTTCCAGGATGAATGACCTTCCATACTTGGTAATCCAAAAAAGTCTTCGGTCACAGTAAAGAGTATATTTGTCAACTCCTCAAGAACTCACCCTATTAAAACAAATAACTTACTGAAAATCTCCTTCCAGGATGAATGACCTTCCATACTTGGCAATCCAAAAAAATATTTGGTCACAGTAAAGAGTGTAATTCTCAACACCTCAAGAACTCACTCTATTAAAACAAATAACTTACTGAAAATCTCCTTCCAGGATGAATGACCTTCCATACTTGGTAGTACAAAAAATTATTCGGTCACAGTAAAGAGTGTAGTTGTCAACTCCTCAAGAACTCACTCTATTAAAACAAATAAATTACTGAAAATGTCCTTCCAAGATGAATGACCTTCCATACTTGGTAATCCAAAAAATTATTCGGTCACAGTAAAGAGTGTAATTGTCAACTCCTCAAAACTCACTCTATTAAAACAAATAAATTACTGAAAATGTCCTTCCAAGATGAATGACCTTCCATTCTTGGTAATCCAAAAAAGTCTTCGGTCACAGTAAAGAGTGTAATTGTCAACTCCTGAAGAACTCACTCTTTTAAAACAAATAACTTACCGAAAATCTCCTTCCTCGATGAATGACCTTCCATACTTGGTAATCCAAAAACTTATTCGGTCACAGAAAAGAGTGTAAATGTCAACTCCTCAAAAACTCACTCTATTAAACAAATAAGTTACTGAAAATCTCCGTCCAGAATGAAAGAACTTCCATACTTGGTAATCCAAAAAAATATTTGGTCACAGTAAATGGTGTAATTGTCAACTCCTCAAGAACTAACTCTATTAAAAAAAATAACTTACTGAAAATCTCCTTCCAGGATAAATGACTTTCCATACTTGATAATCCAAAAACGTCTTCGGTCACAGTAAGGTTTGTAATTGTCAACTCCTCAAGAACTCACTCTATTAAAACAAATAACTTACTGATAATCTCCTTCCAGGAGGAATGACCTTCCATACTTGGTAATCCAAAAAATTATTTGGTCACAGTAAAGAGGGTATTTGTCAACT
This sequence comes from Ichthyophis bannanicus, assembly GCA_033557465.1. Taxonomy (NCBI): domain Eukaryota; kingdom Metazoa; phylum Chordata; class Amphibia; order Gymnophiona; family Ichthyophiidae; genus Ichthyophis; species Ichthyophis bannanicus. The sequence goes on from CM066037.1 coordinate 345,572,959, forward strand.
CCTCAAGAACTCACTCTATTAAATCAAATAAGTTACTGAAAATCTCCTTCCAGGATGAATGACCTTCCATACTTGGTAATCCAAAAAATTATTCGGTCGCAGTAAAGAGTGTAATTGTAAAATCCTCAAGAACTCACTCTATTAAAACAAATAACTTACTGAAAATCTCCTTCCAGGATGAATAACCTTCCATACTTGGTAATACAAAAAATTATTCGGTCACAGTAAAGAGTGTAATTGCCAACTCCTCAAGAACTCACTCTATTAAAACAAATAAGTTACTGAAAATCTCCTTCCAGGATGAATGACCTTCCATACTTGGTAATCCAAAAAATTCTTCGGTCAAAGTAAAGAGTGTAATTGTCAACTCCTTAAGAACTCACTCTATTAAAACAAATAACTTACTGAAAATCTCCTTACAGGATGAATAACCTTCCATACTTGGTAATACAAAAAATTATCCGGTCACAGTAAAGAGTGTAATTGTCAACTCCTCAAGAACTCACTCTATTAAAACAAATAAGTTACTGAAAATCTCCTTCCAGGATGAATGTCCTTCCACACATGGTAATCCAAAAAGATCTTCAGTCACAGTAAAGAGTGTAATTGTCAACTCCTCAAGAACTCACTCTATTAAAACAAATAACTTACTGAAAATCTCCTTACAGGATGAATAACCTTCCATACTTGGTAATACAAAAAATTATTCGGTCACAGTAAAGAGTGTAATTGTCAACTCCTCAAGAACTCACTCTATTAAAACAAATAAGTTACTGAAAATCTCCTTCCAGGATGAATGATCTTCCATACTTGGTAATCCAAAAAATTCTTCGGTCAAGGTAAAGACTGTAATTGTCAACTCCTTAAGAACTCAGTCTATTAAAACTAATAACTTACTGAAAATCTCCTTCCATTATGAATGTCCTTCCACACATGGTAATCCAAAAAGATCTTCAGTCACAGTAAAGAGTGTAATTGTCAACTCCTCAAGAACTCACTCTATTAAAACAAATAAGTTACTGAAAATCTCCTTCCAGGATGAAAGAACTTCCATACTTGGTAATCCAAAAAATTATTTGGTCACAGTAAATGGTGTAATTGTCAACTCCTCAAGAACTCACTCTATTAAAACAAATAAGTTACTGAAAATCTCCTTCCAGGATGAATGACCTTCCATACTTGGTAATCCAAAAAATTATTCGGTCACAGTATAGAGTGTAATTGTCAACTCCTCAAGAAGTCACTCTATTAAAACAAATAACTTACTGAAAATCTCCTTCCAGGATAAATGACCTTCCATACTTGGTAATCCAAAAAATTATTTGGTCACAATAAAGAGTGTAATTGTCAATACCTCAAGAACTCACTCTATTAAAACAAATAACTTACTGAAAATCTCCTTCCAGGATGAATAACCTTCCATACTTGGTAATACAAAAAATTATTCGGTCACAGTAAAGAGTGTAATTGCCAACTCCTCAAGAACTCACTCTATTAAAACAAATAAGTTACTGAAAATCTCCTTCCAGGATGAATGACCTTCCACACATGGTAATCCAAAAAGTTCTTCAGTCACAGTAAAGAGTGTAATTGTCGACTCCTCAAGAACTCACTCTATTAAAACAAATAAGTTACTGAAAATCTCCTTCAAGGATGAATGTCCTTCCATACTTGGTAATCCAAAAAATTCTTCGGTCACAGTAAAGAGTGTAATTGTCAACTCCTCGTGAACTCACTCTATTAAAACAAATAACTTACTGAAAATCTCCTTCCAGGATGAATGACCTTCCATACTTGGTAATCCAAAACTTATTCGGTCACAGTAAAGAGTGTAAATGTCAACTCCTCAAGAACTCACTCTATTAAAACAAATAAGTTACTGAAAATCTCCTTCCAGGATGAATGACCTTCCATACTTGGTAATCCAAAAAAGTCTTCGGTCATAGTAAAGAGTGTAATTGTCAGCTGCTGAAGAACTCACTCTATTAAAAGAAATAACTTACTGAAAATCTCCTTCCAGGATGAATGACCTTCCACACATGGTAATCCAAAAAATACTTCGGTCACAGTAAAGAGTGTAATTGTCAAATACTCAAGAACTCACTCTATTAAATCAAATAACTTACTGAAAATCTCCTTCCAGGATGAATGACCTTCCATACTTGGTAATCCAAAAAATTCTTCGGTCACAGTAAAGAGTGTAATTGTCAACTCCTCAAGAACTCACTCTATTAAAACAAATAACTTACTGAAAATCTCTTTCCAGGATGAATGACCTTCCATACTTGGTAATCCAAAAATGTCTTTGGTCACAGTAAAGAGTGTATTTGTCAACTCCTCAAGAACTCACTCTATTAAAACAAATAACTTACGAGAGGCGGAGCCAGCAAGACTCCAATATGGCTGCCTGAGAATTTTCTCCTCTGGCCCCCGTCCACTAATCCTGTATTTTACCGGTTTTATCCCTTGAGATTCCGGTCTGCCGTGTCACGGTAGATTTTGCTATGGCTGGAAGCAAGCAAACACGTTTGGAATTTGGAAATCCACCTACCTCGGGCTCAAAGCGGTCTAAAACGGATCCGCTATCTCCGCAGAAGCAGGCCTCCCTGCATGAGAAATCGGAGAGTATGTCGGAGTTGCTGCACGAAGTGAGAGCGATCCGCACACGTGTAGACCTAAACGGGGACGCTCTGACGGAGATGCAGTTTGATTTAAAAGAGCTGCGGTCGCAAATGTCATCCCTCTCCTGCCGGATGGAAACGGCTGAGGCGGCGATCTCTAAGTGCGAGGAGGGGGCCCTACAGGCGGCAAAATCGATTCGGAAGGTGGAATTTTTGGAGAGGTCCATAGAGGACATGAATAACAGGGCCCGTCGCAATAACCTGTGCCTTGTTGGACTCCCGGAGGGCCTGGAAGGGAAGGATCCGATCCGGCACTTGGAGGCATGGCTACCAGAGTTTCTCCATCTTGACTTCGCTCGGCCTTTGGAGATTGAGCGAGCGCACCGCATACCTCCCTTCCTTTCTGCGCAGAGCGGCAGGCCGCGCCCGTTAATATTTTGCCTTTTACGGCATCAGCATGCCATGCAGATTTTGGCGGCGGCAAAAGGGAAGCAACTTCAGTTACCTGACGGGCAAAAAATATTCTTTTTTCCTGACTACAGCCGTCCCACGGTGGAGAAAAGGAAGGCTTTTCTAGCGCTTAGGCCCCGATTACAACATCTGCAAGCCCGCTACGGCCTGGTGAATCCAGCGCGGTTTAAAGTTACTCTACATAATGTAACTAAGACCTTTGAAGACCCGCAGCTCCTTAAACGTTACATTGAAGATCAGGAAGCTCTTATGATGCATCAAAACTGACTATGAGTGGTGTTAATTTTATATTGGAGTTCCTGGTGGTGTGCTGATCGCTGGGGGCTTCCCGGGCCTTTTTTTTCAGACTTTCGGACTGGTTAGAGATCACTAGTTATGATCTGGAAGCGCAGACAGGGTTGGCCTGTCAAAAATAGTTGTCAATATTTTGATATGCTTTTATTTTTATATTGTGGGATAACTGGCTCATTGGGTGTCACGCAGTGTAGTCTTGGAGTTGCTGTGTGTAAAGATTCCATGTGCAGCTCATGGCTAGCTGTGGTGGTGGGGGTCGAGTCAGCCATATTTCTTTAGTCATGCTGTCTTACCTATTATTGGGGTTCGGGGGTGGGGTATGTATGAAGGTTCTCTGGGGGCAGCGGGGGAATTGTGTGTTAGTGATATGTTATATTTTGTGCTTTGCATTTGTCAAGGGTCACCCTCTTGTCCTTTCAAAGTGCAATGGCTAATAATCTATATTTGATGTCCCTGAATGTTAAGGGCCTTAGATCTCCGGCCAAACGGCAGAAAATCCTGTCGTATTGCGGGAGGCAAAAAGCAGACATATTTCTTTTACAGGAAACTCATCTTATTCCCGCGGAAGTGGCCAAATTAAATAATAAGAAATTTTGTGTAATCGGCTCCTCTCCTGCCGTTCATAAAAAAAATGGGGTGGTCACAATAATTAGGAAAACATTGGGGGCCAAGGTTATTAGTTCATCTCATGATGAAGGGGGTAGATGGGCAAACTCCCTCATTCAGATTGGAAATCGGTCTCTATCAATTTTTAATATCTATGGCCCTAATTCAGATGACCCTCTCTTTTTTCGTACGCTCTCGGGCAGACTCCAGATGGAAACTGGAGCCCCCATTATTGTGGGTGGGGACTTTAACATGGTGCCCGATTCACTTGTTGATCGTTCTCCTGGGAAAATAGAAAAACCCTCCAAAGCATTATTAGCCTTCCAGGCTCTTTGTGAGGCCTCCGGGTTGGTGGATGTATGGCGGATACTCCACCCTATGGGCAGAGACTTCTCTTATTTTTCTCCCGTTCACAAATCGTCCTCGCGCATTGATTTTTTTTTGGTGCCTAAGTCCTTGGTTTCTTGGGGATGTATGGCTGGTATAGAAAGCATCTGCATATCCGATCATGCTGCGGTCACACTGCAACTTGGGCTACATGGTCTAGACCGCTCTGTCCCTTCCTGGACGTTTAATAGAGCTTGGCTAGCTGAACCTTCTTTTCAGTCTGAAATCCGGGAGGCTATTAGATCCTATTTTGCCAATAATAAGGTGGGGGACACCGCGATCTGGGCCTGGTGGGAGGCGTTTAAGGCCACTCTCCGAGCGGCAATCACTAGCTATGCCATTCGTGAACGTAGAAAGGAAAGGGCCCGCTTGATGGCTCTTGAGAACCAGATTAAAGCGGGGGAAAGATTATGGGTGACTCACCCTAATCCGAGTATTTTGCTCAGACTCCAAAGATTACGATACCAATACAATGAGATAGTCTCCTCAGAGGTGGAGCAAACCTTGCTGAAACAATCGGCCAGATTTCATATTGAGCGGAATAGGGCAAGCAAGACCCTTGCTACGGCTTTACGAGGGCAGCAGGAAAAGAAGAGAATTGTCTCCCTACTGGACGATAACTTAGTGCCACAAACGACGAATGAACGTATATTAGACGAATTCTCTAAATTCTACGGGAAGCTCTACTCCTCAGAAATAACGCCAGATGCTCCTGCTTTCTCTGATTTTATGGGAGAGCTTGTGCATCCTGCAGCGTCTAGCCGACAGGCGAGAGAGCTTGGCGCCGTGTTTTCTAGTAAAGAACTGCGCTCTGCCATTAGAGGAATGCCCAGGGGCAAGGCTACTGGTCCTGATGGAATCCCGGCTGAATTTTATCAGGTATTCTGTGAGGATTTACTCCCGTATCTCCTGTTATATTTTACAGAGTTAATTGCGGAACAGGGTGCTACTGGGAACTTCTCGGAGGCTATCATTGTAGTTTTGGGAAAAGCCGGGAAAAGACCCCCAGTTTGTTACAAATTATCGGCCGATTTCTCTGTTAAATTCTGATTACAAGCTTTATGCAAGTGTTCTGGCGCAGAGGCTTACCAAAGTAATTGGAGATCTTATCCATCCGGACCAATGTGGCTTTGTCCCTGGCAGAGCTACAACGGATAATGCGCGGCTGTTATGTAATTTGCTGGACAGGGCCTCCACTAGCTCCTTGCCTTATGTCGGGCTCTCACTAGATGCCGAGAAAGCGTTTGACAGGCTGGAGTGGGCCTTTCTCTTCCAGGTGCTGAATTGGTTTGAACTTGGGCCTGAATTTGTCAAGATGGTCAAAGTCCTATATAAGGCTGCCAGTGCCCGTATTTCTGCAAATGGTATTCTCTCTAATTCATTTTCACTTCATAGAGGAACAAGACAGGGATGCCCCCTCTCTCCCCTTTTGTTTAATTTAGCATTGGAGCCGTTGGCGATAGCTCTTAGACAGCATGAAGAGATTGCTGGTTTTCGGCTGGGTGACTTACAGGTGAAGCTTTCCGCCTATGCGGATGATTTACTGTTGTTTACTCAGCCGGCGGAGATCCCCGCTATTTTAACGCTCATAGAGAGATATTCTGCGATCTCTGGGTACAAAATAAACTGGTCCAAATCCGTTGCTTTCCCGATGAATAATATCTCTAACTCGAGCATGATGTCGGAGTTTCCCTTTCGATGGGTTGCTGGCAAAATCACTTATTTAGGAACCCAATACTGTGCTTCCCGGGACGACACCATTATTTCTAATTTAACAGACCTTCTTCTAATGATACGTAAGCGGTCTCTTTCATGGTCCCCTATCCACCTCTCATGCTGGGGTAGATTGGAGACTATCAAAATGGTACTTACCCCTAAAATAAATTATTTGCTGGGCATGCTCCCCTTTGTCTTTCCCCGTACTGCGTATGTCGAATTAGAGCGTGCGCTATTGTCCTTTCTCTGGGGCGGGAAACGTCCACGAATAGCCACTCAGAAACTTAAGGCGTCTAAGGAGCTAGGGGGCGTTTTGTTTCCTGATTTTTGGGGATATCATCAAGCCCTTTTACTGAAGCAAGGGGCCATGTGGTCAACTTCTGAGGACTTTGAACATAGACCGATTTGGTTAGCTGTAGAGGAACAGCTAGCGTCTCCTTGGCCTCTGCGACATCTGCTGGGCATGCAATTCCCACGAGATGTTGAGGCAGGGGGTGTCATTTTGGCCACGCAGGTGGCTTTTTTGCAGTTGGCCCGCCTTAAGTGCCCCCCAGTTATCTTTTCTAAGCAAACCCCTTTATGGTGGAACCCAGCATTTAAGATCCGAAGTCGAGTCTTTGCTTGGCACAGGTGGATGCGTCACGGTATATGGGTCATAGGGCAGCTGTTTACTGATCAGGGATGGAAAGATTTTTCTGCCTTGCAGAGGGAGTTTGACCTTCCCCGCTCCTGTTATTATCAGTGGTTACAACTGCAACATTGCTTAAATGCTAAGGGGGTGAGGGGCGGGGAACTGGCCGCTGTTGGGTTCCCATACTATCTTCTTCAGGAGGCCCAGGGCCGAAGGGGTGCCATGTCCTTCCTGTATAGGTCAATTCGGGAGTGTTCCTCAATATCCAACCGGGGACTCAGTAGGACTTGGGAGGAAGACATGGGTCTCGAGATTTCTTCTGCAACTTGGAAGTCCTTGTGGGGCCCAGTCACGAGAGTGTCACGTTCTGCGGCACTCACTCAATCTCTGTTTTTTTTTCTGCATAGAGCCTTTATTACACCCGTTAAGTTAGCTAAATGGGACAAGATGTCATCAGGCAAATGCTGGTCCTGTCAATTGGAGCTCGGTACTTATAGACATATGTTTTTTGATTGTCCCCTGCTCCAAGGCTTTTGGCAAAGGGTGTGGGCTCGGGTACAGAGCGTTTTAGGTTTTTCATACCCCTTCTCAAGCATTATGGTGGTTTTAAGGGCTCTAGAGCCTTCCTTGAGTCTCTCACAGGGGCAGGCCTTTTTATTTAATTTTATGTTAGCCATTGCACTTAAACTTATCCTTTCTCATTGGAAGCACTTTCGATTATTACATTTTGATTGCTGGTGGAACCTTGTTTGTTTTTATGCCAATCTTGAAAAATTGTATTGCCAGCTACATCATCCGAGTACACTGAAGTTAAGTGTGGATAGATGGGCGCTTCTTGACCAATACTGTGCCCGGTCTTCTGTTTTTTGAAATAGCGTACCGCATAGCCAGTTGATTATGTGGGGACTTTTATTTTCTTTTTATTAATTTTCTTCAAGGTCTTTAAGTATGGTAACCTCATGTATAGTGTAATAAGCAAAGGTTGTCTCGCGCTGTCCATCAGAGAACCCGGGGGGTGGGGGGGTGGGTGGGGGGTGGGTGGGGCTTGATGTCTTGTCTTTGTAGGTAGGTTTTTGGTTTTGTCCTGTCTGAGTGGACAGATATGTATCCTGCCGTTTATAATTCTACATCTGTAATGTTCTGTATTTTTTTGGTTTGATTTCTCAAAAGCTTAAATAAACGATTAAAAAAAAAACAAAAAACAAATAACTTACTGAAAATCTCCTTCCAGGATGAATGACCTTCCAAACATGGTAATCCAAAAAATTCTTCGGTCACAGTTAAGAGTGTAATTGTCAACTCCTCAAGAACTCACTCTATTAAAACAAATAACTTACTGAAAATCTCCTTCCAGGATGAATGACCTTCCATACTTGGTAATCCAAAAAAGTCTTCGGTCACAGTAAAGAGTATATTTGTCAACTCCTCAAGAACTCACCCTATTAAAACAAATAACTTACTGAAAATCTCCTTCCAGGATGAATGACCTTCCATACTTGGCAATCCAAAAAAATATTTGGTCACAGTAAAGAGTGTAATTCTCAACACCTCAAGAACTCACTCTATTAAAACAAATAACTTACTGAAAATCTCCTTCCAGGATGAATGACCTTCCATACTTGGTAGTACAAAAAATTATTCGGTCACAGTAAAGAGTGTAGTTGTCAACTCCTCAAGAACTCACTCTATTAAAACAAATAAATTACTGAAAATGTCCTTCCAAGATGAATGACCTTCCATACTTGGTAATCCAAAAAATTATTCGGTCACAGTAAAGAGTGTAATTGTCAACTCCTCAAAACTCACTCTATTAAAACAAATAAATTACTGAAAATGTCCTTCCAAGATGAATGACCTTCCATTCTTGGTAATCCAAAAAAGTCTTCGGTCACAGTAAAGAGTGTAATTGTCAACTCCTGAAGAACTCACTCTTTTAAAACAAATAACTTACCGAAAATCTCCTTCCTCGATGAATGACCTTCCATACTTGGTAATCCAAAAAATTATTTGGTCACAGTAAATGGTGTAATTGTCAACTCCTCAAGAACTAACTCTATTAAAAAAAATAACTTACTGAAAATCTCCTTCCAGGATAAATGACTTTCCATACTTGATAATCCAAAAACGTCTTCAGTCACAGTAAGGTTTGTAATTGTCAACTCCTCAAGAACTCACTCTATTAAAACAAATAACTTACTGATAATCTCCTTCCAGGAGGAATGACCTTCCATACTTGGTAATCCAAAAATTATTTGGTCACAGTAAAGAGGGTATTTGTCAACTCCTCAAGAACTCACTCTATTAAATCAAATAAGTTACTGAAAATCTCCTTCCAGGATGAATGACCTTCCATACTTGGTAATCCAAAAAATTATTCGGTCACAGTAAAGAGTGTAATTGTAAAATCCTCAAGAACTCACTCTATTAAAACAAATAACTTACTGAAAATCTCCTTCCAGGATGAATAACCTTCCATACTTGGTAATACAAAAAATTATTCGGTCACAGTAAAGAGTGTAATTGCCAACTCCTCAAGAACTCACTCTATTAAAACAAATAAGTTACTGAAAATCTCCTTCCAGGATGAATGACCTTCCATACTTGGTAATCCAAAAAATTCTTCGGTCAAAGTAAAGAGTGTAATTGTCAACTCCTTAAGAACTCACTCTATTAAAACAAATAACTTACTGAAAATCTCCTTACAGGATGAATAACCTTCCATACTTGGTAATACAAAAAATTATCCGGTCACAGTAAAGAGTGTAATTGTCAACTCCTCAAGAACTCACTCTATTAAAACAAATAAGTTACTGAAAATCTCCTTCCAGGATGAATGTCCTTACACACATGGTAATCCAAAAAGATCTTCAGTCACAGTAAAGAGTGTAATTGTCAACTCCTCAAGAACTCACTCTATTAAAACAAATAACTTACTGAAAATCTCCTTCCAGGATGAATGATCTTCCATACTTGGTAATCCAAAAAATTCTTCGGTCAAGGTAAAGACTGTAATTGTCAACTCCTTAAGAACTCAGTCTATTAAAACTAATAACTTACTGAAAATCTCCTTCCATTATGAATGTCCTTCCACACATGGTAATCCAAAAAGATCTTCAGTCACAGTAAAGAGTGTAATTGTCAACTCCTCAAGAACTCACTCTATTAAAACAAATAAGTTACTGAAAATCTCCTTCCAGCATAAAAGACCTTCCATACTTCGTAATCCAAAAAAGTCTTCGGTCACAGTAAAGAGTGTAATTGTCAACTCCTCAAGAACTAACTCCATTAAAACAAATATCTTATTGAAAATCTCCTTCCAGGATGAATGACCTTGCATACTTGATAATCCAAAACTTCTTCGGTCACAGTAAAGTATGTAATTGTCAACTCCTCAAGAACTCACTCTATTAAAACAAATAACTTACTGAAAATCTCCTTCCAGGATGAATGACCTTCCATACTTGGTAATACAAAAAATTATTCGGTGACAGTAAAGAGTGTAATTGTCAACTCCTCATGAACTCACTCTATTAAAACAAATAACTTACTGAAAATCTCCTTCCAGGATGAATGACCTTCCACACATGGTAATCCAAAACGTTCTTCAGTCACAGTAAAGAGTGTAATTGTCAACTCCTCAAGAACTCACTCTATTAAAACAAATAAGTTACTGAAAATCTCCTTCCAGGATGAATGTCCTTCCATACTTGGTAATCCAAAAAATTCTTCAGTCACAGTAAAGAGTGTAATTGCCAACTCCTCAAGAACTCACTCTATTAAAACAAATAAGTTACTGAAAATCTCCTTCCAGGATGAATGACCTTCCATACTTGGTAATCCAAAAATTTCTTCGGTCAAGGTAAAGACTGTAATTGTCAACTCCTTAAGAACTCACTCTATTAAAACTAATAACTTACTGAAAATCTCCTTCCATTATGAATGTCCTTGCACACATGGTAATCCAAAAAGATCTTCAGTCACAGTAAAGAGTGTAATTGTCAACTCCTCAAGAACTCACTCTATTAAAACAAATAAGTTACTGAAAATCTCCTTCCAGGATGAATTACCTTCCATACTTGGTAATCCAATAAATTCTTCGGTCAAAGTAAAGAGTGTAATTGTCAACTCCTTAAGAACTCACTCTATTAAAACAAATAACTTACTGAAAATCTCCTTACAGGATGAATAACCTTCCATACTTGGTAATACAAAAAATTATTCGGTCACAGTAAAGAGTGTAATTGTCAACTCCTCAAGAACTCACTTTATTAAAACAAATAAGTTATTGAAAATCTCCTTCCAGGATGAATGATCTTCCATACTTGGTAATCCAAAAAATTCTTCGGTCAAGGTAAAGACTGTAATTGTCAACTCCTTAAGAACTCAGTCTATTAAAACTAATAACTTACTGAAAATCTCCTTCCATTATGAATGTCCTTCCACACATGGTAATCCAAAAGGATCTTCAGTCACAGTAAAGAGTGTAATTGTCAACTCCTCAAGAACTCACTCTATTAAAACAAATAAGTTACTGAAAATCTCCTTCCAGGATGAATGACCTTCCATACTTGGTAATCCAAAAAATTATTCTGTCACAGTAAAGAGTGTAATTGTCAACTCCTCAAGAACTCACTCTATTAAAAGAAATAAGCTACTGAAAATCTCCTTCCAGGATGAATGACCTTCCATACTTGGTAATACAAAAAATTATTCGGTGACAGTAAAGAGTGTAATTGTCAACTCCTCAAGAATTCACTCTATTAAAACAAATAACTTGCTGAAAATCTCCTTCCTGGATGAACGACCTTCCACACATGGTAATCCAAAATGTTCTTCAGTCACAGTAAAGAGTGTAATTGTCAGCTCCTCAAGAACTCACTCTATTAAAACAAATAAGTTACTGAAAATCTCCTTCCAGGATGAATGTCCTTCCATACTTGGTAATCCAAATAATTGTTCGGTCACAGTAAAGAGTGTAATTGTCAACTCCTCAAGAACTCAGTCTATTAAATAAAATAAGTTACTGAAAATCTCCTTCCAGGATGAATGACCTTCCATACTTGGTAATCCAAAAAATTATTCAGTCACAGTAAAGAGTGTAATTCTCAACTCCTCAAGAACTCACTCTATTAAAACAAATAACTTATGAAAATCTCCTTCCAGGATGAATGACCTTCCATACTTGGTAATCCAAAAAATTATTCGGTCACAGTAAAGAGTGTAATTGTCAAATCCTCAAGAACTCATTCTATTAAAACAAATAACTTACTGAAAATCTCCTTCCAGGATGAATGACCTTCCATACTTGGTAATCCAAAAAATTCTATGGTCACAGAAAAGAGTGTAAATGTCAACTCCTCAAGAACTCACTCTATTAAACAAATAAGTTACTGAAAATCTCCATCCAGGATGAAAGACCTTCCATACTTGGTAATCCAAAAAATTATTTTGTCACCGTAAAGGGTGTAATTGTCAACTCCTCAAGAACTAACTCTATTAAAAAAAATAACTTACTGAAAATCTCCTTCCAGGATAAATGACCTTCCATACTTGATAATCCAAAAACTTCTTCGGTCACAGTAAAGTTTGTAATTGTCAACTCCTCAAGAACTCACTCTATTAAAACAAATAACTTACTGATAATCTCCTTCCAGGATGAATGACCTTCCATACTTGGTAATCCAAAAAATTATTCGGTCACAGTAAAGAGGGTAATTGTCAACTCCTCAAGAACTCACTCTATTAAATCAAATAAGTTACTGAAAATCTCCTTCCAGGATGAATGACCTTCCATACTTGGTAATCCAAATAATTATTCGGTCACAGTAAAGAGTGTAATTGTCAACACCTCAAGAACTCACTCTATTAAAACAAATAACTTACTGAAAATCTCCTTCCAGGATGAATAACCTTTGATACTTGGTAATACAAAAAATTATTCGGTCACAGTAAAGAGTGTAATTGTCAACTCCTTAAGACCTCACTCTATTAAAACAAATAACTTACTGAAAATCTCCTTCCAGGATGAATGACCTTCCACACATGGTAATCCAAAAAGATCTTCAGTCACAGTATAGAGTGTAATTGTCAACTCCTCAAGAACTCACTCTATTATAACAAATAAGTTACTGAAAATCTCCTTCCAGGATGAATGACCTTCCATACTTGGTAATCCAAAAAATTATTCGGTCACAGTAAACAGTGTAATTGTCAACTCCTCAAGAACTCACTCTATTAAAACAAATAAATTACTGAAAATGTCCTTCCAAGATGAATGACCTTCCATTCTTGGTAATCTAAAAAATTATTCGGACACAGTAAAGAGTGTAATTGTCAACTCCACAAGAACTCACTCTATTAAAACAAATACATTACTGAAAATGTCCTTCCAAGATGAATGACCTTCCATACTTCGTAATCCAAAAAATTCTTCGCTCACAGTAAAGAGTGTAATTGTCAACTCCTCAAGAACTAACTCTATTAAAACAAATAACTTACTGAAAAACTCCTTCCAGGATGAATGACCTTCCATACTTGATAATCCAAAAACTTCTTCGGTCACATTAAAGTATGTAATTGTCGACTCCTCAAGAACTCACTCTATTAAAACAAATAACTTACTGAAAATCTCCTTCCAGGATGAATGACCTTCCATACTTGGTAATCCAAAAAATTATTCGGTCACAGTAAAGAGTGTATTTGTCAACTCCTCAAGAACTCACTCTATTAAAAAAATAACTTACTGAAAATCTCCTTCCAGGATGAATGACCTTCCACACATGGTAATCCAAAAAGTTCTTCAGTCACAGTAAAGAGTGTAATTGTCAACTCCTCAAGAACTCACTCTATTAAAACAAATAAGTTACTGAAAATCTCCTTCCAGGATGAATGACCTTCCATACTTGGTAATCGAAAAAATTATTCGGTCACAGTAAAGAGTGTAATTGTCAACTCCTCAAGAACTCACTCTATTAAAACAAATAAATTACTGAAAATGTCCTTCCAAGATGAAAGACCTTCCTTTCTTGGTAATCCAAAAAATTATTCAGTTACAGTAAAGAGTGTAATTGTCAACTCCTCTAGAATTCACTCTATTAAAACAAATAACTTGCTGAAAATCTCCTTCCTGGATGAACGACCTTCCACACGTGGTAATCCAAAATGTTCTTCAGTCACATTAAAGAGTGTAATTGTCAGCTCCTCAAGAACTCACTCTATTAAAACAAATAAGTTACTGAAAATCTCCTTCCAGGATGAATGACCTTCCATACCTGGTAATCCAAAAAATTGTTCTGTCACAGTAAAGAGTGTAATTGTCAACTCCTCAAGAACTCAGTCCATTAAATAAAATAAGTTACTGAAAATCTCCTTCCAGGATGAATGACCTTCCATACTTGGTAATCCAAAAAATTATTCGGTCACAGTAAAGAGTGTAATTGTCAAATCCTCAAGAACTCACTCTATTAAAACAAATAACTTACTGAAAATCTCCTTCCAGGATGAATGACCTTCCATACTTGGTAATCCAAAAAATTGTACGGTCACAGTAAAAAGTGTAATTGTCAACTCCTCAAGAACTCACTCTATTAAAACAAATAACTTACTGAAAATCTCCTTCAAGGATGAATGACCTTCCACACATGGTAATCCAAAAAGTACTTCAGTCAGAGTAAAGAGTGTAATTGTCAACTCCTCAAGTAACCGGGGTATCCGGATGCCCTACTCGGCATGGGCCAAAACCCCCCCCCTCCAACACCCGTCCCCATCCACACCCCCCCCCTCCCCTTAACCATTGACAAAGCACACAGACGTCGGGCATTGGTGCAAATGCTGGTCGCAGCTTTTATTAACAGTAAGAACACCGGCCCAACATGGGCCAACCCCGCAAACCAAAACATCACAGGTGAATGCCCCCCCCACCCGTCATCCGGATGATGCCCCCCACCAGCCGTTGAAGCAAAGTGGAGCACCATCCAAGCCACCCCCCCCTTACCCCTTCGCGCCCGCCTCGCCATGATAGCAAAGGCCAGCTGAAGGGGTTGCCATTTCCGGGTAGAGACCCCAGCCGGGCCATCTCCCCCAACCAGAATAGCCGCGCCGCTCGCATGGAAAGCGGCCTCCAGCTGAAATGAGCCACCGGGTCCGCGAGCACCAGCTTGCCACTCTGCTCACACGGCCCGCAAGAGGCCCCCGATCTAGTCCACCCCCACCCCACCAGCTGCGACAAATTACTTCCTCCCCAACCCATGCGGAAAACAAGGGAGGGAGGGAGGGAACCTTTCTCCAGCCGCGAGCAAGGAGGAAGAGGGAGATCGCCATCCGGCGATCCCTCCTTGCTCGCGTTGCCCCGCCCCCGGCGAGCGCCCGCACAGCCAATCACTGGGCTGCCACGCGCGCGCAGGGGGCCGAGCACGAGCCCAACTGAACCCCCCCCACCTCTAACCCCGAGAAGGAGGCTGCCTCGCGACCGGGCCCCGGGAACCCGGTTACCAGGCAGCCGCGGGACCGGGGCCCGGCGGCTAAGCCGGTATTAACCGGGGTATCCGGATGCCCTACTCGGCATGGGCCAAACCCCCCCCCTCCAACACCCGTCCCCATCCACACCCCCCCCCCTTCCCCTTAACCATTGACAAAGCACACAGACGTCGGGCATTGGTGCAAATGCTGGTCGCAGCTTTTATTAACAGTAAGAACACCGGCCCAACATGGGCCAACCCCGCAAACCAAAACATCACAGGTGAATGCCCCCCCCCACCCGTCATCCGGATGATGCCCCCCACCAGCCGTTGAAGCAAAGTGGAGCACCATCCAAGCCACCCCCCCCCCCTTACCCCTTCGCGCCCGCCTCGCCATGATAGCAAAGGCCAGCTGAAGGGGTTGCCATTTCCGGGTAGAGACCCCAGCCGGGCCGTCTCCCCCAACCAGAATAGCCGCGCCGCTCGCATGGAAAGCGGCCTCCAGCTGAAATGAGCCACCGGGTCCGCGAGCACCAGCTTGCCACTCCGCCACCGGCGCTAGGTAGCACGCTATCCTAGCGCCGCCCCCCCACCAAAAGCTGCGACCTGCACCATGACTCGAGCGCTTCCTGCCAATCGTTTAAGAGGAGGTCCTGCCCCACCGGGGCAAGGTGAACCCCATCAAGCCGGTACAAGCCGGCGCAAGAAACGTCCGCCCAGGGGTGCCGGACCTGGAACCCACTCGTCTGCTGCACCCAGCGCCCAATCTGGCGGTTGATCTTACACAAACCTCTCGACCAACGCCGCTGGGCCCAACAAGCCGGGTGGGGTATGACGTCTGACCAGATAATGGCCACCCCAGGGAGAACGCCCCGCAACAGGGCAATATCGCCCTGAATAGTCCCAATGAGTTGCCGGCAAGGCCAACTGGCAATGTCATTGCCCCCAAGATGCAACAGTAGCCCGACTGGCCGCTGCCGCCGTCCCAGTTCAACTCGAACATAATCGAGAAGCTGATCCCAGTGCATGCCGCGGCGGCCCATCCAGCACAGCCGCACGCCAGCCCCGGCGAGGCCCAGATGAGTGCCCAGCGGCCGAACCGCCGCGCGACGCTCCGCCCAGTAGACAAAGGAGTGCCCGACAATCCACCAGACACCAGGAGCCACGCCATCTGAAAGCAGAAAGAGCGAACTGCCACCAGCACACAATTCTGCAACAGGAAGCAAAAGATTAATACCCACCAGCCCCCCCCCGACCGCAGGGGCATCCAACCACCGCGGCACCGCACCCCGCTATGCCGCACCGCCGTCCGCCGCCCGGCGAATGTACCCCGCGTAAGCACTGGACCGCCAACGGCCGATGCGCTGAATTACACATGGGTCCAATCCCGCAGCCGCCGCGCTGGTCGCTGCCCCTATCCGGAAGGAGTGCGAAGCGTAACACCGCTCGGGATGGCCCAAGGCACGGAGGGCCAGGCGCAACACAGCCGTGAACTGGAACTGCGTCACCGGCTTGCCGTCCGCATGAATGAAAAACTGACCGCGCGCCGCCGGCCTCTGCCGCACATACGCGTGCAGAGCCCGAACCGGACAGGACGGCGAGGGAGGGATGGCACGCAGCAAGACCCAACCCCCTCTCCCCGACTGGTCCGTCTTGGACCGTGACAGAAAAATCTGTACGCGAGCGGACTCCAGCCGGACGTGCCCCACCGCCAGCCCCCCGCAAACCCCCAGCTTCGCCGACCGAGGGACCAACTCGGAGACACGGAAGGCACTGAAAAAAGCCGAGGTAAACAGCACGTGAAACAGTACCGCCTCGAAACCCGAGGCGGCCACCCGCGGCAAAACCTCGCAGATCTGCAGCAGGAGCTCATGCGTTACCGGAAGGCGCCAATCCTGCGGCCCCGGCTGCGCGCGGGCCCACCCTGCGAGCAAGCGCCCGACTAAGAAGGAGACACGCGGATTCCCCCAACCGGCCGCCTTGGAAAAGAACGAGAAGCCTGCAAGCGCCCCAGAGACCGCCGACCGGGCCCACCCCTCCTCCTTCGCCCACAGCACAAAATGGCCGACCGCGCCCTCGGACACCGGCCCGCCCGACCAGCCCCGCGCGCTCAGAAACGCACTCACCTGCGAGTAGCCCCGTCGATAAGAAATCCAGGTACTGCGAGCCACCGATGCCGCCAGCAAGACCATTAGGTCGGGGTCCCAATCGTCCAAAGATGCTCCGGGACCCGTGAGGGGATCTCGTCCGCCCCAGGAGCCAGCCGCCAGAACTGCGCCCACTGAAAGCATGATAAAGCGTCAGCGATGGCATTCTGGGAGCCCGGCACATGCCGCGCCCGAGCGGAGACATTCAGTCGCAAGCAGGCCAGGACAAACACCCTCATCAAGGAAGCCACCCGGGGGCACCGGGGCGCATGCCGATTCAGGACCTCCACGACCGCAGCGTTATCACACCAGAATACGACACGCCGATCACGCAGCCTCTCCGGCCAGACCCACAGAGAAACCACGATAGGGAATAGCTCCAAGAAAGTGATATTCCGCGTCAAACCGGAGCGCACCCAATCGGCAGGCCAAGGCTCCGCGCACCAGGCACCGTGACAAAAGGCCCCGAAACCAGCACCGCCCGCAGCGTCGGTGTACAGCTGCATATCGAGATTCGATATCTCAGGCGACTGAAGGACAGCACACCCGTTAAATCCAGCCAGGAACGCATCCCAGACCCGCAGATCCTCCCGCATCCCCAAGGAAACCCTAATCCGGTGATGCGGGCGCCAGAGCCCCGCCATGGACAAGGATAGGCGCCTCGAAAAGGGGCATCCCATAGGAAGGACACGGCAAGCGAAATTGAGGTGCCCGACCAACGACTGCAAGACATGCAGGGAAATCTTGGAAGCAGAGCAGACCGAGGCCACCAGCTCGCGGAGGCGCTGAACCTTCAGTGCCGGCAGGCGGACAACCATAGCCACCGTGTCGATCTCAATGCCGAGAAAGGTGAGGCAAGAAACCGGCCCCACGGTCTTGTCGGCCGCTACCGGAATGCCGAAGGTGGCCGCCACACGCAGGAAGGTGCTCAATAGCGCGGGACACGTCGAGGCACCCTCGGGACCCATGAAGAGAAAATCGTCCAGATAGTGCACGATGCTGGAGAATCCCGACTGCCGCTCCACAACCCAGTGTAAGAAGGTACTGAAGGCCTCAAAGTAGGCACAAGAGATCGCACAACCCATGGGCATGCACTTATCAAAATAGTACCGCGCATCGAAGCAGAAGCCAAGCAACGGGAAAGCCGAGGGATGGACCGGCAACAGGCGGAAAGCCGATTCGATGTCCACTTTGGCCAGGAGAGCCCCTGGCCTGCACTGCCGGACTAGGGAGACAGCGGCGTCGAAAGAAGAGTAGTGCACCGTGCAGAGCTCACGGGGGATGCGGTCATTGACAGATCCGCCCGGAGGGCAGGAAAGGTTGTGTATCAACCGAAACTTGCCCGGCTCCTTCTTGGGGACCACCCCCAATGGCGAAACCGTAAACTGGGAAAAGGGGGGCTCCGAAAAGGGGCCCGCCACGCGGCCAAGCGTGCACTCCTCAGTGATTTTGCGACCTACGAAATCCCCATGGAGCCGAGCGGAGGCGGCGTTGCGAGTCCCGCCCCGCGCGGACGCACCTCGCACGGGAATGTGGAAACCCCGTGTAAACCCCCTTAAGATCAGCCCAGCCGCCCTACCCCTGCGGGAACGCCCATACTCAAGCAACCACGGGCGCATCGCCGCGACCCGGACGGGGGTACGCGCCAGGACCGCCGCCGCCTCACTTCCCCCCGCAGGGGACCCCGCGACCCCCTTACGGCTGCACTTCGCGGCCGCGTGCGCTCCCCCACACAAGGAGCAAGCATGCCTAAACTTGCAGTCCGGGAAGGGGCAAGACGCCTTATTGAAGCGCCAGCAGACATCCCCACCGAGGACCCCCGCCTTTTGCTGAGGCAAAGCCGCACCGGGCGCACGAAAGGACCGACCCCCAGCGAGCGGCGGAGCCGCACCCGTCTTGCCGCCCCCCCCACTGGCTCCTCCCCCCGCCCCTTCGCAGACATCTGGGTCAACCACAGGTTGATGTCCTTGGTACCCCACAGCAAGAGACTGTTCTCCTCCATCTGATCGCGGAACTCCTCATCGTAATTCAACCAGGCCCACCCGTCGTGGGCCTGGGACGCCGCCAATATGTTGTCGGCATAGGCCAGTAAAGCCCCATACTGGTCCGGGAAGTAATGCCCCCAGACACTCGCCAGGCGCAGAAATGCGCGGGTCCAGTTGAGGGTGTTGCGGGAGACCTTGCGCACCCGACCCGCCTTCTCGTCCTCCTTGCGCTTCTTACGGCTCTCACCGGAGCACTTGCGGCCGTCGAGCAAACGGAAGATGTCAAGGTATCTACGCCGCTTGATCCGCCGGCGCAACTTCCACGGTACCGACTCCCACAGCTCGGCACAGCATATAACCGAGGACCCGCCCCCGGCACCCCCCTCCGCCCCCCCCGAAACCAAAGTGTGCGAAGTGCCCGAGGATGACGACGAGGAAGACGAGGACGAGGACGCTCTCCGACAGCGACGAGCCCGCTTACGCCTCCCTTTAGCCCTGCCCCCCCCCCTCCGGACCCGGAACGGAGTCATTAAGCCCACCCCCTGCCCCGCCAGTATACTCACCAGTGCCCCCGGGGGCGGCGACCGGAGCTCCACCGGTGGACGAGCCAGCGACCGGGACAGCCAGCGCCGCCGGGGAACCCGAAGGGCCCGCTCTCGCCGATCCGTCAGAAGCAGCCATGTCAGTGGCCGGCGCCGAACCCCCCGGGACCTGTGAAGAGAAAGAAGAAAAACCAGCAGCCGGGGCCCCAGGAGTACTGGAAACTGTGGAGGGCCCGCCCCCCCAGGCGCAGGCCGAAGGCCCTAACCCCCCCGCCGCCCATGCCACGGACCCCCCCGTCAGACCTCGCTCCCCCCCAAGCCAACCACCCCAGCCACCCCCCCAGGGGCCCAAACCCCCCCACGGGACCACCCCGTACGCCCAAGGGCCCGACGAACTGAAGAACCATGGAGGGGGAGGGGAACCCAGGGAAGAGGGAGCAGGCCCCGGCCCCACCCCTATCCGGGGAGGGGATGAGACCGAACGCCAGCCCCCCCCCCGCCCCGGAGGGCGGGTCGGGCACCGGGCCCGGAGGGGACCCCGGCCCCGTACCAACCGAGCCGCCCCGCTCCGCCGACCCCCGAGCAGCGCCAGCGCAGGAACCCCACCCGGGACGCCCGCCGAAGGCGGCAGAGCACCCACGGAGGCACTCACCTCCACAGGCAGGGGTGCCGTGAACCCACTGCCGTGCCCGCTCCCCCGAGAAGCCCCCCCCCTGCCGCGCCCACGACCCCGCCGGGACCCAGCCCGGGCACTGGATGCCGAGGCAGCCAAGGGCGCTGCCCTACCGCGGGCAGCGGGCAGAGGCCCACGCCGCGCAGCCCCCGACCCCGCGCCCCGCCCCGCGGTCCTTTGGCCGCCCCCCGTGCTGGGAGCTGTGGGGCCATAATGGCAGGCCTAGTCTAAGTGGCCCGGAGCAGCCTAGGCCCTCTGGACAAGGCCTGAGAGCGGAGGCTGAATTGAGAGCCTGTGCAAGGGCAGCTGCCCGTCGTTGTCCCTCTTAGGGGAGGGACGGAGGAACCGCAAGCTTCCCCTGCTAGGGGAATGCAGGCCCGCACCCAGGCAGTGCCGGCAAACGAGCCCCACATGCTCGGGAGCCAGGCTGCACGCGTGCGCCCGAGCAAGAGTTATTTATTTAAGTATTGAGGCACGCGGCCGGAGGGGAGCCCTGCCGGACGACGACCCGAGGACCCGCGGCACCAAACAGCCGGAAAGAAGCCCCGAAAAGGCCGAAACCCACCCCCAGGCCAAGAGACTCCCGGCACCAACCTTTCTCCAGCCGCGAGCAAGGAGGAAGAGGGAGATCGCCATCCGGCGATCCCTCCTTGCTCGCGTTGCCCCGCCCCTGGCGACCGCCCGCACAGCCAATCACTGGGCTGCCACGCGCGCGCAGGGGGCCGAGCATGAGCCCAACTGAACCCCCCCCACCTCTAACCCCGAGAAGGAGGCTGCCTCGCGACCGGGCCCCGGGAACCCGGTTACCAGGCAGCTGCGGGACCGGGGCCCGGCGGCTAAGCCGGTATAACTCACTCTATTAAAACAAATAAGTTACTGAAAATCTCCTTCCATGATGAATGACCTTCCATACTTGGTAATCCAAAAAATTATTCAGTCACAGTAAAGAGTGTAATTGTCAACTCCTGAAGAACTCACTCTATTAAAACAAATAACTTATGAAAATCTCCTTCCAGGATGAATGTCTTTCCTTACTTGGGAATCCAAAAAATTCTTCGGTCACAGTAAAGAGTGTAATTGTCAACTCCTCAAGAACTTACTCTATTAAAACAAATAAGTTATTGAAAATCTCCTTCCAGGATGAATGACCATTCATACTTGGTAATCCAAAAAATTATTCGATTACAGTATAGAGTGTAATTGTCAATTCCTCAAGAACTCACTCTATTAAAACAAAAAACTTACTGAAAATCTCCTTCCAGGATGAATGACCTTCCATACTTGGTAATCCAAAAACTTATTCGGTCACAGTAAAGAGTGTAAATGTCAACTCTTCAAGAACTCACTCTATTAAAACAAATAAGTTACTGAAAATCTCCTTTCAGGATGAATGACCTTCCATACTTGGTAATCCAAAAAATTCTTCGGTCACAGTAAAGCATGTAATTGTCAACTCCTCAAGAACTCACTCTATGAAAACAAATAACTTACTGAAAATCTCTTTCCAGGATGAATGACCTTCCATACTTGGTAATCCAAAAATGTCTTCGGTCACAGTAAAGAGTGTATTTGTCAATTCCTCAAGAACTCACTCTATTAAAACAAATAACTTACTGAAAATCTCCTTCCAGGATGAATGACCTTCCATACTTGGTAATCCAAAAAAATATTCGGTCACAGTAAAGAGTGTAATTGTCAACTCCTCAAGAACTCACTCTATGAAAACAAATAACTTACTGAAAATCTCCTTCCAGGATGAATAACCTTCCACACATGGTAATCCAAAAAGTTCTTCAGTCACAGTAAAGAGTGTAATTGTCAACTCCTCAAGAACTCCCTCTATTAAAACAAATAAGTTACTGAAAATCTCCTTCCAGGATGAATGACCTTCCATACTTGGTAATCCAAAAAATTATTCGGTCACAGTAAAGAGTGTAATTGCCAACTCCTCAAGAACTCACTCTATTAAAACAAATAACTTACTGAAAATCTCCTTTCAGAATGAATGACCTTCCATACTTGGTAATCCAAAAAATTCTTCGGTCACAGTAAAGAGTGTAATTGTCAACTCCTCAAGAACTCACTCTATGAAAACAAATAACTTACTGAAAATCTCTTTCCAGGATGAATGACCTTCCATACTTGGTAATCCAAAAATGTCTTCGGTCACAGTAAAGAGTGTATTTTTCAACTCCTCAAGAACTCACTCTATTAAAACAAATAACTTACTGAAAATCTCCTTCCACGATGAATGACCTTCCATACTTGGTAATCCAAAAAATTATTCAGTCTGTCAGACGGCTGCCTGGGTGAGAATGTTCACAGTCTTGGCAAGTGCATATGTCAATATGATTTGCAAGGGATTGTGGGCAATGCAGTCCATTCACACCCGACACAGCTGCTCACAATAATTTAGTTGTGCTCAAGTGTAAAGCCAATAAGATATTTAATTATGGGGTTATTTCTCCCAACACAGATATGCTTGGTAGCACATAAATCAGGTTACTTGCTTTCAGTGTTAAACTTGAAAAAACAAAACCAGGAAAACAACATTTGAACTTGTCAGGCAATGAAAGCAAAAGAAATAAGACCTGGTTGATAACAAACTGGTCTTTTCTGTAGGCTTAGCTAATATTTTCTTAGCATGTATCAAACAACAAACCAAAAGCCACAAAGAAAAAACTGTTCTTTTCAGGTTAACTTCTTATTAACCAGGTAAGGCGGACACGTCGCCTCTCGCCCCTCCCCCCCACCCCCACCCACCCCCACTTTTCATTTCCTCGAAAGATTAATTCAGAACAAACACATGACAACCATTTGGGACTTAAACTGGTCGCAGCTTTAATAACCTTTTAAACAACCACACAATACAAATCAACACATTTTAACTCCCCCCCCCAAGCAGAGCGAGCCCTCACCCGCCATGTTAGTAGCAAGGTGACGCCACATCCACTTCCCCCGGGCACAGGCCCGACATTTTCCACGCCCTCCCTCTTCCGGCTTTGCCATGCTATTAGCAAAAGCCTGAGGGATTAACCGGGTTGGGGGTACCCCACCCCCGCCCTCATGCTTGCCACCGGCTCCGAACCCCGGAAACCTCCGGGATCCCGCCAAAGCCCCCCCCCCCCTCCAGCTGCAACAACCCACAACCCCCCAACCAAAACGTCCCCCAAGCCAGGGTGGGTGGGCGGGACGTCCGGCACCTCCAGCCTCGACCCAGCAACTGCCGGAGCAGTGCTGGGTCTCCGCACTACCACCGCCCCCCCCCCCCGTTGCCGAGTCCTAGCCCTCTCATTGGCTCCCAGGCATTTAAAACGCCGAGGGGAGCCAATGAGGGCACCAGGCCGCGCGGGATACCGACGAGCCGCGCGCCGCCGAAACTCCGAGGGGGGGGCGATCGGCCCGCCGCCCCCCCGGTTAGAAGCGGCCACGCGGACGGGGCCCGTGGCCTTACTATAACCGGATAAGGCGGACGCGTCGCCTCTCGCCCCTCCCCCCCCACCCCCACCCCCACCCACCCCCACTTTTCATTTCCTCGAAAGATTAATTCAGAACAAACACATGACAACCATTTGGGACTTAAACTGGTCGCAGCTTTAATAACCTTTAAAACAACCACACAATACAAATCAACACATTTTAACTCCCCCCCCCCAAGCAGAGCGAGCCCTCACCCGCCATGTTAGTAGCAAGGTGACGCCACATCCGCTTCCCCCGGGCACAGGCCCGACATTTTCCACGCCCTCCCTCTTCCGGCTTCGCCATGCTATTAGGAAAAGCCTGAGGGATTAACCGGGTCGGGGGTACCCCACCCCCGCCCTCATGCTTGCCACCGGCTCCGGACACCGGAAACCTCCGGGATCCCACCACAGGCTCAGGTCAGCCACGACCAGAGCCGCCCCCCAAAGGTAAGCTGCGACCAGCCCTCGCCCCCAACGGAATACCTTCCAAGGCCTCCTGCCAATCGTTAAGCAGTAAATCTAGCCCTACTGGGGACAAATGCACCCCATCAGACCTGTAGAGGTCCGGGCAGTCCATGTCCACCCAAGGATGGAAAATTTGACAGCCCCCTTGCTGACCCACCCACCGGCCAATTTGACGGTTCATTTTTGTCACACCCCGTGACCACCGTCGCTGAGCCCTACAGGACGGCCTTGGAATGATATCCGACCATAGTAATAATACATCTGGAAACATCCCCAACACCACCCCAAAGTCCTTGATAGCTGCTCGGATCAACTGCCGGCATGTCCAAGAAGCGAGATCGTTGCCACCTAAGTGGAGCAGCAACACGTCCGGTGCGCCTCTGGTACGCTGGAGGTGCCGAAGCAAAGGCAAGAGTTGGATCCACCGTAGTCCGCGCTCGCCCAGCCATGTGACAGTCACCGCCTGCTCAGAAATTCCCAAGTTCAGCCCCATTGGGCGCTTCGCTGCTCGACGACCAGCCCAGAAGACAAAGGAGTGGCCAAGAATCCAACAGCATCTCTGCCCCGCATCTGCAACAAAAGAATAGAACTGTTAGTACCCCCCCCCCACTCCCCTACAAACGCACGTAGCTGTGGAAGGCTCCCGACCGCCAACGCCAAATGCGCTGTATCTCCTGATCGGGCAGCCCAGCCACCGCTGCACTGGTCGCCGCCCCAATCCGGAAGGATTGAGGGGCGAACGCACCAGGGTCCTCACATATCCGCCTTAAGGACAGCCGTAGCACTGCGGTAAATTGGAAACGCGTAAGAACCCACGCGTCCTGATGGATAAAAAGGCTACCGCCGACCTCTGGGCGAACGCGTAAGTACGCCTGCAGTAACGCGACAGGACACGTGGGAGAACCTTGCACCGCTGCCAATTCCACCCACATACCTTTTCCCGCCTGATCCGTCTTTGAACGGGCAAGGCGGATACGAACCCCACCCCCGAGTAAGTGCACTTGATGCACTTGCACCTCCCTCCCATTGTGAATCTGACCCGACTCCGAAACCAGCTCACCCACCCGAAACGCGCCAAAAAAGGCTAATGAAAAAACAGCCCGAAAGAGCGCTCCCTCGTAGGAGGAGGAAACCACCTGCGGCAAAGCACCGCATAACTGTCGCAGTAAGTCATGTGTAATAGGGCGCCGCCAATCCCCAGGCGAGGGACAGGACCTCTCCCAACCCCACAACAATGTACGCGTTAAAAATCCACCGCCCGCCCCCCCCCACCCGAGAGCCCGTGCGAAAAAGGAGAATCCTGCCAAGTTCCGTCGGACAGTGGTCCGTGACAGTCCCGCATTCTTCGCTGCCACTACATACTGACCCAGAAGCAGATCCGATGCTGATCCAGCTCGCCAGCCATGGAGTACCAAGAAGGATACCACACTGCAGCAGCCACGTTGATACATGACCCATGTCGCCGAAGAGACGGAATTCCGCAACAGCTTGATCATGGCTGGAGGCCAATCCGCCATAAATGCTCCGGGACCGCAGATCCCACGTCGTCCGCATCCGGCGCCAAGGTTCGAAACAGCTCCCACTTGAAACGGGAAAGAGCATCAGCAATCTGGTTATGACTCCCAGGAATATGACGAGCCTTAATCACTAAATTCAACTGCAAGCAGGTGAACACCACCTGCCGCATCAGGTCGGCTACCGGCTGACATCTTGGGGAATAGTTATTGATCACAGACACTACAGCTTCATTGTCGCACCACCAGCGCACCCTGCGATTGCGGAGTCTATCCGGCCACAACGACATGACCACCAAAATGGGAAACAACTCGAGGAAGGTAATATTCTTCGTCAGCCCCACATCCCGCCAGGATTGAGGCCAGCCTTCCGCGCACCATGAGCCCCCAAAATAAATCCCCAAACCCAAACCCCCCGCTGCATCAGTATACAACTGCAGATCCGCCGAAGTCACCTCCGGATCTCGCAGCACCGTGGTACCATTAAAGTCACGAAGAAAATCGTCCCAAATCTGCAGGTCTGCCAGCAAGCTGCGTGACATCCGAATCCGATGATGCGGTCTAGAGACGCCCGAAGTAGCCGCTGCCAGCCGGCGCAAGAACACTCGCCCCATCGGGATAACCCGACACGCGAAATTCAGGGACCCCACCAAAGACTGCATCTCCCGAAGCGTAAGCTTGCGGGAGACGAGCGCGTTGGAGACCAACACCCGCAGCCCCGTAACTTTCTCTTCCGGCAGGCGGGCTACCAATGCCACGGAATCCAACTCAACGCCCAAAAAGGTAAGAGTAGTCGCCGGACCCGCCGTCTTTTCGGATGCTAATGGAACACCCCACACCTGGGCCAACTGGACAAACCCATCCAACAAAGCCTTGCACTGCCCCGTATGCACCGGTCCTACGAAGAGGAAGTCATCTAAGTAATGCACCACCGAGCCGCACCCCACCCAGTCCACGAATGCCCAGTGTAAAAAGGAGCTAAACTGCTCGAAATACGCACAGGAAATCGAACAGCCCATAGGCATGCTTTTATCGAAGTAAAAGTGACCTTCGAAGCAAAACCCCAACAAATGGAAAGCGGAAGGGTGCACCGGCAATAAACGGAAAGCGGATTCAATATCCACTTTCGCCAGCAAGCACCCCGGCCCACAGGCACGTACCAGCTCATCGGCCTCATCAAAGGATGCATACCGTACAGCACACAAAACCTTAGGAATGTGATCATTAACCGAGGAACCAACGGGAAAAGAAAGATTATGTATTAGGCGATACTTCCCCGGCTCCTTCTTTGGAATGATCCCCAATGGAGATACCACCAAATCTGCAAATGGTGGCGCTCTGAAAGGACCTGCCACCCTACCTAACGCTAGCTCAGTTGCCAACTTATCCCGTACCAGCTGCACAAAACGCCGCACCGAAAGAGAATTCCGCGCCTTGTTGACCTCTACACTGCCTACCACCGGTATGGGAAACCCTTCCTTAAACCCACATTCCAATAGACAGCTGACCTGTCGCTTTGGATACTTCCTAAGCCACGGACCTAACGCATCAATCGCAACCGGGGTGGGGGCCAAACTCCACAAGTCCCTATTACTTGTGGTTGGGGGCTGACATGCCCCCGCCACTCTTTTTGACACACTTGAGTGCTGAGTGACCCCCATTACAGATGGAGCAGGCGTGCCGGAATTTGCAATCCGGAAAGGGGCAGGAAGACTTGTTGAAGCGCCAGAACAAGTCACCAGCTCCCCCCCCTGGAGTTCTCTGCAAAACAGGGGGCACGCCCGATCTAAAGGGCCGATTCGCCCGCGCGGGGGTGGCGACCCCACCTCTTTGCCCACCCATGCTTCCCCCGCCAGGTCTGATCGCCATCTGCGTCAGCCAAAGATTAATGTCCTGCGTTCCCCACGACAACATGCGATTCTCCTCCATCTTATCACGGAATTTCTCATCGTAGTTGAGCCAAGCCCAACCCTCATGAGTCTGTGAGGCCTCTAGTATGGAATCCGTGTAAGCCAAAAGCATACCGTACTGCTCCGGATGCGAATGACCCCATACACTAGCCAAGCGCAGGAAAGACCGAGTCCAATTAACCACATTCCGGGCCACTCTCTTGACCCTACCCGCCTTCTCGTCCTCCTTACGTTTTCGTCGACTATCCCCCGACCGTTTACGACCTTCAAGTAAGCGGAAAATATCTACATAGCGACGCTTTACAATCTTTTTCCGCAGAGTCTTGGGCACCCCCTCCCATAACTCAGAGAAAAACGCCACCGAGGGCACCGAACCCACCTGTCCCGCGCCGACCTCCCCACCAGTTGTCCGCAGACTCCGGGACAAGTCGTCGGAAACCGAGCCGGATGAAGACTCAGAGGTTGAAGAAGAGGAGGACCTCGAACGCCGCCGCCGGTGACATGAACGCCGCCTGCGCTTGGTCGCTTGCGTCTTACCCCCCTCTCCAGCCCCCATGCTAGTGGCCAACTCACCTGCCGCTGGTGCTGCTACCTCGGGAGACATGCCCGTCTCCAGTGTCGTTGACGCTGACACTTCCGCTCCTCCCCCGTTTTCGACAGACACGGGGCCACCACTTGCGCTCGCCCGCCCGCCGTCCGTCTGTCCAGCAGGAGCCCCCCAAGGGTGCCCCAAGTAGTGCCAGCCGGTCGAAACCTGCGGAGAAAAAACAGGGAAAGGCGAAGGAACACCCGCCACTGGCCAAGGCGGTTGCCACGCCCCAAGCCATTCAGCGCGGGAAGAGCCTTGGCCCCCGCCTTGCCAATGCGCCCACGCGGGTGAGTAAGCTGCCCCAGCAGGAGCCGAGCCACCCCCAGGACTTGCAGCGTTTACCCCCACACTGCTCACCTGAGGAGCGACCCCGTCAATCCCCCCCCACTGGACTTGTGGCCACCCCCAAGCCACCCATAGGACCGGGGGCCTCTCCAAGCCCCAAAGCACCTCGTGCCGGGCCTTTTGACCTACCCCGCCGGCCCCCAGCTAAAGGGCCAGCCGAAACACCCCTTCCCACTCGCCCCCCCTGCCTGGAGCCGCCGACAGGGCTAGTACCCCATCCAGAAGCTGGGCCACGGCTCGGAGCCCTGCCCCTGGTCCCCCCTCCCAAAATGAGCTGGGCGCCCCCCAGGAGCGGGCCCCCCTCCCCGAGGACCGCCCGGCTTAGCCTTGCCAGACCCTTCACGCTGTCGGGCACCCTTTTTCCCTCCGCCGGCCATGGGAAAATTAAAAAGGCTGGAGGAACCCTGGAAACTAATTGATTGAAGAACCCTAAAGAGCCCCACTGCTTTGGCTACCGATGTAATTGGTGGGGGGGGATGGAATTGAGGCACAACCCCACCGAAAGACCCACTTGCCTGCAGCAGAGCCTCTGCACCTCAGCCCGGGGCTGCAGTCGTCCCACACACCACCGCGAGCCTCCCGACTCCCCCGTCGCTGCTCCACAGCCTCCTGGAGCTCCAAAAATGGTGCAGCCTCTCGTGCCGCCTCCTGCTGCTGCCCAAGGCCCACGATACCACGCCGTATCCTGCTCCCGCCGACCAGCATGTCCGGCGCCTCCAGCCTCGACCCAGCAACTGCCGGAGCAGTGCTGGGTCCCCGCACTACCCACCCCCCCTTTGCCGAGTCCTAGCCCTCTCATTGGCTCCCAGGCGTTTAAAACACCGAGGGGAGCCAATGAGGGCGCCAGGCCGCGCGGGACACTGACGAGCCACGCGCCGCCGAAACTCCGAGGGGGGGGGCGATCGGCCCGCCGCCCCCCCAGTTAGAAGCGGCCACGCAGACGGGGCCCGCGGCCTTACTAATCTTCCCACATAGATTCAGAAGTGATTCTCTCCTAGCTCACAAGCAATTAGGTAGGGCTCAATTGCCAGCAGTTATCCAGCTGAAACCCCTTAGCTGGCTTGCTTTCTACTGCGTGGCTAAAAATCCTACTCAGGAGCTTTTCTGAGTAAATTAAAGAACAAGTTTGTATTTCTTTGTGAGGGTTGCTGTACTTTGTAACAGAAAATCACCAAAGGAGTTTAGACAGAGAGCAGTCCATGTAAGCAGATTCTTCATCTGCTATCACCCCCTCTTCTTCAACAAGCATGGGTTCAATATCATGGATTGGCACAGATGAATCTCCCAATGGAGCACTTTCAGGAGAATACTTGTTCCCCTGCTGTCTTTCAAGGTTATAGCTAGGGCATAGATCAGTGTTCATACCTGAGCTTCCATTGCTGTTAGAGTTCCTCTCTATATAGCCTGGCCAGTATGTAGTCCAGTTCTTATGTCCAGCCTTCCAATCCAGATCCCAGGACACTGGATCTCTCTTCACATACCTTCTGGCATGGGTCTTAGGGTCCCTTCCACGTGCAGCCGTCTCCCTCACAGGTACCATCTGGAGATTCCTAGCTCTGCAGCACCATTCTTCTGGCTTTCCCCAGTCCAATGGTGTATGCTGGCCCTTGGAATGCCTCCCAGTATACGTACTGCTCTGGACTCTTGTAGACCTCTCAAAGGCTTTTCTCCTCTTTCTTCCAAAGGGTTTCTTTCCCTCTCTGTCCGTCCGGTTTGGCTTCTGCTTCTGATGATCCTCCTGATGATGAAGATGATCAAGCTCAAGCTGATTCTCTGTAGAATAAAATCTACCTTTATTCTGCTTAGATGAGTGCTCCTCCCTAACACAGCGCAGCTGTGCTGAATCAGGCCCTGCCCTTTGAGATGAGTGCTTAGGGACTACCTCATAGCCCTCCTGATTGAACACACGTTTCCCCACTTCAGCTCCTCTAATGGCTGTTGGAAACCTGGTGCATTCTGGGACTGGTAGTCTTTTATGGGAAAATTATGTTTTCTTATTTCTACCAGAACAGACAGGTTGCTTGTTCAGAGTCACTTCACCTTTTCTATAGCTCCTTCCTGAGCTATGATAGGTTCCTTATCACAGGTCACAGTAAAGAGTGTAATTGTCAACTCCTCAAGAACTAACTCTATTAAAAAAAGAACTTACTGATAATCTCCTTCCAGGATAAATGACCTTCCATACTTGATAATCCAAAAACTTCTTCAGTCACAGTAAAGTGTGTAATTGTCAACTCCTCAAGAACAAACTCTATTAAAACAAATAACTTACTGAAAATCTCCTTACAGGATGAATGACCTTCCATACTTGGTAATCCAAAAAATTATTCAGTCACAGTAAAGAGTGTAATTGTCAACTCCTCAAGAACTCACTCTATTAAATCAAATAAGTTACTGAAAATCTCCTTCCAGGATGAATGACCTTCCATACTTGGTAATCCAAAAAATTATTCGGTCACAGAAAAGAGTGTAATTGTCAAATCCTCAAGAACTCACTCTATTAAAACAAATAACTTACTGAAAATCTCCTTCCAGGATGAATGACCTTCCACACATGGTAATCCAAAAAGTACTTCAGTCACAGTAAAGACTGTAATTGTCAACTCCTGAAGAACTCACTCTATTAAAACAAATAAGTTACTGAAAATCTCCTTCCAGGATGAATGACTTTCCATAATTGGTAATCCAAAAAAGTCTTTGGTCACAGTAAAGAGTGTAATTGTCAACTCCTCAAGAATTCACTCTATTAAAACAAATAACTTACTGAAAATCTCCTTCCAAGATGAATGACCTTCCATACTTGGTAATCCAAAAAAGTCTTCGGTCAAAGTAAAGAGTGTAATTGCCAACTCCTCAAGAACTTGCTCTATTAAAACAAATAACTTACTGAAAATCACCTTCCAGGATGAATGACTTTCCATACTTGGTAATCCAAAAAATTATTCAGTCACAGTAAAGAGTGTAATTGTCAACTCCTCAAGAACTCACTCTATTAAAACAAATAGCTTACTGAAAATCTCCTTCCAGGATGAATAACTTTCCTTAATTGGTAATCCAAAAAATTATTCGGTCACAGTAAAGAGTGTAATTGTCAACTCCTCAAGAACTTACGCTATTAAAACAAATAAGTTATTGAAAATTTCCTTCCAGGATGAATGACCATTCATACTTGGTAATCCAAAAAATTATTCGGTCACAGTATAGAGTGTAATTGTCAAATCCTCAAGAACTTACTCTATTAAAACAAATAAGTTATTGAAAATCTCCTTCCAGGATGAAAGACCTTCCATACTTGGTAATCCAAAAAATTATTTGGTCACAGTAACGGGTGTAATTGTCAACTCCTCAAGAACTAACTCTATTAAAAAAAAATAACTTACTGAAAATCTCCTTCCAGGATGAATGACCTTCCATACTTGGTAATCCAAAAAATTATTCGGTCACAGTAAAGAGTGTAATGGTCAACTCCTCAAGAACTCACTCTATTAAAACAAATAAATTACTGAAAATGTCCTTCCAAGATGAAAGACCTTCCATTCTTGGTAATCCAAAAAATTCTTCGGTCACAGTTAAGAGTGTAATTGTCAACTCCTCAAGAACTCACTCTATTAAAACAAATAACTTACTGTAAATCTCCTTCCAGGATGAATGACCTTCCATACTTGGTAATCCAAAAAAGTCTTCGGTCACAGTAAAGAGTGTACTTGTCAACTCCTCAAGAACTCACTCTATTAAAACAAATAACTTACTGAAAATCTCCTTCCAGGATGAATGACCTTCCATACTTGGTAATCCAAAAAAATATTCGGTCACAGTAAAGAGTGTAATTCTCAACGCCTCAAGAACTCACTCTATTAAAACAAATAACTTACTGAAAATCTCCTTCCAGGTTGAATGACCTTCCATACTTGGTAATACAAAAAATTATTCGGTCACAGTAAAGAGTGTAATTGTCAACTCCTCAAGAACTCACTCTATTAAAACAAATAAATTACTGAAAATATCCTTCCAAGATGAATGACCTTCCATACTTGATAATCCAAAAACTTCTTCGGTCACAGTAAAGTTTGTAATTGTCAACTCCTCAAGAACTCACTCTATTAAAACCAATAACTTACTGAAAATCTCCTTTCAGGATGAATGACCTTCCATACTTGGTAATCCAAAAAAGTCTTCGGTCACAGTAAAGAGTGTATTTGTCAACTCCTCCAGAACTCACTCTATTAAAACAAATAACTTACTGAAAATCTCCTTCCAGGATGAATGACCTTCCATACTTGGTAATCCAAAAATATATTCGGTCACAGTAAAGAGTGTAATTCTCAACACCTCAAGAACTCACTCTATTAAAACAAATAACTTACTGAAAATCTCCTTCCAGGATGAATGACCTTCCATACTTGGTAATACAAAAAATTATTCGGTCACAGTAAAGAGTGTAATTGTCAACTCCTCAAAACTCACTCTATTAAAACAAATAAATTACTGAAAATGTCCTTCCAAGATGAATGACCTTCCATATTTGGTAATCCAAAAAATTATTCGGTCACAGTAAAGAGTGTAATTGTCAACTCCTCAAAACTCACTCTATTTAAACAAATAAATTACTGAAAATGTCCTTCCAAGATGAATGACCTTCCATTCTTGGTAATCCAAAAAAGTCTTCGGTCACAGTAAAGAGTGTAATTGTCAACTCCTCAAGAACTCACTCTTTTAAAACAAATAACTTACTGAAAATCTCCTTCCTGGATGAATGACCTTCCATACTTGGTAACACTGGTAACCCGGAAGCCCTCCTCGCCTCCATCCCCCGACTTGACACCCTCCAATCCTGTTCCCCCCCCCCCAATAAATTCACCAACTCAGTAATTTTGGTACAAACTTTTGGTCGCAGCTTTATTTACAACCTGTACAACCGGCCCAACACGGGCCTGAATATAACAATTGAACAAAACCCAACCCCGCACCCCTTTACCGGAGGATGCCCCCCCACCCGCCATCTTAGTAGCAAGGCGGAGCATCCTCCTCCCCCCCAAACCCCGCCGCCTGCCTCGCCATCCTAGTAGCAAAGGCCGGCTCCCACCCCCCCGCTACCGGGCCGAGACCCCCAACCGGGCTGTCTCGCCCCACCCCGGGGAGCACTTCGCCCCCACTGCTTGTAAACCAGGTCAAGCCCGCGCCGCTCCTTTCGAACGCTGGCTCTGTACCCCGCCACCCCCACCAGCTGCAACATCCCCGACAAACAAAAAACCAGGGGCGGGCGGGCGGGAACACGACCGATACGCGAGGAGCCGTGGCCAGAAGGAGACGGCCACGCGGCTCCTCGCGAACACAGCACCGCCCACCCCTTACCCTGCGGGCCAATGAAATCGCTCCGACGGCGCGCCGGAGCGATTTCAAATGCCGCGCACCGCCTCCTCACCCCCGACGCACCCCCCCTCCTTCTCCCCGCACGTTGGAGGCCGCGGCCGGGCCCGGGCCCAGGTTACTGTCGGCCGCGGGACCCGGCCCGCGGCCTCGGGCATTAATCCAAAAACATATTCGGTCACAGAAAAGAGTGTAAATGTCAACTCCTCAAGAACTCACTCTATTGAGCGGGGGCGGAGCCTGATGTCCAGCGGGATGGTCGCATAACGCTGAGGCTCCCGAGAGGCCTACTCAGAATCCTGAATTAACACCGTAAATATTTGAAACTTCTACTCTGATCCTGCCGGGGCACATTGGTGAGATGGCGGGGACCAAACCCACGCGCCTGGAATTTGGATCTCCAGCGGCTTCTCACGGCAAACGATCCAAAACTGAACCTCCGTCCCCGCAGAAGGGGCTGGCCTTGCGCGAGGGCCCCGAAATGCAGCAGGAAATCCTCGCAGAGATTAGAGGGGTCAAAGACCTCGTGCAGTCAAACGGTGAAGCACTCCGAGCGCTGCGGGAAGATTTGGGTGTGCTGCAAAGCAAGCTAGAAGGGCTTTCTTCGCGTCAGGACAAAATGGAGAGCATATTGGACTCCCATGCGGCCCGGTTGTCCAAACTCGACAAAGTTGAACGCCAGGTGCGGGCCTTGCAGAAAGAAGTGGAAGATGGTAATAATAGAGCGCGCCGCAACAACATACGACTCGTGGGCATACCGGAGGGAGCGGAATCGGGAGACATGAAAGAGTTTTTATGCAAAATCCTCCCTTCCCTGCTCCAAACCACCTTTACCAAAGATTTGGAGATCGATCGCGCTCATCGTGTGCCCACAAGCATAACGCTCAACAGGAAGACCCCGCGGCCTATCATTTTTCGCCTTTTGAGATATCAACACGTTGAGCAAATTCTAAGTGCCTCTCGGGCAAAGGGCCATATGGAGTTTGAGAGCCACAAGATCTCCTTCTATCCCGACTTGGCTAAACCCACGGTCGACCGCCGAAAGCGCTTTCTGGAATTCCGGCCGAGGCTTCAACAACTACAAGCACGCTATGGCCTGATGTACCCGGCCAAGCTCCGAGTCACGCTTCACAATCAGACAAGAACATTTGAGGACCCTGATCTACTAGCGGAGTTTTTGGATTCCAAAGAAGCCGACTTGATGCGCTGACTTCCAGAATATTCCTGCAAGTATTCTCATATCCGCTACACCCGCCATATTGGATCTGCCGCAGCCCAGCAAAGAGTCTGGCGAGGGCAGTTTGTTGCCTTACTTTTGATGATATCTGTGACCCGACTCCATCTACCCACAGTAGCCTCGATGAGTATCAGAGACAGTGTTAATTATGGACTCTGGTGTTTCTTTTCTTTTTTTTCATGTCTTTCTATTCCCTCTCTAGGGCCTCCTCCCGCAGACATATGGTCGCCATATTTTTGGGGGGTTTTGCTTCTTCTCTAAGATATTTTGGTACATACTTTTCAATATGGGGTGTATTAGCCAGAATACTTGGTGATTATGTCATTGTTGCACAGATTCTGATTATGTTGTATGTTTTCAAGCGCCCTTACCTCAAATGTCTATTACCGATTGATGGCACCATGTAAGATTTTCTCATTGAACGTAAAAGGAATCAATAATCCGATAAAACGGAAGAAAATCCTAAGCTACCTAAGTCAGGAAGCCGCGGATCTGATTTTTCTCCAAGAAACGCATTTGAATTTGAAGGAAACTCTTAAACTCAATATTAAACCTTACATGGTGGCCGCCTATTCCCCAGCCGTTTCTAAGAAATGTGGGGTCGCCATACTGGTTAGGAAATCTTTGCATGCTACTATTATTGCGACTAGCTCAGATACAGAAGGTAGATGGTCCAGAGTTCACCTCAAGATAGGTAGCCTTGAAGTTACATGTATATGTCTTTACGCTCCTAATGTGGATGACCCTGCCTTTTTTGCTACCATTGCTCAGGTTGCACAGGCCTCTGCTAATACTTCATTGATAATTGGGGGGGATTTCAATCTAGTCCTTGATCCCCTGATTGACAAACAACCGCCTAGGACAAGCGGTCCCCCCAAGAGTCACACCACGCTTACCTCCCTGATCAAAGATCTTGCTTTAGTTGATCTATGGAGGTTACTACACCCCAATGAGCTTGACTTCACCTTCTTCTCTTCCCCTAACAAATCCCAGTCTCGCATAGACTTCTTTCTAATATCAAAACTGTTAGTTCCTCAGGTGGACACTGCAAAGATTCACTCCCAACATATTTCAGATCATGCCGCCATCTCCTTTCAATTACACACTACTGCACCCCAAGGGAATTCGGGGGCCTGGTTCTTTGATAGAGCCCTGTTAACTCAGCCAGAGTTCCAGGTAGAAATTCGAGCAGCCATACAGGATTACTTCCATTTTAATCTACCCCAGGATACTGCGAATTGGGCTTGGTGGGAGGGCTTCAAAGCGGCCATTCGAGCAACGATCACTAGCTATCAAATCCGCCTGCGGAAACAACGCAAACAGCAGCTACTCACACTAGACCAACAAATAAAAGCAGGCGAACGAGTTCTAACTTCACGTACTGATCCATGTGTATTAATTCGATTACAGCGTCTCCGTTTTCAATACAACTCAATCCTCTCAACTGCAGCTTCTAAGAGTATTGAGCTTCAGCGAGGGACATATTATCGTGAAAATAACCGAGCCGGTCGACTCTTAGCCAACGCCTTGAAAGGTCAAAAAGAAGCCAAACGCGTAGCGGCCCTTCGAGCTCCACAGGGAGGGGGCATAGTAACCACAGACTCCGACATTGTAGAGCTCTTTCGGGATTTCTATACCCGCCTATATCAATCTGAATGCGAGTTCTCGTCAGAGACATTCGAGCGATTGCTTTCTGGCATTCAGCGGCCGACCCTCTCTGAAGATGATAGGGATGCGATGGATGAACCCTTCTCTACTTCAGAGATCCAATCTGCCCTAACACGAACAGCCTCGAACCGGGCCGCAGGGCCCGATGGTCTCCCGACCGAATTCTACAGAACGTTCAGTGCAGATTTAGTTCCCTATTTAGAACTCTATTTTACTGCCCTTGCGGTAGATACATCCTCTTTGGGATCCTTTTCTGCAGCTAATGTGGTAGTCTTTGAGAAAGAAGGCAGAGACCCGCTACTAACCGCCAACTACCGTCCAATCTCCCTACTTAATGCCGATTATAAGATCTTCGCAACGATCTTGGCCACCCGGCTATCTGACAGGATGGCCACCCTAATTCACCCCGACCAATGCGGTTTTATACCCGGCAGATCAACTGCTGACAATGCTCGGACCTTGTGCCATGTGCTATCCAGTGCTGCCAATCTAGATCTTCCATGGGTGGGTCTTTCCCTGGATGCCGAAAAAGCCTTTGATCGTCTAGAATGGCCTTTCTTATTTGCAGTTCTCCGATGGTATGGCTTTGGGGAGGGCTTCCTCCGATATCTCCAAGTCATGTATACTCAACCCGTCGCCAGTATTTGTGTTAATGCCATCAAGTCTCAGCCATTTAATCTCCAAAGAGGCACGCGTCAAGGTTGCCCCCTATCACCAATGCTCTTTGATCTAGCTCTTGAACCCCTAGCCCTCCTTATTAGACAGTCCGCTCGTATTCGTGGTGTCCCCTTCAGTCGTAGGGAGATTAAACTCTCTGCATATGCAGATGACCTTATGCTTTTCGTATCCCTCGATTCGGTTCCAGCTGTCTTGGATCTGATTGACGGATACTCACAACTATCGGGCTATAAAATTAACTGGACCAAATCTGTAGCATTCCCACTGAACCGCTGGGTACATGAGGCTGACATGCAGGCCTTTCCCTTCCTTTGGCAATCCCGTATGGTGAAGTATCTCGGGGTCCATTACTGTTCTCCTTTAGAAGACACTATCAGTTTTAATGCCAAAGAGGTAGTCTCCAAAGTCCGTGAGCTCACGAATCGTTGGTCTCCCTTATCTCTTACATGGTGGGGCCGCTTAGAAACTGTGAAAATGATGATAGTCCCCAAAGTGAATTACATTTTAGAAATGCTGCCATGCTTACTCCCGCTACATACTTATAAAGATATTGAGGGCCTTCTCGTCCGTTATCTCTGGCAGGGCAAGCCACCAAGGATAGCTAAACAAAAATTACAGTCTGCAAAGGAAAGAGGGGGTACCAGATTTCCTGATTTTCTTAGATATCATCAAGCCTTCCTACTTAAGCAAGGTGCCCGATGGCTAGATACCTCAACAGACAGCAGACCAGTTTGGCTTGACATAGAAGAGGAGCTTAGTAGCCCAATTCCGTTGACCCATCTCCCCGGTATGTCCTATCAAGTAGATACCCGCCATCCGCCAATGATTGTCGATACTCTTGCGGCCTTTAACACTCTCATTCTATCACTGGGCCCGAACGTATATCCTCCGGACGGACTCCCGCTATGGAATAACCCCAGAATTCAAGTCCTAAATAGAACGATAGCATGGAAACCCTGGTACTCAAGGGGGATCTGGACACCCCAACAGCTTTTCTCTGCAGCTTGTTGGAAAACCTTTTCTGATTTACAAAAGGAATTTGCGTTACCAGCGAAACACTACTTTCAATTGATGCAGCTTCAACACTGCCTCAAAAGTGCTCGATTCATGCTGCCCTCTGTCCCTACTGAGGACGGGCTATTAGAGATAGTTCACTCTATTGGTAGTACGCATGGGGTAGCCTCTAACTTTTATAAAATATTATGTCAGGGTACAGACACGGCCACTTTTAGAGCCCAACAAGCCTGGGAGCGCGAACTGCAAACCACTTTAACCCCTGTGCAATGGAGCGTTTTCTGGAGCAAAGTAGTGCGGGTCTCCCGGTCTGCCTCTGTTACCCAAACTCTCTTCTTCTTTGCACACAGATGCTTTTATACCCCAGAAAAAATAGCCAAATGGAACACAAATGCTAGGGACCAGTGTTGGTCTTGTCATACTGCTGTGGGAACCCTCGCTCATGTTATTTATGAATGTCCTCAAATACAGGTTTATTGGGGGCGGGTCTGGGGTCGTATTCAATTTATCTTGCACCTTCACGAACCTCTCTCTTGGAAGATCGTGGGACTCCGCTCTGTGGCGGAGATCCCCTCTCTTCCTAAGAAGGGTCACTTTCTCCTTGATTTCATGCTGGGTATAGCCATATGCTTAATCACGAGGAATTGGAAGGATAGCTCTCGACTTACTGTCAATGAATGGTGGAACCTTGTCTGCCTATATAGTAAATATGAGCAGATACCTCGGAGAGCTATTCCCCATGCCCAACCTCACTCTCGCTTGTCTAAATGGCAGATGCTTAATGATTATGTACAATCTGCTCATTGCTCCAACATGCCTGTATAATGTGCACTCATCATGTTTTTGATCAACGTTAGGTTTTGTAACACTATAATGTAAGTACACGCCCGCTTCGGGAATGATTAGTTTTCTAGAGAAGAAGCAGGGGGGAGGGGGGTGGTAGGGGTTTACTTTGGTGTACGTATTACACTTTTGTATTTGTCTTTTAGCTGTATGTCTTCCTTTTCCTTTGTTGTTATAAAACGAAAATAAAGCATTTAAAAAAAATAAAAAAAAAAAGAACTCACTCTATTAAACAAATAAGTTACTGAAAATCTCCTTCCAAGATGAAAGACCTTCCATACTTGGTAATCCAAAAAATTATTTGGTCACAGCAAAGGGTGTAATTGTCAACTCCTCAAGAACTAACTCTATTAAAACAAATAACTTACTGAAAATTTCCTTCCAGGATGAATGACCTTCCAAACTTGGTAATCCAAAAAATTATTTGGTCACAGTAAAGAGTGTAATTGTCAACTCCTCAAGAACTCACTCTATTAAAAAAAATAACTTACTGAAAATCTCCTTCCAGGATGAATGACCTTCCACACATGGTAATCCAAAAAGTTCTTCAGTCACAGTAAAGAGTGTAATTGTCAACTCCTCAAGAACTCACTCTATTAAAACAAATAAGTTACTGAAAATCTCCTTCCAGGATGAATGACCTTCCATACTTGGTAATCCAAAAAATTATTCGGTCACAGTAAAGAGTGTAATGGTCAACTCCTCAAGAACTCACTCTATTAAAACAAATAAATTACTGAAAATGTCCTTCCAAGATGAAAGACCTTCCATTCTTGGTAATCCAAAAAAATTCTTCGGTCACAGTTAAGAGTGTAATTGTCAACTCCTGAAGAAATCACTCTATTAAAACAAATAACTTACTGTAAATCTCCTTCCAGGATGAATGACCTTCCATACTTGGTAATCCAAAAAAGTCTTCGGTCACAGTAAAGAGTGTATTTGTCAACTCCTCAAGAACTCACTCTATTAAAACAAATAACTTACTGAAAATCTCCTTCCAGGATGAATGACCTTCCATACTTGGTAATCCAAAAAAATATTCGGTCACAGTAAAGAGTGTAATTCTCAACACCTCAAGAACTCACTCTATTAAAACAAATAACTTACTGAAAATCTCCTTCCAGGTTGAATGACCTTCCATACTTGGAAATACAAAAAATTATTCGGTCACAGTAAAGAGTGTAATTGTCAACTCCTCAAGAACTCACACTATTAAAACAAATAAATTACTGAAAATATCCTTCCAAGATGAATGACCTTCCATACTTGATAATCCAAAAACTTCTTCGGTCACAGTAAAGTTTGTAATTGTCAACTCCTCAAGAACTCACTCTATTAAAACAATAACTTACTGATAATCTCCTTCCAGGATGAATGACCTTCCATACTGGGTAATCCAAAAAATTATTCGGTCACAGTAAAGAGGGTAATTGTCAACTCCTCAAGAACTCACTCTATTAAATCAAATAAGTTACTGAAAATCTCCTTCCAGGATGAATGACCTTCCATACTTGGTAATCCAAAAAATTATTCGGTCACAGTAAAGAGTGTAATTGTCAACTCCTCAAGAACTCACTCTATTAAAACAAATAACTTATGAAAATCTCCTTCCAGAATGAATGACTTTCCATACTTGGTAATCCAAAAAATTCTACGGTCACAGTAAAAAGTGTAATTGTCAATTCCTCAAGAACTCACTCTATTAAAACAAATAAGTTACTGAAAATCTCCTTCCAGGATGAATGACCATTCATACTTGGTAATCCAAAAAATTATTCGATTACAGTATAGAGTATAATTGTCAATTCCTCAAGAACTCACTCTATTAAAACAAAAAACTTACTGAAAATCTCATTCCAGGATGCATGGCCTTCCATACTTGGTAATCCAAAAAATTATTCGGTCTCAGTAAAGAGTGAAATTGTCAACACCTCAAGAACTCACTCTATTAAAACAAATAACTTACTGAAAATCTCCTTACAGGATGAATAACCTTCCATACTTGGTAATACAAAAAATTATTCGGTCACAGTAAAGAGTGTAATTGTCAACTCCTCAAGAACTCACTCTATT
The DNA here is from genome assembly GCA_033557465.1 of Ichthyophis bannanicus. Taxonomy (NCBI): domain Eukaryota; kingdom Metazoa; phylum Chordata; class Amphibia; order Gymnophiona; family Ichthyophiidae; genus Ichthyophis; species Ichthyophis bannanicus. The sequence continues at coordinate 345,614,652 of CM066037.1, forward strand.
AAAACAAATAAGTTACTGAAAATCTCCTTCCAGGATGAATGACCTTCCATACTTGGTAATCCAAAAAATTATTCGGTCACAGTAAAGAGTGTAATTGTCAACTCCTCAAGATCTCACTATATTAAAATAAATAAATTACTGAAAATATCCTTCCAAGATGAATGACCTTCCATTCTTGGTAATCCAAAAAATTCTTCGGTCACAGTAAAGAATGTAATTGTCAACTCCTCAAGAACTCACTCTATTAAAACAAATAACTTACTGAAAATCTCCTTCCAGGATGAATGACCTTCCATACTTGGTAATCCAAAAACTTATTCGGTCACAGTAAAGAGTGTAAATGTCAACTCCACAAGAACTCACTCTATTAAAACAAATAAGTTACTGAAAATCTCCTTCCAGGATGAATGACCTTCCATACTTGGTAATCCAAAAAATTCTTTGGTCACAGTAAAGAGTGTAATTGTCAACTCCTCAAGAACTCACTCTATTAAAACAAATAACTTACTGAAAATCTCTTTCCAGGATGAATGACCTTCCATACTTGGTAATCCAAAAATGTCTTCGGTCACAGTTAAGAGTGTGTTTGTCAACTCCTCAAGAACTCACTCTATTAAAACAAATAACTTACTGAAAATCTACTTCCAGGATGAATGACTTTCCTTACTTGGGAATCCAAAAAATTCTTCGGTCACAGTAAAGAGTGTAATTGTCAACTCCTCAAGAACTTACTCTATTAAAACAAATAAGTTATTGAAAATCTCCTTCCAGGATGAATGACCGTTCATACTTGGTAATCCAAAAAATTATTCGATTACAGTATAGAGTGTAATTGTCAATTCCTCAAGAACTCACTCTATTAAAACAAAAAACTTACTGAAAATCTCATTCCAGGATGCATGACCTTCCATACTTGGTAATCCAAAAACTTATTCGGTCACAGTAAAGAGTGAAATTGTCAACACCTCAAGAACTCACTCTATTAAAACAAATAACTTACTGAAAATCTCCTTACAGAATGAATAACCTTCCATACTTGGTAATACAAAAAATTATTCGGTCACAGTAAAGAGTGTAATTGTCAACTCCTCAAGAACGCACTCTATTAAAATAAATAAGTTACTGAAAATCTCCTTCCAGGATGAATGACCTTCCATACTTGGTAATACAAAAAATTATTCAGTCAAAGTAAATACTGTAACTGGGTAGCCAGACCCGGCGCTCACCCTTACCTTATACCTTGCTTCCCCCCACCCCCACTTCATACTCAACAATCAACAGCATTTCTCTTTCTATCCCACAAATTACTCTGACAGCCAAGTATGGTAACAACTGGTCGCAGCTTTATTTCCCATAACAACAAAACCATAACAGGAACAATGCACTTCCAACCCCCCCCCCCCAGCGGAGCGATGCGTCACCAGCCATGCGACTAGCAAAGCGACCTCGCCTCCGCTGGAACCATGGTCCGACCACCGGCAACATTCCGACCACCCCTATCCGACTTCGCCATATTACTAGTAAAATTCTTCCAGGGGTAGTCCGGGTCGAGGGCACCCCGCCCCCGTCCCGAGTCGCCTAAGGCTCCGGACCCCGGAAACCTCCGGGATCCCGCCACCGGCACGGCAAAAATTTAGCTGTGCCGCCCCCCCAAGTTGTATCCAGTGCTGCCACCCTGAACGACTCGCTCCAAGACCTCTTGCCAGTCGTTCAAGAGCAAGTCCATCCCTACTGGCGAAAGATGAACACCATCCGCTCTATACAACCCTGTACAGGCTACATCAACCCACCCATGTTGCACCTGAAACCCCCCTCTTTCACAAACCCATCTCCCAATCTGACGATTTATCTTGGTAAGTCCACGGGACCATCTCCTCTGGCCCCAGGAAGCCGGACGCGGAATGATGTCCGACCAAATCAAGAGGACTCTGTCCAGCAAACGTAGCAAAGTCGAAAAGTCCTTCTTTGCCGCCCTAATAAGCTGCTTGCAAGACCACTCCGACAAATCGTTGCCGCCAAGATGGACCAGCACGACCGCTGGTCGTCCTCGAACACGCAGATGATGACAAAGCAAGGGCAACAGTTGAGTCCACCTCAGCCCCTGCTCGCCCAGCCAAGAAAGCGTCACTGCAGCTGGGTCAAGGCCAAGATTCATCCCAAGGGGCCGCACCGCAGCTCTCTGACCAGCCCAGAAGACAAAAGAGTGTCCCAGCAGCCAACAGCCCCTTTCCATATGACCCCCACCTGGAAAAGAAAATAACAGCATTAGTAAACCCCCCCCCCAACACTAACAGGGCTCCTCAGAGCCTCACATAACCACGAAAGGCCTTAGAGCGCCAGCGGCCAATGCCCTGTATCTGAGCCCCCGACATACCCACCGCAGCCGCACTAGTAGCCGCCCCAATGCGAAAAGAGTGAGCCGAAAACAACGCCGGATCCCTGCCAATCCTCCGCAAGGCCAGGCGTAACACCGCCGTCACTTGATACCTAGTCAAATACGAAGAGTCCCTATGCACGAACAACGCTTCACCGCCCACCGGGCAAACCTGCAAATAGTCCTCAAGGGCCGCCACTGGGCAAGTGAGTCCACCGATACTCCCCAAAACCACCCACAAACCTTTTCCCCGCTGATCCGTTTTGGACTTAGCTAAAAGTACGCGCACCCGTCCCGGCTCCTTCCACACATGCTGTAACTGCAAACAATTACCCAAAGCCAACTTCCCCGAATCAGCCGCCAACTCGCCGACCCGAAATGCCCCAAAAAACGCTAAACAAAACACTGCCCGAAATAAAACACCCTCGTAAGGCGACGATGCCACCTCCGATAACACAGAACACAAACTCTACAACAAATCATGGGTAATCGGGAGCCTGCGATCCCGCCGTAACGGCAGCGCCCGTTCCCATCTTTGCAGTAAACACCGAGCCAGGCGCCCCCGCCCCACGCCCGGCCACCCCACCGCCCAAGCAAAAAATTCAAACCCCGCCAGATGGCCCCGAACCGCCGATCTCGACAAACCCCTTTCCTTTACCCACCCCACATAGCTCCCAAGCAGATACTCAGACACCTCGCTTCCCTCAATCCCCACCCCATGCAGATACTCCCACACTTGCGCACAGCCCCGCCGATAAGAATCCCACGTGCGCTCAGCTACCGAATTCTTTAACAGGTTCGTCATCGTGGTAGGCCACAGCTCCACAAGTTCCAAGGGACCCCGAGCCCCTCCTTGTCTGCCTCCGGCGCCAACTGCCGAAACCGCTCCCACTGCAAACGAGAAAGAGCATCAGCGATGGCATTAGTACGACCAGGAATATGTCGAGCCTTTAAGTCGACATTCAAACGCAAACAGGCTAGAACGACTTGGCGCATCAAAGCCGCAACCGTACTGCAGCGTGGAGTATAACGATTCACAACGGCCACCACCGCCTCGTTATCACACCACCACACCACCCTACGGTTGGACAAGCGCTCCGGCCATAACGCAAGCGCCACCAAGATGGGAAACAATTCAAGAAAGGTAATATTTTGCAGAAGCCCGGCATCCTCCCATTCCCGCGGCCACCGCTCCGCACACCAGGCCCCGCCGAAATATATGCCCAGCCCAACCCCACCCACAGCATCCGAATACAGCTGCAAATCCTCACTGGAGATCTCACCATCCCGCAACACCGATGTGCCATTAAAGTCGCTCAAAAAGAGCGCCCAAATCCTCAAATCCTCTCGCATAACAATAGACACCCAAATACGATGGTGAGGCTTCCGAGCCCCCCCCCCGTCACTGCCGCCAAGCGCCGAAGGAAGACCCTGCCCATGGGAATGACCTTACACGCAAAATTAAGGGACCCTATTAAAGCCTGTAGCTCCCGCAGAGTCAATCTGGAAGATGCCAAGGCATTCGCCACCAGCACTCTCAATCTCTCCACCTTATCTGAGGGCAATCGGGCCTCTAAACTTTGCGAATCCAATTCCACTCCTAAGAAGGTCAACCGTGTTGTCGGACCTACCGTCTTACTCTCAGCCAACGGCACCCCCAACTCACAAGCCAGACCACCAAAACCAGCCAACAGCTCACTGCACCCTAAGGACGCTGCTTCGCCTACAAAGAAAAAATCATCCAAATAGTGGACAATCTCCCTTCTGCCCACGCGCTGTACCAAACACCAGTGCAAAAAAGAGCTGAACTTTTCAAAATACGCGCAAGACACCGCACACCCCATGGGCATGCACTTGTCAAAATAAAAGGCATCCTCAAACCGAAAACCCAACAACCTGAATGAAGAGGGATGAACCGGCAACAAACGAAAAGCCGACTCGATATCAACCTTCGCCATCAATGCCCCCCGCCCTGCTCTCCTGACCAACTCCATGGCCATGTCAAAAGACTGATAACGCACGGTGCACAAATCCCGCGGAATCAAATCGTTCACGGACGACCCCGCCGGGGAAGAGAGATTGTGAATTAGCCGAAACTTCCCCGGCTCCCTCTTGGGAATAATACCTAACGGTGACACAACAAAATCCAGGAACGGCGGCTGCTGAAAAGGCCCCACTATCCTCCCTAACCGTAATTCCTCCTCAATCTTCCCCCGAGCTATCGCCCCCCACCGCCGGACACTAGGTGAATTGCGCGGCGATGCAACCACGACTACGCCATGCACTGGAACCACAAAACCCGAAGTAAAGCCCAACTGTAAGACTAACCTATCCCGCCTCCGCGGATAAGAACACAACAAAGAACACAAACACGAAACCCGAATAGGCGAAGGGGCCAGATCAAAAAGCACCCCCCCCTATTTGAGGAGGCCCGGGCACTTTTTTAACACATTTTGCTGCGGCATGCGGACCTCCACAGCTGGAGCAGGCATGCCAGAATTTACAATCCGGGAAGGGACACATGGCTCGATTAAACCGCCAGCACACATCACTCCCGCTTCCAGGGACCGGGCGAGCCGGACCTGTGGCGACTGCCCCCCGAAAGAAACGAGCCGTCCCTCCAACGACTACTGCCCCCATCTTCCCTCAGCTACTCCCGAACCCCCCTCCCTTGACTGACATCTGCGTTAGCCACAGGTTGATGTCTTGGGTGCCCCAGGTTAAAAATTTATTTTCCTCCATTTTATCCCTGAATTTTTCGTCGTAGTTAAGCCACGACCAGCCTTCATGCATTTGAGACGCTTCAAGAATCGAGTCGGCATAGGATAACAACATCCCGGACTGCTGAGGAAAATAATGCCCCCACACGCTCGCTAACCGCAAGAAAGATCGCGCCCAATTAATGACATTGCGCGACACCTTCCGTAACCGACCTGCCTTTTCGTCTTCCTTTCGCTTCTTCTTGCTGTCCCCCGAACGTTTCCTTAACTCTAACAATCGAAAAATATCGATATATTTGCGCTTCCAAATCTTTCGCCGCAGCTTCCTGGGGACCCCTTCCCACAATTCCAACAAGGGAACCAAAGATGCCGCAGCCCCACCAGCCGAACTCGCCGCGACCCCCCCACTCATGGTTGCCCCGGGCCCACCACCAGCAGCCACCGAGGCTCCAGACGAATCCGAAGAAGATGAGGAGGAGGAAGAAGAAGAGGTCCGTCGATAACGACACCCCCGCTTCCGCTTCCCGCGCGCCTTGCCCGGCCGATCGGACCGCTCCGGTAATGCGCCACTGTCAACCGTGGTCGACTCACCTGGGGTGCCGTCACTGCCACGAGTCCTAGATAAAAGAAGGTCATCGCCCCTGGGCTCCGCCAACCGCTGAAGATCCGCCGCTCCTGCCACCTGGCCGCCAACTCCAGCTGCACCCACTTCCGCAGGGGGCCGTGAATCGATACTCCCCTCACCACAGGAAACCACCGCAGACGTGGCAGGGCCCGACGCTGCCATATGGGGCATCTGTGAAGACAAAAAAGGAAAACCCAACGAAGACAAGCCCAGCGCACTTCTCGAAGGCCATGCCCCAGACCAATCCGCCCTCGAGGAACCTTGAACCCCCCCAACCAATGCTCCCATCCCGACCGCTGCCCTGACGGTCCTGACCAGCCAGTAGGCGGGAAACCCACTGCAGGAGGAACAAAACCCCCGCCCGGAGATAGCCACCCCCACACATCCCCCCCAGCCGCCCCAAGTACCTGCCCGGGTCCCCCCCCCACCCCCACCCCCCATTGGCCTAAGGGGTTAACTCCCCACCCCTGCCCCTGCTCCCAAGCCATCCCGCGAAGTCCTCCCCCTACGCCCTCCACCTGCCCCCCCTGGAACCCGACTCCCTATCCGGGGTCTCATTATTGCCAGCCGCAGGGGACAAGGACGACTGCGGAGGCCCATGACACTCTGCCGGCCCAGCGGACCTTCCACGAAGCCCCGCCCGAGTCCGTGACCCCTTACGCCCCCTAACCAAACCCCCAGCACCCCTCGCCCCTTTTTCCCTGACCCCACGCTCACTAGCAGTCTCTGACCGGGACCCCGCTGCATTTGCCACCCCTTTTTTCTTCTGCCCTCTATTTTGCCCACCCCGGGCCGCCTGCCCCCCCCTTTGCCACCCCCACCACTTGCCCGCTTCTGACCTGCCATTCCAAAAGGTTGGCAGTCCTACTTTTATTTAAGCGCTTTATGTATAATTCTTTGGGTTTTTTTTGTTTTTTTAATGGTATTTTGTGTGAAACAGTCTCACACAGCACCACCCCAGGCGCGCCTACAGCCGCAAATGCACAGCGAGCTGCACCGCAAACCCCCCACACGCCCGCTCACTCGCACCCGATCACCCGTGACAACCACCCCCCGCCCCGATGCAGAGCAGGCCCACCTTTCCGCTTGCAGAAAGCTGTGGCAGGCAGACGCGAGTCCGCACTGCTGAATTGAAGGCACTTGCCTGCATGCAGTTGCGCCCCGATCCTTGTCGGCGCACCCGGGACCCGCTCCTCACCCGTGCACACGAGGCTGGAACTCCCGCCACCGCTGAACGCCGCGTAGACCCCCCGCTGATCAACCAAAGATTGCTGCCGTCCTGCCACGCCTCCCGCCTAACAGCCTGTGCTCTGGAGAGTCACCGACACGCCAGAGCACATGGCTGCCTGCACCCTGATTGGCTCCGCTCGCCCGATTCCACGAGCGGAGCCAATCATTTCAAATAATGCTCCGCGCGCACGGCCCAGCGTGGCCCCGACCTCCACCCCCCTCTTTGTGCACGAGCAGGGTCCCGCGCCGGGCAAGCACCCGGTTATGAGCAGGCGCCGGGACCCTGCCCGCGCCTTTATTTTAATTCTCAACTCCCTAAGAACTCACTCTATTAAAACAAATAACTTACTGAAAATCTCCTTCCAGGATGAATGACCTTACACACATGGTAATCCAAAAAGATCTTCAGTCACAGTAAAGAGTGTAATTGTCAACTCCTCAAGAACTCACTCTATTAAAACAAATAAGTTACTGAAAATCTCCTTCCAGGATGAATGACCTTCCATACTTGGTAATCCAAAAAATTATTCGGTCACAGTATAGAGTGTAATTGTCAACTCCTCAAGAACTCACTCTATTAAAACAAATAACTTACTGAAAATCTCCTTCCAGGATGAATAACCTTCCATACTTGGTAATACAAAAAATTATTCGGTCACAGTAAAGAGTGTAATTGTCAACTCCTCAAGAACTCACTCTATTAAAACAAATAAGTTACTGAAAATCTCCTTCCAGGATGAATGACCTCCCATACTTGGTAATCCAAAAAATTATTCAGTCACAGTAAAGAGTGTAATTGTCAACTCCCCTTGAACTCTGTCCATTCACACCCGACTCAGCTGCTCACAATAATTTAGTTGTGCTCAAGTGTAAAGCCAATAAGATATTTATTTATGGGCTTATTTCTCCCAACACAGATATGCTTGGTAGCACATAAATCAGGTTACTTGCTTTCAGTGTTAAACTTGAAAAAACAAAACCAGGAAAACAACATTTGAACTTGTCAGGCAATCAAAGCAAAAGAAATAAGACCTGGTTGATAACAAACTGGTCTTTTCTGTAGGCTTAGCTAATATTTTCTTAGCATGTATCAAACAACAAACCAAAAGCCACAAAGAAAGAAAAAACTGTTCTTTTCAGGTTAACTTCTTTTATCTTCCCACATAGATTCAGATGTGATTCTCTCCTAGCTCACAAGCAATTAGGTAAGGCTCAATTGCTAGCAGTTATCCAGCTGAAACCCCTTAGCTGGCTTGCTTTCTACTGCGTGGCTAAAAATCCTACTCAGGAGCTTTTCTGAATAGATTAAAGAACAAGTTTGTATTTCTTTGTGAGGGTTGCTGTACTTTGTAACAGAAAATCACCAAAGGAGTTTTGACAGAGAGCAGTCCATGTAAACAGATTCTTCATCTGCTATCACCCCCTCTTCTTCAACAAGCATGGGTTCAATATCATGGATTGGCACAGATGAATCTCCCAATGGAGCACTTTCAGGAGAATACTTGTTTCCCTGCTGTCTTTCAAGGTTATAGCTAGGGCGTAGGTCAGTGTTCATACCTGAGCTTCCATTGCTGTTAGAGTTCCTCTCTATATAGCCTGGCCAGTATGTAGTCCAGCCTTCCAATCCAGATCCCTGGACACTGGATCTTTCTTCACATAACTTCTGGCACGGGTCTTAGGGTCCCTTCCACGTGCAGCCATCTCCCTCACAGGTACCATCTGGAGATAGTCTTAGGGTCCCTTACACGTGCAGCCGTCTCCCTCACAGGTACCGTCTGGAGATTCCTAGCTCTGCAGCACCATTCTTCTGGCTTTCCCCAGTCCAATGGTGTATGCTGGCCCTTGGAATGCCTCCCAGTATACGTACTGCTCTGGACTCTTGTAGACCTCTCAAAGGCTTTTCTCCTCTTTCTTCCAAAGGGTTTCTTTCCCTCTCTGTCCGTCCGGTTTGGCTTCTGCTTCTGATGATCCTCCTGATGATGAAGATGATCAAGCTCAAGCTGATTCTCTGTAGAATAAAATCTACCTTTATTCTGCTTAGATGAGTGCTCCTCCCTAACACAGCGCAGCTGTGCTGAATCAGGCCCTGCCCTTTGAGATGAGTGCTTAGGGATTACCTCATAGCCCTCCTGATTGAACACACGTTTCCCCACTTCAGCTCCTCTAATGGCTGTTGGAAACCTGGTGCATTCTGGGACTGGTAGTATTTTATGGGAAAATTCTGTTTTCTTATTTCTACCAGAACTGACAGGTTGCTTGTTCAGAGTCACTTCACCTTTTCTATAGCTCCTTCCTGAGCTATGATAAGCTTCCTTATCACAGGTCACAGTTAAGAGTGTAATTGTCAACTCCTCAAGAACTAACTCTATTAAAAAAAATAACTTACTGAAAATCTCCTTCCAGGATAAATGACCTTCCATACTTGATAATCCAAAAACTTCTTTGGTCACAGTAAAGTGTGTAATTGTCAACTCCTCAAGAACTCACTCTATTAAAACAAATAACTTAGTGAAAATCTCCTTCCAGGATGAATGACCTTCCATACTTGGTAATCCAAAAAATTATTCGGTCAGAGTAAAGAGTGTAATTGTCAAATCCTCAAGAACTCACTCTATTAAAACAAATAACTTACTGATAATCTCCTTCCAGGATGAATGACCTTCCATGCTTGGTAATCCAAAAAATTCTACGGTAACAGTAAAAAGTGTAATTGTCAACTCCTCAAGAACTCACTCTATTAAAACAAATAACTTACTGAAAATCTCCTTCCAGGATGAATGACCTTCCACACATGGTAATCCAAAAAGATCTTCAGTCACAGTAAAGAGTGTAATTGTCAACTCCTCAAGAACTCACTCTATTAAAACAAATAAGTTACTGAAAATCTCCTTCCAGGATGAATGACCTTCCATACTTGGTAATCCAAAAAATTATTCGGTCACAGTATAGAGTGTAATTGTCAACTCCTCAAGAACTCACTCTATTAAAACAAATAACTTACTGAAAATCTCCTTCCAGGATGAATAACCTTCCATACTTGGTAATACAAAAAATTATTCGGTCACAGTAAAGAGTGTAATTGTCAACTCCTCAAGAACTCACTCTATTAAAACAAATAAGTTACTGAAAATCTCCTTCCAGGATGAATGACCTTCCATACTTGGTAATCCAAAAAAATATTCGGTCACAGTAAAGAGTGTAATTGTCAACACCTCAAGAACTCACTCTATTAAAACAAATAAATTGCTGAAAATGTCCTTCCAAGATGAATGACCTTCCATACTTGGTAATCCAAATAATTATTCAGTCACAGTAAAGAGTGTAATTGTCAACTCCTCAAGAACTCACTCTATTAAAACAAATAACTTACTGAAAATCTCCTTCCAGGATGAATGACCTTCTATACTTGGTAATCCAAAAAAGTCTTCGGTCACAGTAAAGAGTGTATTTGTCAACTCCTCAAGAACTCACTCTATTAAAACAAATAAGTTACTGAAAATCTCCTTCCAGGTTGAATGACCTTCCATACTTGGTAGTCCAAAAAATTATTCAGTCACAGTAAAGAGTGTAATTTTCAACTCCTCAAGAACTCAATCTATTAAGACAAATAACTTATGAAAATCTCCTTTCAGGATGAATGACTTTCCTTACTTGGGAATCCAAAAAATTCTTCGGTCACAGTAAAGAGTGTAATTGTCAACTCCTCAAGAACTTACTCTATTAAAACAAATAAGTTATTGAAAATCTCCTTCCAGGATGAATGACCGTTCTTACTTGGTAATCCAAAAAATTATTTGATTACAGTATAGAGTGTAATTGTCAATTCCTCAAGAACTCACTCTATTAAAACAAATAACTTACTGAAAATCTCATTCCAGGATGCATGACCTTCCATAGTTGGTAATCCAAAAAATTATTCGGTCACAGTAAAGAGTGAAATTGTCAACACCTCAAGAACTCACTCTATTAAAACAAATAACTTACTGAAAATCTCCTTCCAGGATGAATAACCTTCCATACTTGGTAATACAAAAAATTATTCGGTCACAGTAAAGAGTGTAATTGTCAACTCCTCAAGAACTCACTCTATTAAAACAAATAAGTTACTGAAAATCTCCTTCCAGGATGAATGACCTTCCATACTTGGTAATCCAAAAAATTCTTCGGTCAAAGTAAAGAGTGTAATTGTCAACTCCTTAAGAACTCACTCTATTAAAACAAATAACTTACTGAAAATCTCCTTCCAGGATGAATGACCTTCCACACATGGTAATCCAAAAAGATCTTCAGTCACAGCAAAGAGTGTAATTTTCAACTCCTCAAGAACTTACTCTATTAAAACAATTAAGTTACTGAAAATCTCCTTCCAGGATGAATGACCTTCCATACTTGGTAATCCAAAAAATTATTCAGTCACAGTAAAGAGTGTAATTGTCAAATCCTCAAGAACTCACTCTATTAAAACAAATAACTTACTGAAAATCTCCTTCCAGGATGAATGACCTTCCATACTTGGTAATCCAAAAAATTCTACGGTCACAGAAAAGAGTGTAAATGTCAACTCCTCAAGAACTCACTCTATTAAACAAATAAGTTACTGAAAATCTCCTTCCAGGATGAAAGATCTTCCATACTTGGTAATCCAAAATTGTCAACTCCTCAAGAACTCACTCTATTAAAACAAATAAGTTACTGAAAATCTCCTTCCAGGATGAATGACCTCCCATACTTGGTAATCCAAAAAATTATTCAGTCACAGTAAAGAGTGTAATTGTCAACTCCTCTTGAACTCAGTCCATTCACACCCGACTCAGCTGCTCACAATAATTTAGTTGTGCTCAAGTGTAAAGCCAATAAGATATTATGTATACTTGTAAATACTCTTGTAAATACTCTTGTAAATAGTTGCAGTAATGACGTCCCATGTTTTATCCAGTTTGTTGTTATGGTATGTTGTTATATTGTGAACCGCGCTGATTCTGAATAGAGCGGTATATAAGAGCCTGTAATAAATAATAAATAAATAAATAAATAAATAAATATTTATTTATGGGGTTATTTCTCCCAACACAGATATGCTTGGTAGCACATAAATCAGGTTACTTGCTTTCAGTGTTAATCTTGAAAAAACAAAACCAGGAAAACAACATTTGAACTTGTCAGGCAATCAAAGCAAAAGAAATAAGACCTGGTTGATAACAAACTGGTCTTTTCTGTAGGCTTAGCTAATATTTTCTTAGCATGTATCAAACAACAAACCAAAAGCCACAAAGAAAGAAAAAACTGTTCTTTTCAGGTTAACTTCTTTTATCTTCCCACATAGATTCAGAAGTGATTCTCTCCTAGCTCACAAGCAATTAGGTAAGGCTCAATTGCTAGCAGTTATCCAGCTGAAACCCCTTAGCTGGCTTGCTTTCTACTGCGTGGCTAAAAATCCTACTCAGGAGCTTTTCTGAGTAGATTAAAGAACAAGTTTGTATTTCGTTGTGAGGGTTGCTGTACTTTGTAACAGAAAATCACCAAAGGAGTTTTGACAGAGAGCAGTCCATGTAAACAGATTCTTCATCTGCTATCACCCCCTCTTCTTCAACAAGCATGGGTTCAATATCATGGATTGGCACAGATGAATCTCCCAATGGAGCACTTTCAGGAGAATACTTGTTTCCCTGCTGTCTTTCAAGGTTATAGCTAGGGCATAGATCAGTGTTCATACCTGAGCTTCCATTGCTGTTAGAGTTCCTCTCTATATAGCCTGGCCAGTATGTAGTCCAGCCTTCCAATCCAGATCCCTGGACACTGGATCTCTCTTCACATACCTTCTGGCACGGGTCTTAGGGTCCCTTCCACGTGCAGCCGTCTCCCTCACAGGTACCGTCTGGAGATTCCTAGCTCTGCAGCACAATTCCTCTGGCTTTCCCCAGTCCAATGGTGTATGCTGGCCCTTGGAATGCCTCCCAGTATACGTACTGCTCTGGACACTTGTAGACTTCTCAAAGGCTTTTCTCCTCTTTCTTCCAAAGGGTTTCTTTCCCTCTCTATCCGTCCGGTTTGGCTTCTGCTTCTGATGATCCTCCTGATGATGAAGATGATCAAGCTCAAGCTGATTCTCTGTAGAATAAAATCTACCTTTATTCTGCTTAGATGAGTGCTCCTCCCTAACACAGCGCAGCTGTGCTGAATCAGGCCCTGCCCTTTGAGATGAGTGCTTAGGGATTACCTCATAGCCCTCCTGATTGAACACACGTTTCCCCACTTCAGCTCCTCTAATGGCTGTTGGAAACCTGGTGCATTCTGGGACTGGTAGTCTTTTATGGGAAAATTCTGTTTTCTTATTTCTACCAGAACTGACAGGTTGCTTGTTCAGAGTCACTTCACCTTTTCTATAGCTCCTTCCTGAGCTATGATAAGCTTCCTTATCACAGGTCACAGTAAAGAGTGTAATTGTCAACTCCTCAAGAACTAACTCTATTAAAAAAAATAACTTACTGAAAATCTCCTTCCAGGATAAATGACCTTCCATACTTGATAATCCAAAAACTTCTTTGGTCACAGTAAAGTGTTTAATTGTCAACTCCTCAAGAACTCACTCTATTAAAACAAATAACTTAGTGAAAATCTCCTTCCAGGATGAATGACCTTCCATACTTGGTAATCCAAAAAATTATTCGGTCACAGTAAAGAGTGTAATTGTCAAATCCTCAAGAACTCACTCTATTAAAACAAATAACTTACTGAAAATCTCCTTCCAGGATGAATGACCTTCCATACTTGGTAATCCAAAAAATTCTACGGTAACAGTAAAAAGTGTAGTTGTCAACTCCTCAAGAACTCACTCTATTAAAACAAATAACTTACTGAAAATCTTCCAGGATGAATGACCTTCCACACATGGTAATCCAAAAAGATCTTCAGTCACAGTAAAGAGTGTAATTGTCAGCTCCTCAAGAACTCACTCTATTAAAACAAATAAGTTACTGAAAATCTCCTTCCAGGATGAATGACCTTCCATACTTGGTAATCCAAAAAATTATTCTGTCACAGTATAGAGTGTAATTGTCAACTCCTCAAGAACTCACTCTATTAAAAGAAATAACTTACTGAAAATCTCCTTCCAGGATGAATAACCTTCCATGCTTGGTAATACAAAAAATTATTCGGTCACAGTAAAGAGTGTAATTGTCAACTCCTCAAGAACTCACTCTATTAAAACAAATAAGTTACTGAAAATCTCCTTCCAGGATGAATGACCTTCCACACATTGTAATCCAAAAAGATCTTCAGTCACAGTAAAGAGTGTAATTGTCAACTCCTCAAGAACTCACTCTATTAAAACAAATAAGTTACTGAAAATCTCCTTCCAGGATGAATGACCTTCCATACTTGGTAATCCAAAAAATTATTCGGTCACAGTATAGAGTGTAATTGTCAACTCCTCAAGAACTCACTCTATTAAAACAAATAACTTACTGAAAATCTCCTTCCAGGATGAATAACCTTCCATACTTGGTAATACAAAAAATTATTCGGTCACAGTAAAGAGTGTAATTGTCAACTCCTCAAGAACTCACTCTATTAAAACAAATAAGTTACTGAAAATCTCCTTCCAGGATGAATGACCTTCCATACTTGGTAATCCAAAGATTCTTCGGTCAAAGTAAAGAGTGTAATTGTCAACTCCTTAAGAACTCACCCTATTAAAACAAATAACTTACTGTAAATCTCCTTCCAGGATGAATGACCTTCCACACATGGTAATCCAAAAAGATCTTCAGTCACAGTAAAGAGTGTAATTGTCAACTCCTCAAGAACTTACTCTATTAAAACAATTAAGTTACTGAAAATCTCCTTCCAGGATGAATGACCTTCCATACTTGGTAATCCAAAAAATTATTCAGTCACAGTAAAGAGTGTAATTGTCAAATCCTCAAGAACTCACTCTATTAAAACAAATAACTTCCCGAAAATCTCCTTCCAGGATGAAAGATCTTCCATACTTGGTAATCCAAAAAATTTTTTGGTCACAGTAAAGGGTGTAATTGTCAACTCCTCAAGAACTCACTCTATTAAAACAAATAAGTTACTGAAAATCTCCTTCCAGGATGAATGACCTCCCATACTTGGTAATCCAAAAAGATCTTCAGTCACAGTAAAGAGTGTAATTGTCAACACCTCAAGAACTCACTCTATTAAAACAAATAAGTTACTGAAAATCTCCTTCCAGGATGAATGACCTTCCATACAAACGAGGGCGCGGGCCAGCTCCCAAGCGCCCGGCTAGTAACCGGGTGCCCGGCCCGAGGCGAGCCGGCCCATGCTGCTCGGGGGGCGAGCATGAAGAGCGGGGAGGTGGGGGGGCGGGGGGGAGAGGGGGGGCGACAGGAGCGGGCGGCAGAAGCCAAACGGGATTGGCCAGCGGAAAGGGAATCATTTGAACTGATTGGATCCCCAGGCGCGGGAGCGCGTCCTGGGGATCCACCAGCCTGCACTTCCGTGCGCCCGAGCCTGCTGGCATCGTGGCGCGACGAGAGGTGCACGCTGGTTGCTTGGTGCTTGCGGGCGTTAGCTTGCCTGGTCGGGGTCGCTGGACGGAGCGCGGTACAGGCCATCAACGTTGTCCGAAGGAGAGGATCGAGCTTCCCCGCCTGAGAAGAGCGTTCGGCACAGCGACCGGCTTCTGCAGGGCACTGTTAGTAGTGCTGCGGCGACACGCCAGGCAAGTGGGGGGGGCCTAGTGGTGAGGTACGGCAGGTCCCAAGCGGGGTAGGTCCGACGGCGGGGAGGTGTCGGCGGCGTGCCGGTTCAAAAAAAAAAAAATTGCATTCTCTCCGGGCGGCCTTTGCCATGCCCCCCCGTCGGCCTGGTCCGCGTAAGCCTGGGAAGGGTGCGGTAGATGGGAGGCAACCGAGGGTTCAGCAGGGGCGGGGGAGAGCAGAGACCCGGAGCACCAGACAGGCAGGGCTTGCGGGGAGTCCTGGGACTCCTGCAGCAGCGGAATGGGGACAAGGGCCTGCAAGGTCAGCAGGAGGCTCCCGCGCATGGGCCCGAGGGGTAGGAGCTCAGGGGAGGGCCGGGAGAACAGGCAAGGGGGCCTCACGGGGGGGAGAGGCATGGGAATGGTAGGGGGGCTTGCAGTGGAGCTGGGGGTAAGGGGAGGGGATGCTGAGGGCGGGGGCATGCCCACCAGTATGGGGCTAGGTGCTTCAGAGCCCCTAGGTGACGGAGTGCATGGTTCCCCTGGAGCGGCTGGGTTTATGGCTCACGCTGCCAGTAGCTCCCGTAGTGTGGACGGGGGGGGGCTTGCTGTAGGTCCCGGTGTGGGGTGGGGGACGGGGGCCCTGTCGGGCGTTGCTACAGGCGGGTGGTTTACTGATGGGGAGGGGTGGAGGAGGGGTGGTCAGGGCACGCCCTCCTCTGATTGGGCGGGGGTGTGGCATCCTGCCTGGGCTATGGGTTTTGCTCCCCAGGGTGTTCCTTTTCTGTCTCCGCAGGCTCCATTCCCTGGCTCGCCCGGGCCGGCCCTGGGTACCTTTGGCTTTCCGCGGAACATGGCCGCGCAACAGGATTTGCAGCCTCCAAGGATTGCGGTGGCGACGACCTCTTCGGTTAGCGAGCACCAGCGGAGCGGGGACATGGACCATGGTCGACAGACGACGGAGCAGACAGAGGCTGCCACGGCTTCGCCAGTGGGTGAGTTGCCTGTGGATGAAGGACGGGCGGGGGAGGAGTGCGGGGAAAGGGTGGAAAAAAGGGGCAAGGCCACCAGTAAACGGAAGCACTCGTGCCGGCGCAGAAGAGACACGGATTCATCGTCTTCCTCCTCGTCTGAGTCCTCGGGGTCGTCTGCGGAGGGGCAGGCGGGGGGAGCGGCTGCGCGCGGCTCTGTTCAACACGTGGCTACGTTATCCGAGTTGTGGGAGGGGGTTCCGAAGAAGTTGCGGCGCAAAATTCGGAAACGGAAATATATCGATATTTTTCGCCTCCTTGATGGCCGGAAGCGTTCCGGTGATAGCAAAAAGAAGCGGAAGGAAGATGAGAAGGCCGGTAGGGTTCGGAAGGTGTCAAAAACGGTGGTGAACTGGGTTAGGGCCTTTTTGAGGCTGGCCAGCGTGTGGGGTCAGCATTGGCCTGGACAGTATGGCATGATGCACGCTTATGCTGATACAATCCTCGAAGCTTCCCAGACCCACGAAGGGTGGGCCTGGTTGAATTATGATGAGAAGTTTCGGGATAAGATGGAGGAGAACAGGTCCCTGACCTGGGCGACGCAGGACATCAACTTGTGGCTTACCCAGATGTCAGCGAGGGCGCCAGTGGGAGTGGGGTCGGGGAGGGGTGGCTGGTCATCCCCGGCCGGGACGAGTCGTTCCTTTCGAGGCGGGGCGGTGCAAACGCCTCTTAAAGGGGCGGCGGGGGCGACAGGGGACGTGTGTTGGCGTTACAACCGGGCAGCTTGCCCCTTTCCGGATTGCAAGTTTCGGCATGCCTGTTCTGCCTGTGGAGGAGGACACCCAGCAGCAAAATGCCTCAAGAAAGGCCCCGCCGGGCCAACCGGTGCTGCCGGCAAGTCAGCTGGGGGTGTTTGACGTCGCCCCCACGCCGATACGAATTGAAGCGTTGCGAAGCTGGTTGCGGGGATACCCGAGTTCGCGCATTAAAAGATTATTGTTGTCAGGTTTTCAGTTTGGGTTTGTTATACCGATTATGGGGACGATGACGTCCTCAGTCGCACGGAATTCCCCGTCGGT
The DNA here is from genome assembly GCA_033557465.1 of Ichthyophis bannanicus. Lineage (NCBI taxonomy): Eukaryota > Metazoa > Chordata > Amphibia > Gymnophiona > Ichthyophiidae > Ichthyophis > Ichthyophis bannanicus. Next base: position 345,632,346 of record CM066037.1, read on the forward strand.
TAGGAGGTTTGCGGCCGTAGCCGAGGAGAGAGTGAATACAGAGGTGCGGTTGGGCAGAGTGGCGGGGCCATTTTCCCGGCCGCCACTGCCAGATTTTGTCCTATCCCCGATTGGGATTATACCAAAGAAGGAACCGGGAAAATTTCGGCTGATACATAATCTGTCCTTCCCGCCGGGGGACTCCGTTAATGATCACATACCCCGGAATTATTGCACTGTCCGTTATGCGTCGTTTGAGAAGGCGGAGGAGCTGGTCCGGAGAGCTGGGCGGGGAGCTTTGATGGCAAAGGTTGACATTGAGTCGGCCTTTCGCCTGTTGCCTGTCCATCCCGCGTCCTTTCGACTATTGGGTTTTCAATTCTTGGAGGGCTTCTATTTTGATAAGTGCATGCCGATGGGTTGTGCAGTGTCCTGTGCGTATTTTGAACGATTCAGCACCTTTTTGCATTGGGCACTGACCCGACTAGTGGGACGCAGTGAAGTGGTACACTACTTGGATGACTTCCTGTTTGTAGGTGACAGTGGTTCCCTGGCGTGTCAGGAGCTCTTGGATGGGTTCGTAGACTTGGCGGGGCAGTTGGGGGTTCCGCTAGCGGAGGGGAAGACTGTGGGGCCGTGTTCACGGCTCACGTTCCTGGGCGTGGAGCTAGATTCCGATCTGATGGTAGCGCACTTGCCCGGGGAAAAGGTAGTTCGGTTGCGCGTACTGGTAGCGAACACTCTGGCCTCAGCTAAATTAACGCTGCGTGAAATGCAGGCCTTGATCGGTTCCTTGAATTTTGCCTGTAAGGTGATTCCGATGGGCCGAGTCTTTTTACGGCGTTTGTCGGCTGCGACCGTGGGGGCGACGAAGGCGCATCATCGAATTAGAGTGATGAAGGGGATCAAGGAGGATCTCCGAGTTTGGGATGACTTTTTGCAAGAATTTAACGGGACCTCCGTGATAAAGGAGTTGGAGTTCTCGAGCCCTGAGCTCCAGCTCTATACGGATGCGGCGGGGGGAGTGGGTCTCGGTATCTATTTCGGAGGGGCATGGTGCGCGGAGAGATGGCCGGAGGCTTGGCGGGCGTCGGGTCTCTTGAAGAATATAACTTTTTTGGAGTTGTTCCCGATGCTGGTTACGATTGAGTTGTGGCCGGACAGATTGCGGAATCGCAGGGTGGTCTGGTGGTGTGACAATGCGGCTGTGGTGTGTATAGTCAATCGTTGCACTCCATGGTGTTTGCGGGTGGCAGCGTTGATGAGACTCCTCGTGCTTAGCTGCATGCGCTTAAATCTCTTGGTGACGGCGCGTCATGTTCCGGGGCATACTAATTCAATTGCCGATGCTCTTTCTCGTTTGCAGATGGAGAGGTTTCGGCGCCTGGCACCGGAAGCAGATCCCGAAGGGAGAACGGTCCCGTCGAGATTGTGGAGCTGTGGCCGGCTGTGATGAGAGAGCTGTTGCGGAGTTCGGTGGCTGAGAGTACCTGGGCTGCTTATCGGCGGGGCTGCAATAAGGTGGTGGAGTTCCTCCGGAGGTGTGGCTGGCAGTATGGCGCGGTGTCGGACCACCTGTTCGGGCTGTACATAGCTTGGGCACTGGGCTCGGGGTTATCTAGAGCGGCGGTCCGGGGGCATCTGGCGGGTTTCGATTTCTTTGCAAGGGCGTTGGGTTGGGGGTCGGTCGGGGGTGGCTTTCTGGTGCGACGGCTCTTACGTGGTTGGGAGCGCTCTCGCCCGTCCCCCCCCGACCGTAGGCGTCCCGTCTCGTATAGCCTGTTGAGGAGGCTTTGCATTGCATTGCCAAGGGTTGCGGAGTCTCAATTCGAGGCGGTTCTGTTTCGGGCCGCGTTTACATTGGCCTTTTTCGGGGCTCTGCGAGTCGGTGAGCTGGCGGCGGCGTCCAAGAAAGATGTGTCGGGATCGGGTTTGCGCCTCCAGCACGTACAGATGTACGGGGGGCAGCTTAAGGTCCTGATCCCGAGATCAAAGACCGATCAGATGGGAAAAGGGGCTTGGGTAATCCTGAACGCTATAGGCGGTGTCACATGCCCGGTGCCGGCCATGCGGGATTATTTGCGGGTTCGACCGAGGGTAGCGGGTAGCTTATTTCTGCATGAGAATGCCCAAGCGCTAACGCGTTTTCAATTTTCGGCGGTTTTACGGATGGTATTGACCCATCTGGGCGAGGACGCCTCGCTTTTTGCGGCGCATTCCTTTCGCATAGGCGCGGCGACCAGTGCGGCACAGCTCGGCTGGGGGACACGCAGATCCAACGGATAGGCCGGTGGCAGTCTCGGGCATTCCAGAGTTATGTACGTTTATGACGTCCAATCACAGATACCGTGCATGTCTATATATATATACGGATTGCTATATATATATAAATACGTGGATGCATGCCCCCGGTGGGGGGGGCGTGATTGTGGGGGGGGGGGTGTTATTAACTGTTATTTTCTTTTACAGATGTCGGACACGCTGGAAGGGCGTGTTGGTTGTTGGGGCACTCCTTTGTCTTCTGGGCGGAGAATCGAGCAGCGGTGCGGCCGGTCGGGCGCAACCTGGGCTTCGATACGGCAGTGTTGTCAGTCTCATGGCTGGGTCTGCGGGGGATGCGCTGGTTCCAGATGCTACCCATGCTACGACAGCGGATGCAGCTCGGAGGGCAGCCGGCGATTCTGCTCGTACACCGAGGAGGCAATGAAGTGTCATCTTGGACTACCAGGCAGCTGATTAACGCGACGAAGAAAGATTTGGCAGTGGTGCTGCGTTGGTGTCCAGAGTTGGTGGTGGTCTGGTCTGACATCATCCCTAGACCCGCTTGCTTGGGTCAAAAGCGGTGGTCCAGGGGTTTGTATAAGATTAATAGACAGGTGGGCAGATGGGTGTGCGAACAGGGCGGTTACCAGGTGCAGCATTCATGGGTGGAAGTGGGTTGTGCGGGCCTATATCGGTGTGATGGGATACACCTATCCCCGGTGGGGTTAGACCTCCTGCTTAATGACTGGCAGGAGGCGCTGGAGGCAGTAGTTCGGGACACAGGAACTGGTCGCTGAGGCAGTTATTCCTCCTAGTATTTCTCTGTTGGGGGGGGCGGCACAGACGGCTAAAGTGTCTGTGCCGGTGGCGGGGTCCCGGGGGTTCCCGGGGTCCAGAGTGGCAGGCCATGAGGGCGGGGGGGGGCCCTCGGCATGGTTAAACCCGGTCAGCTTGTGCTACTGAGACGGCCAAGTCGGGGAAGGGTTATTGCCAATTGGCCGATGCTTTTACTGTGCAGGGGGCGGCGGAGAAGTCACCTTGCTAATCACACGGCGGGTGGCAGATCTTGCCGCGGGGCACAGGGTTGGTGTTATTATGTTATAACTGTTATTGAGGTTATGTTCAATAAAACTGCGACCAGTTTATGCCCAACTACTGTCTCTGTGCTTGATTTGGGGAAAAGGGGGCTAGGAGAATAGGTGTGGGGCCTCCTACGAGCTGGGAACGAATGGAAGGGGGGGGCGGGGTTGAGGGTGATAAGGATTGGATAAAGGCGAGCGAGGGGTCCGGCTACCCGGTTAAAATGAGGGCGCGGGCCAGCTCCCGAGCGCCCGGCTAGTAACCGGGTGCCCGGCCCGAGGCGAGCCGGCCCATGCTGCTCGGGGGGCGAGCATGAAGAGCGGGGAGGTGGGGGGGGGCGGGGGAGAGGGGGGGCGACAGGAGCGGGCGGCAGAAGCCAAACGGGATTGGCCAGCGGAAAGGGAATCATTTGAACTGATTGGATCCCCAGGCGCGGGAGCGCGTCCTGGGGATCCACCAGCCTGCACTTCCGCGCGCCCGAGCCTGCTGGCATCGTGGCGCGACGAGAGGTGCACGCTGGTTGCTTCCCTCCCACCCACCCTGTGGCTAGTTGGTGGCATGTCCGGTATGGGTTGTCGCAGTTGGAGGGGGTTGCGGGGTCCCGGGGGTTCCCGGGGTCCGGAGTGGCAGGCCATGAGGGCGGGGGGGGGCCCTCGGCATGGTTAAACCCGGTCGGCTTGTGCTACTGAGACGGCCAAGTCGGGGAAGGGTTATTGCCAATTGGCCGATGCTTTTACTGTGCGGGGGGCGGCGGAGAAGTCACCTTGCTAATCACACGGCGGGTGGCAGATCTTGCCGCGGGGCACAGGGTTGGTGTTATTATGTTATAACTGTTATTGAGGTTATGTTCAATAAAACTGCGACCAGTTTATGCCCAACTACTGTCTCTGTGCTTGATTTGGGGAAAAGGGGGCTAGGAGAATAGGTGTGGGGCCTCCTACGAGCTGGGAACGAATGGAAGGGGGGGGCGGGGTTGAGGGTGATAAGGATTGGATAAAGGCGAGCGAGGGGTCCGGCTACCCGGTTATTGGTAATCCAAAAAATTATTCGGTCACAGTAAAGAGTGTAATTGTCAACTCCTCAAGAACTCACTCTATTAAAATAAATAAATTACTGAAAATATCCTTCCAAGATGAATGACCTTCCATTCTTGGTAATCTAAAAAATTATTCGGACACAGTAAAGAGTGTAATTGTCAACTCCACAAGAACTCACTCTATTAAAAGAAATAAGCTACTGAAAATCTCCTTCCAGCATAAAAGACCTTCCATACTTTGTAATCCAAAAAATTCTTCGCTCACAGTAAAGAGTATAATTGTCAACTCCTCAGGAAGTAACTGTATTAAAACAAATAACTTACTGAAAATCTCTTTCCAGGATGAATGACCTTCCATACTTGATAATCCAAAAACTTCTTCGGTCACAGTAAAGTATGTAATTGTCAACTCCTCAAGAACTCACTCTATTAAAACAAATAACTTACTGAAAATCTCCTTCCAGGATGAATGACCTTCCATACTTGGTAATCCAAAAATTTATTTGGTCACAGTAAAGAGTGTAATTGTCAACTTCTCAAGACCTCAATCTATTAAAACAAAAAGTTACTGAAAATCTCCTTCCAGAATGAATGATCTTCCATACTTGGTAATCCAAAAAATTATTTGGTGACAGTAAAGAGTGAAATTGTCAACTCCTCATGAACTCACTCTATTAAAACAAATAACTTACTGAAAATCTCCTTCCAGGATGAATGACCTTCCACACATGGTAATCCAAAACGTTCTTCAGTCACAGTAAAGATTGTAATTGTCAACTCCTCAAGAACTCACTCTATTAAAACAAATAAGTTACTGAAAATCTCCTTCCAGGATGAATGACCTTCCATACTTGGTAATCCAAAATATTCTTCGGTCAAAGTAAAGAGTGTAATTGTCAACTCCTTAAGAACTCACTCTATTAAAACAAATAACTTACTGAAAATCTCCTTCCAGGATGAATGACCTTCCACACATGGTAATCCAAAAAGATCTTCAGTCACAGTAAAGAGTGTAATTGTCAACTCCTCAAGAACTCACTCTATTAAAACAAATAAGTTACTGAAAATCTCCTTCCAGGATGAATGACCTTCCATACTTGGTAATCCAAAAAATTATTCTGTCACAGTATAGAGTGTAATTGTCAACTCCTCAAGAACTCACTCTATTAAAAGAAATAACTTACTGAAAATCTCCTTCCAGGATGAATAACCTTCCATGCTTGGTAATACAAAAAATTATTCGGTCACAGTAAAGAGTGTAATTGTCAACTCCTCAAGAACTCACTCTATTAAAAGAAATAACTTACTGAAAATCTCCTTCCAGGATGAATAACCTTCCATGCTTGGTAATACAAAAAATTATTCGGTCACATAAAGAGTGTAATTGTCAACACCTCAAGAACTCACTCTATTAAAACAAATAAATTGCTGAAAATGTCCTTCCAAGATGAATGACCTTCCATACTTGGTAATCCAAATAATTATTCAGTCACAGTAAAGAGTGTAATTGTCAACTCCTCAAGAACTCACTCTATTAAAACAAATAAGTTACTGAAAATCTCCTTCCAGGATGAATGACCTTCCATACTTGGTAGTCCAAAAAATTATTCAGTCACAGTAAAGAGTGTAATTGTCAACTCCTCAAGAACTCACTCTATTAAAACAAATAACTTATGAAAATCTCCTTTCAGGATGAATGACTTTCCTTACTTGGGAATCCAAAAAATTCTTCGGTCACAGTAAAGAGTGTAATTGTCAACTCCTCAAGAACTTACTCTATTAAAACAAATAAGTAACCGGGTAGACAGACCCGGCGCTTACCCTGCAGCATACAACATTACTTCCCCCCCCCCCCACCCTTTCCACCACCCTTCCACAACTTCCCCTTCCCAGAGATTACACCAATAGCCAAGTGTGGTGATAAACTGGTCGCAGCTTTATTTCAATAACATCCAAAACAATAACCAAAACTATTGTTTCAACAATCGTCTCCCCCCCCCCGCAACGGAGCGATGCGTCACCAGCCATGCTACTAGGCAAGTGTCCTCGCGGCCGCTGCAGCCATGGTCACACCCCCGGCAACGTTCCGACCACCCCTATCCGACTTCTCCATATTACTACTAGCAAAAGTCTTCCAGGGGTAGTCCGGGTCGAGGGCACCCCGCCCCCGTCCCGAGTCGCCTAAGGCTCCGGACCCCGGAAACCTCCGGGATCCCGCCTGAACCCCCCCAGCTGCGACACCCCAACACCCGCCTTGTAACAGAAAGGCTGGGTGGGCGGGTGGGCCGCCGAGCCTCCCGCCAAACTGCCTGTGCTCTGGCAAGCAACGCGCACGCCAGAGCACATGGCAGGCCGAACCCTGATTGGCTCCACTCACTCAGAGCCTGAGCGGAGCCAATCAATTTAAACCCCGCGCCACGGGCACGGGCTCAACGCGGCGCCCGATCCCTCACTCTCCCCCCCCCCCTCCCTCCATTCACAGGCAGGGTCCCGCGCCGGGCAGAGCACCCGGTTACTAGCAGGCGCCGGGACCCTGCCCGCGCCTTTAATCTAACCGGGTAGACAGACCCGGCGCTTACCCTGCAGCATACAACATTACTTCCCCCCCCCCACCCTTTCCACCACCCTTCCACAACTTCCCCTTCCCAGAGATTACACCAATAGCCAAGTGTGGTGATAAACTGGTCGCAGCTTTATTTCAATAACATCCAAAACAATAACCAAAACAATTGTTTCAACAATCGTCTCACCCCCCCCGCAACGGAGCGATGCGTCACCAGCCATGCTACTAGCAAAGCGACCTCGCCTCCGCTGCAGCCATGGTCACACCCCCGGCAACGTTCCGACCACCCCTATCCGACTTCGCCATATTACTAGCAAAAGTCTTCCAGGGGTAGTCCGGGTCGAGGGCACCCCGCCCCCGTCCCGAGTCGCCTAAGGCTCCGGACCCCGGAAACCTCCGGGATCCCGCCACCGGCACAGGGCCTGTAACTGTGCCGCCCCCCCCCCACGCTAGGACAAGCTGCGACCAGTGAAAACACCCCGAACCACCCTCTCCAGCACCTCCTGCCAGTCGTTCAAGAGCAAGTCCATTCCCACTGGCGAGAGGTGCACTACATCAGCCCTGTACAACCCTGCACAGGACACATCAACCCAAGTATGCTGCACTTGATAACCCCCTCTCTCGCAGACCCATCTCCCGATCTGCCGATTTATCTTGGTCAGTCCCCGAGACCACCGCCTCTGACTCCATGATGATGGCCTAGGGATAATGTCCGACCAAATCAAGATGACTCCGTCCAGCAAACGGAGGAAAGTCAGAAAGTCCTTCTTCGCCGCCCATATCAGCCGCTTACAGGACCACTCCATCAGATCATTGCCGCCCAGATGAATCAAGACGACCGCAGGACGCCCTCGCACACACGAAGATGGTGACGAAGCAAGGGAAGCAGCTGAGACCACCTCAACCCCCGCTCACCCAGCCATGAAACCGCCACCTCAGCTGAGTCCAGCCCAAGATTCAGCCCGATCGGCCGAACAGCTGCCCGCTGACCAGCCCAGAAGACAAAGGAGTGTCCCAGCATCCAGCAGACCCTCTTACTACGCACCCCACCTGCAAGAAAAAAGAACAGCATTAGTAACCCCCCCCCAACCCTCCAACATCTCAAAGTCGCACATAACCCTGAAAAGCCCGAGAGCGCCATCGGCCAATACTCTGGATCTGCTCCCCCGACAGACCCGCAGCCGCCGCACTGGTGGCGGCCCCAATGCGAAAAGAGTGGGCCGAAAACAGCCCCGGCTCTTCACCAATGTCGCGCAGCGCCTTGCGCAACACCGCTGTCACCTGATACCTGGTCACGCAGGAAGAGTTCGCATGCACGAAAAGCCCGTCGCCACCGCCCGGGCGCACCCCCAAGTAGGTCTCAAGAGCCGAGACAGGGCAAGTCAGACCCCCTATCCTGCCCAGCACCACCCACAAACCCTTCCCTTTCTGGTCAGTTTTGGACCTGGCCAACAGCACCCTAACGCGCCCCGGCTCCCTCCACACATGCCGCAACCGCAAGCAATTACCCAAACCGGACTTAACCGAATCAGCCACCAACTCACCGACCCTAAAGGCCCCAAAAAACGCCAAGCAAAACACCGCCCGAAATAAAATCTCTTCATAGGGCGATGCCGCCACCCCAGCCAACCCCAAACATAGGCGCCTCAACAAGTCGTGTGAGATTGGGAGACGCCGATTGCACCGCCTAGGGAGCTCCCGCTCCCACCCTTGCATCAACCGCCGCGCCAAGCGCCCCTGCAGGGCGCACGGCCAACCCGCCGCCCTGGCAAAAAAGTCAAACCCCGCCAGGTGCCCCCACACCGCTGATCTTGTCCACCCTTCCGCCTTCGCCCACCCCACGTACCCCCCCAGCATAAACTCGGACACTCCACTCCCCACACCCCCCCTCCCGCGCAGATACTCCCATACGTGCATACACCCCCGCCGATAAGCAGCCCACGTACGCTCTGCTACTGAATGTCGTAAGAGGTGCTTCATCTCGGCAGGCCACAGCTCCACAATTTCCAAGGGACCCTGGACCCGATCTCGTCTGCCTCCGGCGCCAATTGCCGAAATCGTTTCCACTGCAAACGAGAAAGAGCATCAGCGATGGCATTAGTACAACCAGAAATATGGAGAGCCCGCAAGTCCACGTTCAAACGCAAACAGGCTAAAATGACTTGACACATTAAGGCCGCTACCATGCTACAGCGAGGCGAATAACGATGCATGACAGACACCACCGCCTCGTTATCACACCACCACAACACCCTACGGTCAGCCAATCTGTCCGGCCATAATGCCAGCGCCACTAATATCGGGAACAATTCGAGAAAGGTAATATTCTTCAAAAGCCCTTCCGCCTCCCACTCCGGCGGCCACCGCTCAGCACACCAAGCTCCGCCGAAATAGATACCCAGCCCGACACCACCCGCAGCATCCGAATACAGCTGCAAATCATTACTTGAAAGCTCCGCTTGACGCAACACCGAAGTGCCATTAAAGTCCCGCAAGAATAGATCCCAAACCCTCAAATCCTCCCGCATCACCGTGGACACTCTGATACGATGATGGGGCTTCCGAACCCCCGCCGTCGCGGCCGCCAAGCGCCGAAGGAACACCCTCCCCATAGGGACAACTTTACACGCAAAGTTCAGAGAACCGATTAAGGCCTGCATCTCTCGGAGATTCAACTTAGATGACGCTAGAGCATTCGCCACCAGAACCCTCAATTTTTCAACCTTATCCAAAGGCAAACGCGCCTCCAAAGTTTGCGAGTCCAATTCCACACCCAAAAAGGTCAGCCGAGTCGTCGGACCCACCGTCTTATCCCGAGCCAAGGGCACCCCCAGCTCGCGAGCTAAATTACCAAAACCCTCTAATAGCTCGCTACACCCTAAGGACCCTGCCTCTCCTACAAATAAAAAATCGTCTAAATAGTGGACCACCTCCCCCCGGCCTACTCTCTGCACTAACAACCAGTGCAAGAAGGAGCTAAACTTCTCAAAGTAAGAACAGGAAACTGAACACCCCATGGGCATACATTTATCAAAATAAAACTCCCCTTCGAACTGAAAACCTAACAACCGGAAAGAAGACGGGTGAACCGGCATGAGACGAAAAGCCGACTCAATATCGACCTTCGCCATCAAAGCCCCGCGCCCTGCTCCCCGGACTAAACTCGCAGCCATGTCAAAAGACTCATAACGAACCAAGCACAGCTCCCGAGGAATCGAATCATTCACTGAGGTTCCAGCTGGGGAAGACAAGTTGTGGATAAGCCGAAACTTCCCGCGCTCCTTCTTAGGTACAATGCCTAACGGCGATACCACAAAATCCGGGAACGGCGGGTGCTGAAAAGGCCCCGCTATCCTGCCCAGCCGTAATTCCTCCGCTAATTTGCCCCGTACTATGGCCCCCAAACGCCTCACACTGGGTGAATTCCGAGTCGATGCAACCGCAACCACACCCTGGACAGGAATTACAAAACCCAAACTAAAACCCGACTGCAGCATTAACCCGTCCCGCCTCTGCGGATAAGAACGCAACCAAGAACTCAAGAGCTTAACCTGAATCGGTGAAGGAGCCAGCTGGAACGGACCCCCCTTACTTGAGCCCTGCCGTCGCTGTAGCCACGGGCCCTTTTTTAACACATTTGGCTGCCGCATGGGGGCCGCCGCAGCTCGAGCACGCATGCCAGAATTTACAGTCAGGGAAGGGACACATCGACCTGTTAAACCACCAGCAGACATCTCCTCCCCCTCCGGAGACCGCCCTAGCCTGCCCTGAGACGATTCCCCCGCGAAAGGAACGCGCCGCCCCCCCACCAACCCCCGACCCTACCTTACCGCCGCTTCCCCCACCCCCCCCCCACCCTTAACTGACATCTGGGTTAACCAAAGGTTAATATCCTGCGTGCCCCACGTTAGCAACTTATTCTCCTCCATCTTATCACGGAATTTCTCGTCGTAATTAAGCCACGACCAGCCTTCATGCATCTGAGACGCTTCAAGAATCGAATCAGCATAAGATAACAACATACCGGACTGATGAGGAAAATGATGCCCCCACACACTTGCCAACCGCAGGAATGACCGTACCCAATTAACAACGTTCCGTGACACTTTCCGAAGCCGCCCTGCCTTCTCGTCCTCCTTCCGTTTTTTCTTACTGTCCCCCGAACGCTTCCTGCCTTCTAACAAACGAAAAATATCAATATATTTTCGCTTTTTAATCTTCCGCCGCAGTTTCTTTGGTACCCCTTCCCACAACTCCGACATGGCCACTAAAGACGCCGAACCCCCACCCGAAGGACACCCCTCCTCCCCTCCGGCCACGGCCATCCCACGCACGCCACCAACCGCCCCCGAAGCATCCGAAGAATCGGACGACGATGAGGAAGAAGAGGAAGAGTTATGGCGATACCGACATCCACGCTTCCATTTGCTGCGTGCCTTGCCGGACCGCGCGGTCCGCTCCGAAGAAACCCCCCCATCAGCCACCCTGATCTCACCTGTCGAGTCCTCGATGCCACGAGCCTCTGCCGAGAGGATCCCCTCGCCACCAGGGCCCAAAGGCGTCCGGAGCACTTCCGCTCCTGAAGCTGGTACGCCGACTCCGGCTGCTCCCGCCTCTGCCAGGGATCTCGACGCCATACTCCCGTCACTGCATGACGGCACCGCCGACGGGCCTGTACCTAGCGCCGTCATATAGGGAACCTGTGAAGACAAAATGGGAAAACCCGACGAAGACAGGCCAAGAGCACCCCTCGGGGGCCATGCCCCGGTCCACTCGGACCCGGACGAACCCTGCCCCCCTCCTAACCAGTGCTCCCATCCAGCCCGGTGCCCCAACTGCCCATACCACCCAGCAGGGGACATACCCACCACCGAAGGAACCAAACCCCCAACCGGAGACATCCACCCCCAACCGTCACCCCCAGGGGCCCCCAAACCTTGCCTAGGTCCCCCCCTATCTGCCCAAAGGGGCCAACGCCCCCCTCCCGACGTTGCCCTAGTTCAGGCCTCTGAGGCCGGTCTTGCAAGCCTTCTGCCAGCCCCTCCCCACAACCCACCGCTCCAGCCGGAGGAACTGTCGCTGATGCCCCTGCCAGCCTTTGAGGCTCTACTCCATCAGCCTGTCTGATGGGCTGTGCAGCCGCCCCCTCTCCCCCGCTAGGCCCACTACGCCCCCTCCTCACATTCCCCACACCTCGAACCCCCCGCTTAGAAACCCCAGTCTTACCCACACTTCCCGACCCAGAGCGACCTGTTCCAGCCAACTCCCGCCCCCTCCGCCCCTTTCCCTGCTTCCCTCTGACAGCCCGGCCCCCCCCGGCCCCCTGGATGTCTGCTTTCCCGCCATCACACCGGCTCCGGACCTGCCTGTAGGCAGAACTGGGCACACGCGGCCTGCCTATAGAGCCCCAAGGAGTTTGAATTTATTTAAGTTTATTCAGCAGGAGGCTAAAAGGAGTGCTGCCTGAGCCGGGATCCCCGGCAATCGCCCTGCACGCGAGGTGCGGCCCTATCCCCAGTGCTCCCCCGTCACTTGCCTGCTGAATGCCTGGCACTCAACTGCCCGCACGAAACTGATCCTCAAAGGACTCCGCCGCCGCCGGAGAGCCTCCCTCACGCACCGACCACCGCTGCCAAGCCCGGAACGGGGAATCGCCGCTGAAGACCCGACCGGTAAGGAACCCCACCGCGAACACGATGCTGCCGCCGCCGAGCCTCCCGCCAAACTGCCTGTGCTCTGGCAAGCAACGCGCACGCCAGAGCACATGGCAGGCCGAACCCTGATTGGCTCCACTCACTCAGAGCCTGAGCGGAGCCAATCAATTTAAACCCCGCGCCGCGGGCACGGGCTCAACGCGGCGCCCGATCCCTCACTCTCCCCCCCCCCTCCCTCCGTTCACAGGCAGGGTCCCGCGCCGGGCAGAGCACCCGGTTACTAGCAGGCGCCGGGACCCTGCCCGCGCCTTTAATCTTATTGAAAATCTCCTTCCAGGATGAATGACCTTCCACACATGGTAATCCAAAAAGATCTTCAGTCACAGTAAAGAGTGTAATTGTCAACTCCTCAAGAACTCACTCTATTAAAACAAATAACTTATGAAAATCTCCTTTCAGGATGAATGACTTTCCTTACTTGGGAATCCAAAAAATTCTTCGGTCACAGTAAAGAGTGTAATTGTCAACTCCTCAAGAACTAACTCTATTAAAACAAATAAGTTATTGAAAATCTCCTTCCAGCAGGGCCGGATTTACCTTGAGTGAGGCCCTACGCCAACAAAAATTGTGGGCCCCCAGCAGGGGCGGCCCAAGGGGGGTGCGGACCTCATTTGCATAAGGGGCCTCATTTGCATAAATATTTGCATAATGTTACCATATACTAACTTTTAGTAAACGTGCCTCTTAATGAGTGTATGGATAAAGAAAGACTAAAAGATTTCTACATTACTATAATCCAGTGCCAACTGCCAGACACATTAGGAACTACTACAAACACTGCCCATAGTAAACCCGCCGTATCCTAACAGCACTACCAGGACTCACAAAGCACCATACTCTACCAATCAAAAGGCAACACTGCAAATATTAAACCAATACATTTCAGAGAACAACAATACATGACCTACTGGGGAAAGAGAACAAGTGGCAATGTCAAATAGGAATTATATAAACAGAACACCTCAGCTCAGTTACACATGCAGAACATAGACCATCACCAAACAAGTAATCACAATTTAGAAATAGGAAGACAATAATTAAACTGGGAATCCCAAAAGCCAAACTTGGAATGTACAACACTGTAGAAATAAAACTATACATTAATTTGCTCTTGTACTAAACAAAGCGCAGATGTTAATGATGCACATTTACCAGAGCTGACATATTCCAATTAATAAATTCAAAATAAAGAGATATTTTTCTACCTTTTGTGCATTTTTTTCAGCTGCAATTGCTCCAGCCACTTTCTTCTGGTTTCTTCGTGTCTTCTGCTAACTCTCCATCGTCTGCTGTCCATTTGTCCTTTCTTCTCTCTTCTAGATTTTTTTCCATTCTCTCTCTACATCTGCTTTAACATACTAATCTTTCTCCTTTTGCTCTTTCCTCATTCCTATTTCATCCACTCAAATTTACCCCTCCATCCTCAATCCCCACTTACTCTCCCAATACCCGGCCAATTGTAGATTTTTTATCCCTCCCACACAAAATATTTTTCCCTTCTCCATTTTACTCTTCCAGCCCCATCCCATTCTAATCCTCCCCCAACATCAGCTCCCTTCTAGTTCCAGCCTCACCCAGCATCCATTCCCTTCTAGTCCCTGCATCAGCCCATTTCCAGTCCTAGCCATCCATCAGCCCATTTCCAGTCCTAGCAACCCCCAACCCAATACCAGTCCTAGCCCCCCCATCACCCCACTTACAGTCCTTAACCCCCCATCACCCCATTTTCAGTCCTTAACCCCCCATCACCCCATTTTCAGTTTAAGCCCCCCTATAACCCATTACCAGTCCTAACCCCCCATCAGCCCACTTCCAGTCCTAACCCCATCAACCCATTTCCAGTCAGCCCCCCATAGCCCATTGCCAGTCCTACCCCCCCCATCAGCCCACAGCCCATTACCAGTCCTAACCCCATCATCCCACCTCCAGTTTTAACCCCCCAGCCCATTTCCAGTCCTCGCCCCCCATAGCCCATTACCAGACAACCCAATCAGCCCACAGCCCATTACCAGTCTTAACCCCCCCAAAGCCCATTACCAGTTCTAACCCCCCCCCCAACAGCCCATTACCAGTCCTAACCCCATCAGCCCACCTCCAGTCTTAACCCCCCAGCCCATTTCCAGTCCTAGCCCCCCCCATAGCCCATTACCAGACAGCCCCCATCAGCCCACAGCCAATTACCAGTCTTAACCCCCCTCAAAGCCCATTGCCAGTTCTAAGCCCCCCCAACAGCCCACAGTCCATTACCAGTCCTAACCCCATCAGCCCCCCCCGAGCCATACCCCCCCCCCGCCCCGCCCAGCCCAGCCCATTTCCAGCCCCAGCCCCCCAATAGCCCATTACCAGCCCTACCCCCCCCGTCCATTTCCAGCCCCAGCCCCCCCAATAGCCCATTACCAGTCCTACCCCCCCCATAGCCCATTACCAGTCCTACCCCCCCCCCCGGCCTAAAGTAAAATTCAATTTAAAAAAAAAACCTGGTGGCTGCCGCCGCGGCGCCCCCTCTGCTGCCGCGGGGGCCCCGTCTACAAGCTGAAGCGGTCCGGTCCGGTCCGGTCCGGTCCGGTCGGGTCGGGTCTCTCTCCCTCCCTCGCTGCAGGCTGCAGGCTGCGAGAGACGCGAAGGGAGAGCGTCTCCTCGCGTCTGTGTTAAGCCCGCAGGGGCTGATGGGAAATCCCATCAGCCCCTGCGGGGGTAACACAGACACGAGGAGACGCTCTATCTTCGCGTCTCTCGCAGCCTGCAGCGAGGGAGGGAGGGAGAGAGACCCGACCGGACCCGACCCCACCCGACCGCTTCAGCTTGTAGACGGGGCCCCCGCGGCAGCAGAGGGGGCCCCGCGGCGGCAGCCACCAGGTTTTTTTTTTTAATTGAGTTAAAAAAAAAAAACTGGTTCTTTTTTTGTGGGCCCCTGCCGGCTGTGGGCCCTACGCCATGGCGTACATGGCGTATACGTAAATCCGGCCCTGCCTTCCAGGATGAATGACCGTTCATACTTGGTAATCCAAAAAATTATTAGATTACAGTATAGAGTGTAATTGTCAATTCCTCAAGAACTCACTCTATTAAAACAAAAAACTTACTGAAAATCTCATTCCAGGATGCATGACCTTCCATACTTGGTAATCCAAAAAATTATTCGGTCACAGTAAAGAGTGAAATTGTCAACACCTCAAGAACTCACTCTATTAAAACAAATAACTTACTGAAAATCTCCTTACAGAATGAATAACCTTCCATACTTGGTAATACAAAAAATTCTTCAGTCAATGTAAATACTGTAATTCTCAACTCCTTAAGAACTCACTCTATTAAAACAAATAACTTACTGAAAATCTCCTTCCAGGATGAATGACCTTCCACACATGGTAATCCAAAAAGATCTTCAGTCACAGTAAAGAGTGTAATTCTCAACTCCTCAAGAACTCACTCTATTAAAACAAATAAGTTACTGAAAATCTCCTTCCAGGATGAATAACCTTCCATACTTGGTAATACAAAAAATTATTCGGTCACAGTAAAGAGTGTAATTGTCAACTCCTCAAGAACTCACTCTATTAAAACAAATAAGTTACTGAAAATCTCCTTCTAGGATGAATGACCTTCCATACTTGGTAGTCCAAAAAATTATTCAGTCACAGTAAAGAGTGTAATTGTCAACTCCTCAAGAACTCACTCTATTAAAACAAATAACTTATGAAAATCTCCTTTCAGGATGAATGACTTTCCTTACTTGGGAATCCAAAAAATTCTTCGGTCACAGTAAAGAGTGTAATTGCAAACTCCTCAAGAACTTACTCTATTAAAACAAATAAGTTATTGAAAATCTCCTTCCAGGATGAATGACCGTTCATACTTGGTAATCCAAAAAATTATTCGATTACAGTATAGAGTGTAATTGTCATTTCCTCAAGAACTCACTCTATTAAAACAAATAACTTACTGAAAATCTCCTTCCAGGATGAATGACCTTCCACACATGGTAATCCAAAAAGATCTTCAGTCACAGTAAAGAGTATAATTGTCAACTCCTCAAGAACTCACTCTATTAAAACAAATAAGTTACTGAAAATCTCCTTCCAGGATGAATGACCTTCCATACTTGGTAGTCCAAAAAATTATTTAGTCACAGTAAAGAGTGTAATTTTCAACTCCTCAAGAACTCACTCTATTAAAACAAATAACTTATGAAAATCTCCTTTCAGGATGAATGACTTTCCTTACTTGGGAATCCAAAAAAAGTCTTCGGTCACAGTAAAGAGTGTAATTGTCAACTCCTCAAGAACTTACTCTATTAAAACAAATAAGTTATTGAAAATCTCCTTCCAGGATGAATGACCGTTCATACTTGGTAATCCAAAAAATTATTCGATTACAGTATAGAGTGTAATTGTCAATTCCTCAAGAACTCACTCTATTAAAACAAAAAACTTACTGAAAATCTCATTCCAGGATGCATGACCTTCCATACTTGGTAATCCAAAAAATTATTCGATCACAGTAAAGAGTGAAATTGTCAACACCTCAAGAACTCACTCTATTAAAACAAATAACTTACTGAAAATCTCCTTACAGAATGAATAACCTTCCATACTTGGTAATACAAAAAATTCTTCAGTCAATGTAAATACTGTAATTCTCAACTCCTTAAGAACTCACTCTATTAAAACAAATAACTTACTGAAAATCTCCTTCCAGGATGAATGACCTTCCACACATGGTAATCCAAAAAGATCTTCAGTCACAGTAAAGAGTGTAATTGTCAACTCCTCAAGAACTCACTCTATTAAAACAAATAAGTTACTGAAAATCTCCTTCCAGGATGAATGACCTTCCATACTTGATAATCCAAAAACTTCTTCGGTCACAGTATAGAGTGTAATTGTCAACTCCTCAAGAACTCACTCTATTAAAACAAATAACTTACTGAAAATCTCCTTCCAGGATGAATAACCTTCCATACTTGGTAATACAAAAAATTATTCGGTCACAGTAAAGAGTGTAATTGTCAACTCCTCAAGAACTGACTCTATTAAAACAAATAAGTTACTGAAAATCTCCTTCCAGGATGAATGACCTTCCATACTTGGTAATCCAAAAAATTATTCAGTCACAGTAAAGAGTGTAATTGTCAAAACCTCAAGAACTCACTCTATTAAAACAAATAACTTCCTGAAAATCTCCTTCCAGGATGAATGACCTTCCATACTTGGTAATCCAAAAAATTCTACGGTCACAGAAAAGAGTGTAAATGTCAACTCCTCAAGAACTCACTCTATTAAACAAATAAGTTACTGAAAATCTCCTTCCAGGATGAAAGATCTTCCATACTTGGTAATCCAAAAAGTTTTTTGGTCACAGTAAAGGGTGTAATTGTCAACTCCTCAAGAACTCACTCTATTAAAACAAATAAGTTACTGAAAATCTCCTTCCAGGATGAATGACCTCCCATACTTGGTAATCCAAAAAGATCTTCAGTCACAGTAAAGAGTGTAATTGTCAACACCTCAAGAACTCACTCTATTAAAACAAATAAGTTACTGAAAATCTCCTTCCAGGATGAATGACCTTCCATACTTGGTAATCCAAAAAATTATTCGGTCACAGTAAAGAGTGTAATTGTCAACTCCTCTTGAACTCAGTCCATTCACACCCGACTCAGCTGCTCACAATAATTTAGTTGTGCTCAAGTGTAAAGCCAATAAGATATTTATTTATGGGGTTATTTCTCCCAACACAGATATGCTTGGTAGCACATAAATCAGGTTACTTGCTTTCAGTGTTAATCTTGAAAAAACAAAACCAGGAAAACAACATTTGAACTTGTCAGGCAATCAAAGCAAAAGAAATAAGACCTGGTTGATAACAAACTGGTCTTTTCTGTAGGCTTAGCTAATATTTTCTTAGCATGTATCAAACAACAAACCAAAAGCCACAAAGAAAGAAAAAACTGTTCTTTTCAGGTTAACTTCTTTTATCTTCCCACATAGATTCAGAAGTGATTCTCTCCTAGCTCACAAGCAATTAGGTAAGGCTCAATTGCTAGCAGTTATCCAGCTGAAACCCCTTAGCTGGCTTGCTTTCTACTGCGTGGCTAAAAATCCTACTCAGGAGCTTTTCTGAGTAGATTAAAGAACAAGTTTGTATTTCGTTGTGAGGGTTGCTGTACTTTGTAACAGAAAATCACCAAAGGAGTTTTGACAGAGAGCAGTCCATGTAAACAGATTCGTCATCTGCTATCACCCCCTCTTCTTCAACAAGCATGGGTTCAATATCATGGATTGGCACAGATGAATCTCCCAATGGAGCACTTTCAGGAGAATACTTGTTTCCCTGCTGTCTTTCAAGGTTATAGCTAGGGCATAGATCAGTGTTCATACCTGAGCTTCCATTGCTGTTAGAGTTCCTCTCTATATAGCCTGGCCAGTATGTAGTCCAGCCTTCCAATCCAGATCCCTGGACACTGGATCTCTCTTCACATACCTTCTGGCATGGGTATTAGGGTCCCTTCCACGTGCAGCCGTCTCCCTCACAGGTACCGTCTGGAGATTCCTAGCTCTGCAGCACAATTCCTCTGGCTTTCCCCAGTCCAATGGTGTATGCTGGCCCTTGGAATGCCTCCCAGTATACGTACTGCTCTGGACACTTGTAGACTTCTCAAAGGCTTTTCTCCTCTTTCTTCCAAAGGGTTTCTTTCCCTCTCTGTCCGTCCGGTTTGGCTTCTGCTTCTGATGATCCTCCTGATGATGAAGATGATCAAGCTCAAGCTGATTCTCTGTAGAATAAAATCTACCTTTATTCTGCTTAGATGAGTGCTCCTCCCTAACACAGCGCAGCTGTGCTGAATCAGGCCCTGCCCTTTGAGATGAGTGCTTAGGGATTACCTCATAGCCCTCCTGATTGAACACACGTTTCCCCACTTCAGCTCCTCTAATGGCTGTTGGAAACCTGGTGCATTCTGGGACTGGTAGTCTTTTATGGGAAAATTCTGTTTTCTTATTTCTACCAGAACTGACAGGTTGCTTGTTCAGAGTCACTTCAACTTTTCTATAGCTCCTTCCTGAGCTATGATAAGCTTCCTTATCACAGGTCACAGTAAAGAGTGTAATTGTCAACTCCTCAAGAACTAACTCTATTAAAAAAAATAACTTACTGAAAATCTCCTTCCAGGATAAATGACCTTCCATACTTGATAATCCAAAAACTTCTTTGGTCACAGTAAAGTGTGTAATTGTCAACTCCTCAAGAACTCACTCTATTAAAACAAATAACTTAGTGAAAATCTCCTTCCAGGATGAATGACCTTCCATACTTGGTAATCCAAAAAATTATTCGGTCACAGTAAAGAGTGTAATTGTCAAATCCTCAAGAACTCACTCTATTAAAACAAATAACTTACTGAAAATCTCCTTCCAGGATGAATGACCTTCCATACTTGGTAATCCAAAAAATTATTCGGTCACAGTAAAGAGTGTAATTGTCAACTCCTCAAGAACTCACTCTATTAAAACAAATAACTTACTGAAAATCTCCTTCCAGGATGAATGACCTTCCATACTTGGTAATCCAAATAATTATTCAGTCACAGTAAAGAGTGTAATTGTCAACTCCTCAAGAACTCACTCTATTAAAACAAATAAGTTACTGAAAATCTCCTTCCAGGATGAATGACCTTCCATACTTGGTAGTCCAAAAAAGTATTCAGTCACAGTAAAGAGTGTAATTGTCAATTCCTCAAGAACTCACTCTATTAAAACAAATAACTTATGAAAATCTCCTTTCAGGATGAATGACTTTCCTTACTTGGGAATCCAAAAAATTCTTCGGTCACAGTAAAGAGTGCAATTGTCAACTCCTCAAGAACTTACTCTATTAAAACAAATAAGTTATTGAAAATCTCCTTCCAGGATGAATGACCGTTCATACTTGGTAATCCAAAAAATTATTCGATTACAGTATAGAGTGTAATTGTCATTTCCTCAAGAACTCACTCTATTAAAACAAATAACTTACTGAAAATCTCCTTCCAGGATGAATGACCTTCCACAAATGGTAATCCAAAAATATCTTCAGTCACAGTAAAGAGTGTAATTGTCAACTCCTCAAGAACTCACTCTATTAAAACAAATAAGTTACTGAAAATCTCCTTCCAGGATGAATGACCTTCCATACTTGGTTATCCAAAAAATTATTCGTTCAAAGTAAAGAGTGTAATTGTCAACTCCTTAAGAACTCACCCTATTAAAACAAATAACTTACTGAAAATCTCCTTCCAGGATGAATGACCTTCCATACTTGGTAATCCAAAAAATTATTCAGTCACAGTAAAGAGTGTAATTGTCAAAACCTCAAGAACTCACTCTATTAAAACAAATAACTTCCTGAAAATCTCCTTCCAGGATGAATGACCTTCCATACTTGGTAATCCAAAAAATTCTACGGTCACAGAAAAGAGTGTAAATGTCAACTCCTCAAGAACTCACTCTATTAAACAAATAAGTTACTGAAAATCTCCTTCCAGGATGAAAGATCTTCCATACTTGGTAATCCAAAAAGTTTTTTGGTCACAGTAAAGGGTGTAATTGTCAGCTCCTCAAGAACTCACTCTATTAAAACAAATAAGTTACTGAAAATCTCCTTCCAGGATGAATGACCTCCCATACCTGGTAATCCAAAAAGATCTTCAGTCACAGTAAGGAGTGTAATTGTCAACACCTCAAGAACTCACTCTATTAAAACAAATAAGTTACTGAAAATCTCCTTCCAGGATGAATGACCTTCCATACTTGGTAATCCAAAAAATTATTCGGTCACAGTAAAGAGTGTAATTGTCAACTCCTCAAGAACTCACTCTATTAAAATAAAGAAATTACTGAAAATATCCTTCCAAGATGAATGACCTTCCATTCTTGGTAATCTAAAAAATTATTCGGACACAGTAAAGAGTGTAATTGTCAACTCCACAAGAACTCACTCTATTAAAAGAAATAAGCTACTGAAAATCTCCATCCAGCATAAAAGACCTTCCATACTTCGTAATCCAAAAAATTCTTCGCTCACAGTAAAGAGTATAATTGTCAATTCCTCAGGAAGTAACTCTATTAAAACAAATAACTTACTGAAAATCTCTTTCCAGGATGAATGACCTTCCATACTTGATAATCCAAAAAATTATTCTGTCACAGTATAGAGTGTAATTGTCAACTCCTCAAGAACTCACTCTATTAAAAGAAATAACTTACTGAAAATCTCCTTCCAGGATGAATAATCTTCCATGCTTGGTAATACAAAAAATTATTCGGTCACAGTAAAGAGTGTAATTGTCAACTCCTCAAGAACTCACTCTATTAAAACAAATAAGTTACTGAAAATCTCCTTCCAGGATGAATGACCTTCCATACTTGGTAACCCAAAATAATATTCGGTCACATAAAGAGTGTAATTGTCAACACCTCAAGAACTCACTCTATTAAAACAAAAAAATTGCTGAAAATGTCCTTCCAAGATGAATGACCTTCCATACTTGGTAATCCAAATAATTATTCAGTCACAGTAAAGAGTGTAATTGTCAACTCCTCAAGAACACACTCTATTAAAACAAATAAGTTACTGAAAATCTCCTTCCAGGATGAATGACCTTCCATACTTGGTAGTCCAAAAAATTTTTCAGTCACAGTAAAGAGTGTAATTGTCAACTCCTCAAGAACTCACTCTATTAAAACAAATAACTTATGAAAATCTCCTTTCAGGATGAATGACTTTCCTTACTTGGGAATCCAAAAAATTGTTCGGTCACAGTAAAGAGTGTAATTGTCAACTCCTCAAGAACTTACTCTATTAAAACAAATAAGTTATTGAAAATCTCCTTCCAGGATGAATGACCATTCATATTTGGTAATCCAAAAAATTATTCGATTACAGTATAGAGTGTAATTGTCATTTCCTCAAGAACTCACTCTATTAAAACAAATAACTTACTGAAAATCTCCTTCCAGGATGAATGACCTTCCACACATCGTAATCCAAAAAGATCTTCAGTCACAGTAAAGAGTGTAATTGTCAACTCCTCAAGAACTCACTCTATTAAAACAAATAACTTACTGAAAATCTCCTTCCAGGATGAATGACCTTCCCTACTTGGTAATCCAAAAACTTATTCAGTCACAGTAAAGAGTGTAAATGTCAACTCCTCAAGAACTCACTCTATTAAAACAAATAAGTTACTGAAAATCTCCTTCCAGGATGAATGACCTTCCACACATGGTAACCCAAAAAATTATTTGGTGACAGTAAAGAGTGAAATTGTCAACTCCTCATGAACTCACTCTATTAAAACAAATAACTTACTGAAAATCTCCTTCCAGGATGAATGACCTTCCACACATGGTAATCCAAAACGTTCTTCAGTCACATTAAAGATTGTAATTGTCAACTCCTCAAGAACTCACTCTATTAAAACAAATAAGTTACTGAAAATCTCCTTCCAGGATGAATGTCCTTCCATACTTGGTAATCCAAAAAATTCTTCGGTCACAGTAAAGAGTGTAATTGTCAAATCCTCAAGAACTCACTCTATTAAAACAAATAACTTACTGAAAATCTCCTTCCAGGATGAATGACCTTCCCTACTTGGTAATCCAAAAAATTCTTCGGTCACAGTAAAGAGTGTAATTGTCAACTCCTCAAGAACTTACTCTATTAAAACAAATAAGTTATTGAAAATCTCCTTCCAGGATGAATGACCGTTCATACTTGGTAATCCAAAAAATTATTCGATTACAGTATAGAGTGTAATTGTCATTTCCTCAAGAACTCACTCTATTAAAACAAATAACTTACTGAAAATCTCCTTCCAGGATGAATGACCTTCCACACATGGTAATCCAAAAATATATTCTGTCACAGTAAAGAGTGTAATTGTCAACTCCTCAAGAACTCACTCTATTAAAACAAATAAGTTACTGAAAATCTCCTTCCAGGATGAATGACCTTCCATACTTGGTAATCCAAAAAATTATTCGGTCAAAGTAAAGAGTGTAATTGTCAACTCCTAAAGAACTCACACTATTAAAACAAATAACTTACTGAAAATCTCCTTCCAGGATGAATGACCTTCCACACATGGTAATCCAAAAAGTTCTTCAGTCACAGTAAAGATTGTAATTGTCAACTCCTCAAGAACTCACTCTATTAAAACAAATAAGTTACTGAAAATCTCCTTCCAGGATGAATGACCTTCCATACTTGGTAATCCAAAAAATTATTCGGTCACAGTAAAGAGTGTAATTGTCAACCTCAAGAACTCACTCTATTAAAACAAATAACTTACTGAAAATCTCCTTCCAGGATGAATGACCTTCCAAACTTGGTAATCCAAAAAATTCGGTCACAGTAAAGAGTGTAATTGTCAACTCCTCAAGAACTCACTCTATTAAAACAAATAAGTTACTGAAAATCTCCTGACAGTAAAGAGTGAAATTGTCAACTCCTCATGAACTCACTCTATTAAAACAAATAACTTACTGAAAATCTCCTTCCAGGATGAATGACCTTCCATACTTGGTAGTCCAAAAAATTATTCAGTCACAGTAAAGAGTGTAATTGTCAACTCCTCAAGAACTCACTCTATTACCTGAAAATCTCAAGAGTGTAATTGTCATTTCCTCAAGAACTCACTCTATTAAAACTTACTGAACATCGTAATCCAAAAATATCTTCAGTCACAGTAAAGAGTGTAATTGTCAACTCCTCAAGAACTCACTCTATTAAAACAAATAAGTTACTGAAAATCTCCTTCCAGGATGAATGACCTTCCATACTTGGTAATCCAAAAAATTATTCGGTCAAAGTAAAGAGTGTAATTGTCAACTCCTTAAGAACTCACCCTATTAAAACAAATAACTTACTGAAAATCTCCTTCCAGGATGAATGACCTTCCACACATGGTAATCCAAAAAGATCTTCAGTCACAGTAAAGAGTGTAATTGTCAACTCCTCAAGAACTTACTCTATTAAAACAATTAAGTTACTGAAAATCTCCTTCCAGGATGAATGACCTTCCATACTTGGTAATCCAAAAAATTATTCAGTCACAGTAAAGAGTGTAATTGTCAAAACCTCAAGAACTCACTCTATTAAAACAAATAACTTCCTGAAAATCTCCTTCCAGGATGAATGACCTTCCATACTTGGTAATCCAAAAAATTCTTCGGTCACAGTAAAGAGTGTAATGTCAACTCCTCAAGAACTCACTCTATTAAACAAATAAGTTACTGAAAATCTCCTTCCAGGATGAAAGATCTTCCATACTTGGTAATCCAAAAAGTTTTTTGGTCACAGTAAAGGGTGTAATTGTCAACTCCTCAAGAACTCACTCTATTAAAACAAATAAGTTACTGAAAATCTCCTTCCAGGATGAATGACCTCCCATACTTGCTAATCCAAAAAGATCTTCAGTCACAGTAAAGAGTGTAATTGTCAACACCTCAAGAACTCACTCTATTAAAACAAATAAGTTACTGAAAATCTCCTTCCAGGATGAATGACCTTCCATACTTGGTAATCCAAAAAATTATTCGGTCACAGTAAAGAGTGTAATTGTCAACTCCACAAGAACTCACTCTTTTAAAGAAATAAGCTACTGAAAATCTCCTTCCAGCATAAAAGACCTTCCATACTTCGTAATCCAAAAAATTCTTCGCTCACAGTAAAGAGTATAATTGTCAATTCCTCAGGAAGTAACTCTATTAAAACAAATAACTTACTGAAAATCTCTTTCCAGGATGAATGACCTTCCATACTTGATAATCCAAAAACTTCTTCGGTCACAGTAAAGTATGTAATTGTCAACTCCTCAAGAACTCACTCTATTAAAACAAATAACTTACTGAAAATCTCCTTCCAGGATGAATGACCTTCCATACTTGGTAATCCAAAAAATTATTCGGTCACAGTAAAGAGTGTAATTGTCAACTCCACAAGAACTCACTCTATTAAAAGAAATAAGCTACTGAAAATCTCCTTCCAGCATAAAAGACCTTCCATACTTCGTAATCCAAAAAATTCTTCGCTCACAGTAAAGAGTATAATTGTCAATTCCTCAGGAAGTAACTCTATTAAAACAAATAACTTACTGAAAATCTCTTTCCAGGATGAATGACCTTCCATACTTGATAATCCAAAAACTTCTTCGGTCACAGTAAAGTATGTAATTGTCAACTCCTCAAGAACTCACTCTATTAAAACAAATAACTTACTGAAAATCTCCTTCCAGGATGAATGACCTTCCATACTTGGTAACCCAAAAATTTATTTGGTCACAGTAAAGAGTGTAATTGTCAACTCCTCAAGACCTCAATCTATTAAAACAAAACGTTACTGAAAATCTCCTTCCAGAATGAATGATCTTCCATACTTGGTAATCCAAAAAATTATTTGGTGACAGTAAAGAGTGAAATTGTCAACTCCTCATGAACTCACTCTATTAAAACAAATAACTTACTGAAAATCTCCTTCCAGGATGAATGACCTTCCACACATGGTAATCCAAAACGTTCTTCAGTCACAGTAAAGATTGTAATTGTCAACTCCTCAAGAACTCACTCTATTAAAACAAATAAGTTACTGAAAATCTCCTTCCGGGATGAATGTCCTTCCATACTTGGTAATCCAAAAAATTCTTCGGTCACAGTAAAGAGTGTAATTGTCAAATCCTCAAGAACTCACTCTATTAAAACAAATAACTTACTGAAAATCTCCTTCCAGGATGAATGACCTTCCATACTTCGTAATCCAAAAACTTATTCAGTCACAGTAAAGAGTGTAAATGTCAACTCCTCAAGAACTCACTCTATTAAAACAAATAAGTTACTGAAAATCTCCTTCCAGGATGAATGACCTTCCATACTTGGTAATCCAAAAAATTCTTCGGTCAAAGTAAAGAGTGTAATTGTCAACTCCTTAAGAACTCACTCTATTAAAACAAATAACTTACTGAAAATCTCCTTCCAGGATGAATGACCTTCCACACATGGTAATCCAAAAAGATCTTCAGTCACAGTAAAGAGTGTAATTGTCAACTCCTCAAGAACTCACTCTATTAAAACAAATAAGTTACTGAAAATCTCCTTCCAGGATGAATGACCTTCCATACTTGGTAATCCAAAAAATTATTCTGTCACAGTATAGAGTGTAATTGTCAACTCCCCAAGAACTCACTCTATTAAAAGAAATAACTTACTGAAAATCTCCTTCCAGGATGAATAATCTTCCATGCTTGGTAATACAAAAAATTATTCGGTCACAGTAAAGAGTGTAATTGTCAACTCCTCAAGAACTCACTCTATTAAAACAAATAAGTTACTGAAAATCTCCTTTCAGGATGAATGACCTTCCATACTTGGTAATCCAAAATAATATTCGGTCACATAAAGAGTGTAATTGTCAACACCTCAAGAACTCACTCTATTAAAACAAATAAATTGCTGAAAATGTCCTTCCAAGATGAATGACCTTCCATACTTGGTATTCCAAATAATTATTCAGTCACAGTAAAGAGTGTAATTGTCAACTCCTCAAGAACTCACTCTATTAAAACTAATAAGTTACTGAAAATCTCCTTCCAGGATGAATGACCTTCCATACTTGGTAGTCCAAAAAATTATTCAGTCACAGTAAAGAGTGTAATTGTCAACTCCTCAAGAACTCACTCTATTAAAACAAATAACTTATGAAAATCTCCTTTCAGGATGAATGACTTTCCTTACTTGGGAATCCAAAAAATTCTTCGGTCACAGTAAAGAGTGTAATTGTCAACTCCTCAAGAACTTACTCTATTAAAACAAATAAGTTATTGAAAATCTCCTTCCAGGATGAATGACCGTTCATATTTGGTAAACCAAAAAATTATTCGATTACAGTATAGAGTGTAATTGTCATTTCCTCAAGAACTCACTCTATTAAAACAAATAACTTACTGAAAATCTCCTTCCAGGATGAATGACCTTCCACACATGGTAATCCAAAAATATCTTCAGTCACAGTAAAGAGTGTAATTGTCAACTCCTCAAGAACTCACTCTATTAAAACAAATAAGTTACTGAAAATCTCCTTCCAGGATGAATGACCTTCCATACTTGGTATTCCAAAAAATTATTCGGTCACAGTATAGAGTGTAATTGTCAACTCCTCAAGAACTCACTCTATTAAAACAAATAACTTACTGAAAATCTCCTTCCAGGATGAATAACCTTCCATACTTGGTAATACAAAAAATTATTCGGTCACAGTAAAGAGTGTAATTGTCAACTCCTCAAGAACTCACTCTATTAAAACAAATAAGTTACTGAAAATCTCCTTCCAGGATGAATGACCTTCCACACATGGTAATCCAAAAAGATCTTCAGTCACAGTAAAAAGTGTAATTGTCAACTCCTCAAGAACTTACTCTATTAAAACAATTAAGTTACTGAAAATCTCCTTCCAGGATGAATGACCTTCCATACTTGGTAATCCAAAAAATTATTCGGTCACAGTAAAGAGTGTAATTGTCAACTCCTCAAGAACTCACTCTATTAAAACAAATAAGTTACTGAAAATCTCCTTCCAGGATGAATGACCTTGCATACTTAGTAATCCAAAAAATTCTTCGGTCTAAGTAAATACTGTAATTGTCAACTCCTTAAGAACTCACTCTATTAAAACAAATAACTTACTGAAAATCTCCTTCCAGAATGAATGACCTTCCATACTTGGTAATCCAAAAAATTCTACGGTAACAGTAAAAAGTGTAATTGTCAACTCCTCAAGAACTCACTCTATTAAAACAAATAACTTACTGAAAATCTCCTTCCAGGATGAATGACCTTCCACACATGGTAATCCAAAAAGTCTTCGGTTACAGTAAAGAGTGTAATTGCCAACTCCTCAAGAACTTGCTCTATTAAAACAAATAACTTACTGAAAATCACCTTCCAGGATGAATGACCTTCCATACTTGGTAATCCAAAAAATTATTCGGTCACAGTAAAGAGTGTAATTGTCAACTCCTCAAGAACTTACTCTATTAAAACAAATAAGTTATTGAAAATCTCCTTCCAGGATGAATGAAAATTCATACTTGGTAATCCAAAAAATTATTCGGTCACAGTATAGAGTGTAATTGTCAACTCCTCAAGAACTCACTCTATTAAAACAAATAACTTACTGAAAATCTCCTTCCAGGATGAATAACCTTCAATACTTGGTAATACAAAAAATTATTCGGTCACAGTAAAGAGTGTAATTGTCAACTCCTCAAGAATAGTAAGGCCGCGGGCCCCGTCCGCGTGGCCGCTCCTAACCGGGGGGGCGGCGTGCCGATCACCCCCCCCCCCGGAGTTTCGGCGGCGCGCGGCTCGGCGGTGCCCCGCGCGGCCTGGCGCCCTCATTGGTTCCCCTCGGCGTTTTAAACGCCCGGGAGCCAATGAGAGGGCTGGGAGTCAGCAACGGGGGGGGGGGGGTAGTGCGGGGACCCAGCACTGCTCCGGCAGTTGCTGGGTCAAGGCTGGAGGCGCCGGACACCCGCCCACCCACCCTGGCGTGGGGGACGTTTGGGCTGGGGTGTTCTGGGTTGTTGCAGCTGGGGGGGGGGGCTTTGGCGGGATCCCGGAGGTTTCCGGGGTCTGGAGCCGGTGGCAAGCATGAGGGCGGGGGTGGGGTACCCCCGACCCGGTTAATCCCTCAGGCTTTTGCTAATAGCATGGCGAAGCCGGAAGAGGGAGGGCGTGGAAAATGTCGGGCCTGTGCCCGGGGGAAGCTAATGTGGCGTCACCTTGCTACTAACATGGCGGGTGAGGGCTCGCTCTGCTTGGGGGGGGGAGTTAAAATGTGTTGATTTGTATTGTGTGTTGTTTAAAAGGTTATTAAAGCTGCGACCAGTTTAAGTCCCAAATGGTTGTCATGTGTTTTGTTCTGAATTAAGTTGTCAATGAAATGTGAAGTGGGGGGGGGAGGGGTGTGAGGCAACGTGTCCGCCTTACCCGGTTACTTAATCTATTAAAACAAATAAGTCACTGAAAATCTCCTTCCAGGATGAATGACCTTCCATACTTGGTAATCCAAAAAGTCTTTGGTCACAGTAAAGAGTGTAATTGTCAACTCCTCAAGAACTTACTCTATTAAAACAAATAAGTTATTGAAAATCTCCTTCCAGGATGAATGACCATTCATACTTGGTAATCCAAAAAATTATTCGGTCACAGTATAGAGTGTAATTGTCAACTCCTCAAGAACTCACTCTATTAAAACAAATAAGATACTGAAAATCTCCTTCCAGGATGAATGACCTTCCATACTTGGTAATCCAAAAAATTCTTCGGTCAAAGTAAAGAGTTTAATTGTCAACTCCTTAAGAACTCACTCTATTAAAACAAATAAGTTACTGAAAATCTCCTTCCAGGATGAATGACCTTCCATACTTGGTAATCCAAAAAATTATTCAGTCACAGTAAAGAGTGTAATTGGCAACTCCTCAAGAACTCACTCTATTAAAACAAATAACTTACTGAAAATCTCCTTCCAGGATGAATGACTTTCCTTAATTGGTAATCTAAAAAATTCTTCGATCACAGTAAAGTGTGTAATTGTCAACTCCTCAAGAACTTACTCTATTAAAACAAATAAGTTATTGAAAATCTCCTTCCAGGATGAATGACCATTCATACTTGGTAATCCAAAAAATTATTCGTTCACACTATAGAGTGTAATTGTCATCTCCTCAAGAACTCACTCTATTAAAACAAATAACTTACTGAAAATCTCCTTCCAGGATGATTAGCCCTCCATACTTGGTAATACAAAAAATTATTCGGTCACAGTAAAGAGTGTAATTGTCAACTCCTCAAGAACTCACTCTATTAAAACAAATAAGTTACTGAAAATCTCCTTCCAGGATGAATGACCTTCCATACTTGGTAATCCAAAAAATTCTTCGGTGAAAGTAAAGAGTGTAATTGTCAACTCCTTAAGAACTCACTCTATTAAAACAAATAACTTACTGAAAATCTCCTTCCAGGATGAATGACCTTCCACACATGGTAATCCAAAAAGATCTTTAGTCACAGTAAAGAGTGTAATTGTCAACACCTCAAGAACTCACTCTATTAAAATAAATAAGTTACTGAAAATCTCCTTCCAGGATGAATGACCTTCCATACTTGGTAATCCAAAAAATTATTCGGTCACAGTAAAGAGTGTAATTGTCAACTCCTCAAGAACTCACTCTATTAAAATAAATAAATTACTGAAAATATCCTTCCAAGATGAATGACCTTCCATTCTTGGTAATCTAAAAAATTATTCGGACACAGTAAAGAGTGTAATTGTCAACTCCACAAGAACTCACTCTATTAAAAGAAATAAGCTACTGAAAATCTCCTTCCAGCATAAAAGACCTTCCACACTTCGTAATCCAAAATATTCTTCGCTCACAGTAAAGAGTATAATTGTCAACTCCTCATGAAGTAACTCTATTAAAACAAATAACTTACTAAAATCTCTTTCCAGGATGAATGACCTTCCATACTTGATAATCCAAAAACTTCTTCGGTCTCAGTAAAGTATGTAATTGTCAACTCCTCAAGAACTCACTCTATTAAAACAAATAACTTACTGAAAATCTCCTTCCAGGATGAATGACCTTCCATACTTGGTAATCCAAAAATTTATTTGGTCACAGTAAAGAGTGTAATTGTCAACTCCTCAAGACCTCAATCTATTAAAACAAAATGTTACTGAAAATCTCCTTCCAGAATGAATGATCTTCCATACTTGGTAATCCAAAAAATTATTTGGTGACAGTAAAGAGTGAAATTGTCAACTCCTCATGAACTCACTCTATTAAAACAAATAACTTACTGAAAATCTCCTTCCAGGATGAATGACCTTCAACACATGGTAATCCAAAACGTTCTTCAGTCACAGTAAAGACTGTAATTGTCAACTCCTCAAGAACTCACTCTATTAAAACAAATAAGTTACTGAAAATCTCCTTCCAGGATGAATGTCCTTCCATACTTGGTAATCCAAAAAATTCTTCGGTCACAGTAAAGAGTGTAATTGTCAAATCCTCAAGAACTCACTCTATTAAAACAAATAACTTACTGAAAATCTCCTTCCAGGATGAATGACATTCCATACTTGGTAATCCAAAAAAGTCTTTGGTCACAGTAAAGAGTGTAATTGCCAACTCCTCAAGAATTCGCTCTATTAAAACAAATAATTTACTGAAAATATCCTTCCAGGATGAATGACCTTCCATACTTGGTAATCCAAAAAAGTCTTCGGTCACTGTAAAGAGTGTAATTGTCAACTCCTCAAGAACTCGCTCTATTAAAACAAATAACTTACTGAAAATCTCCTTCCAGGATGAATGACTTTCCATACTTGGTAATCCAAAAAATTATTCAGTCACAGTAAAGAGTGTAATTGTCAACTCCTCAAGAACTCACTCTATTAAAACAAATAACTTACTGAAAATCTCCTTCCTGGATGAATGACCTTCCATACTTGGTAATCCAAAAAATTCTTCGGTCACAGTAAAGAGTTGAATTGTCAGCTCCTCAAGAACTCACTCTATTAAAACAAATAAGTTACTGAAAATCTCCTTCCAGGATGAATGACCTTCCACACATGGTAATCCAAAACGTTCTTCAGTCACAGTAAAGAGTGTAATTGTCAACTCCTCAAAAACTCACTCTATTAAAACAAATAAGTTACTGAAAATCTCCTTCCAGGATGAATGACCTTCCATACTTGGTATTCCAAAAAAGTCTTTGGTCACAGTAAAGAGTGTAATTGTCAACTCCTCAGGAATTCACTCTATTAAAACAAATAACTTACTGAAAATCTCCTTCCAAGATGAATGACCTTCCATACTTGGAAATCCAAAAAAGTCTTCGGTCACAGTAAAGAGTGTAATTGCCAACTCCTCAAGAACTTGCTCTATTAAAACAAATAACTTACTGAAAATCTCCTTCCAGGATGAATGACCTTCCATACTTGGTAATCCAAAAAAGTCTTCGGTCACAGTAAAGAGTGTAATTGTCAACTCCTCAAGAACTCAGTCTATTAAAACAAATAACTTACTGAAAATCTCCTTCCAGGATGAATGACCTTCCATACTTGGTGATCCAAAAAAGTCTTCGGTCACAGTAAAGAGTGTAATTGTCAACTCCTCAAGAACTCAGTCTATTAAAACAAATAACTTACTGAAAATCTCCTTCCAGGATGAATGACCTTCCATACATCGGAGGCCGCGGGCTCACGTGCCTGACGGCCGTCAGTAACCGGGGGGGGGTGGAGTTGCGCGGGTCCCCGGCAGAGGTGTGAGGCGCGTTCCCGAGCGGGAGTTTTGTTTCAAAATCATTGGCTCCCGCGTGTCCAGGCGGCTGCGGGAGCCAATGAGGGCGAGAGGCGAGAGGAAGAGCCAAGGGGAGCGAGCGGTCAGACGCCAGTCCTCCGGAGCAGAGAGAAAGGACGGGCGTCTGGCTGCAGCTCTCTTGCGGCTCTTTGACGTTGGTGCCGGTTCGAGGAACAGGAGCGGGTGCGGAAGGGCTGCTGAGGGGGCCATTGAGAGCGTGTATTGCAGTGCCTGCGGCGGGCAGTGCCGAAACTCGGCGTGCAGGGCCTAGGGCCGAGAAGCAGGGTGCCAGACCGGCGAACAGGCCTCCTGTGGTTCCTTGCAGCTGTGGATATTTCAGGTGCTGGGGGAACTGGGGAAGGGGGGGGGGCTTCGGTGCTAGCTTACTGCCTTCATTTTCTAGAGCTGCACAGGAGGCATTTTTTAATCCAGCTCTGCAGCTGGAATCGTGTGATGACGGGATAAGGGGGCAGGGGGAGAGGGGGCAGGGGTAAAGAGGGCAGGGGAATGAGGGGCGGTAGGCGGTCCCCAGGTTGGGCTTCTAGGGGCTCGGGAGGACAGGCCAGGGGGAAGACAGGGGTGCCACGGCCGGCTGGGCACAGGGTCCCAGGCAGGGGTGGTGTTACAGTGCCCCCTGTAAGTTCTGGGAGGCCCCGGGGGAGTAGGGCATGCTGTGGCTTGGAGGTGGCCCAGGGGGCATTAGAGGGGCCGGTACAAAGTGAGGGTATGGGGGCCAGGTCTATTGGGGGGGGCGGCAGGCATTGCTGCTCCGCCTCAACCGGTTGCGGACCCCTCGGGGGTGAGTACAGCGGGGTGGCAGTGTTCAGCTGGGGGTCAGGATGGGTGGGTTGGGGAGGCCCATGGGGTCGGCCTATGGTTCCGGGGTGTGGGGGTCTTTCGAGTTGGGACTATTGGCGGGGAGGGGGACAGGGTTCCTCCAGGGTTTATTGGACGGGGCCTTGGCAGCTTCCCTGGGGCTTGTCGGGTTCCCCTTCCTTTTTTCTGGTGTCTCCACAGGTGCCGACCGGTGACGGGAGGACGACGACACAGAGCGCCGAGGTAGCGGTGCACCGTGCAGGACGGACTACGGCTGAAGTACCAATGGCGCAGCGTGAGGACCTGCAGAAAGCGCTTCCGGCGTCTGCGTCTACCCTATCAGATATCGTGCGGCCACGGAGTTCGGCTGAGGGTGAGTTACAAGAGAATCTGGCTGAGCAGGGCGTGGCGGTTAGCCAGGCAGGGGGAGTTGGAGGCAAGGTGAAGAAGAAGAGCCGTCACTCGCGTAAGCGACTTCGGAGGGGGGGCTCATCTTCGTCTTCATCTTCGTCATCCTCGTCGGTTGGGGGAGGGGGCGATCAACCCGTCGGTGGTGGGGGGGGTGGTAGTCGGGGGAGGTGGGGGTGCTACGTTGGCTTCGTTTTCGGAGCTGTGGGAGGGGGTGCCGCGTGAGCTTAGGCGTAAGATATGGAAGCGGAAATACATAGATATATTCCGCCTGCTGGAAGGTAGGAAGCGTTCGGGGGACAGCAGGCGTAAACGGAAAGTGGACGAGAAAGCGGGCAGTGTCAAGAAGGCTTCTCGGAACGTTATCAACTGGACGAGGGCTTTTCTCCGGTTAGCTAGCGTCTGGGAGCAGCGTTACCCGGGGCAATACGGGATGTTACTTGCCTACGCCGACTCGATTCTTGAGGTGGCTCAGACTCATGATGGTTGGGCATGTCTCAACTATGATGAGAAGTTTTGGGATAAGATGGAGGAGAATCGGGCCTTGTCCTGGGGGACCCAGGACATCAGCCTCTGGTTAACGCAGATGTCTGCAAAAGGGGGGGCTGGTGTGGGGGGGCAAAAAGGGGTCGCCGCTTCATCGGCGAGTGCAGGGCGGCCATTTCGGAGCGTCCCGGCTCCCTGGTTGCAAAAAGGCGCTAGTGAGGGAGTCGGGGACGTCTGTTGGCGCTTTAATAAGTTGTCTTGCCCCTTTCCGGACTGTAAGTTCCGGCATAGTTGCTCCATCTGTGGGGGAGGACACTCCGCTCTCCGTTGCGGCAAGAAAGGGCCCACACCCTTAGCTGCGAAGCAATGATAGTAGGATGGAGTTGGCCCCTACCCCTATTCGTTTTTCAGCACTCAGGCCTTGGTTGAGGCGTTATAGGCGGGTTAAGGCTCGGCGGGTCTTAGAGGGGGGCTTTCAGTACGGGTTCCCCATACCAGTAGTGGGGGAGGGGGGCCCGGTGATGGCGCGGAATGCGCCATCGGTGAAGCGTTTAGCTCAGGTGGTTAGAGGTAAATTGGCCGCTGAGTTGGCCCTCGGCAGGGTGGCTGGGCCCTTTGTGGAACGGCCATGCCGGAATTTCATGGTTTCTCCTTTGGGCATTGTGCCTAAGAAGGAGCCCGGGAAATTCAGGCTCATTCACAACTTGTCTTTCCCTGAGGGGGCATCGGTGAATGATCTCATCCCAAGGGAATTGTGCGCGGTCCGGTACGCGTCGTTTGATGAGGCCGTGCGGTTGGTGCGCGAGTGTGGGCACGGGTGTTTGCTAGCGAAGGTGGATATTGAGTCCGCTTTTCGCCTGCTCCCGGTGCATCCGGATTCCTTCCATTTATTGGGTTTTGTGTTTGAGGGCCGCTATTACTTTGACAAGTGCCTGCCGATGGGCTGCTCGGTCTCTTGCCGTTATTTTGAGATGTTCAGTTCCTTCATGCACTGGGCTCTGGTGGTGTCCGTCGGCTCTCGGAACGTGGTCCACTACTTGGATGACTTTCTATTCGTTGGTTCGGCGCCGTCCGGGCTATGTCGTGAGCTGCTGGATGGTTTCATGCGGCTCGCGCGGGAGAGGGGGGTGCCTCTGGTGGTGGACAAGACTGAAGGTCCTGCCACGCGCCTCACGTTTCTGGGAGTGGAATTGGATTCGGTTGACATGGTGGCGTGCCTTCCTCCTGGCAAGGTAGTGCGTTTGCGGGTGTTGGTGGCGAACATTTTGGGGTCGGTGAAAGTTACCTTGAGGGAGATGCAGGATTTGTTCGGCTCCCTTAACTTTGCCTGCAGGGTTATCCCTATGGGCCGGGTGTTCCTGCGGTGCTTGGCGACGGCTACCTCGGGTGTGCGGCGTCCACATCATCACATCCGGGTTTCCCGGAGCATGAGGGTGGATCTGGGGGTTTGGGGCCAGTTCTTGAGAGACTTTAATGGGGTTACAGTCCTCCTCGTGAAGGAAGTGTCTTCGTTTGATTTACAGATTTTCACTGATGCGGCGGGTGGTTTCGGACTGGGCGTCTATTTCGGTGGATCATGGTGTGCTGAGCCGTGGCTGTCGGCCTGGCGGGCGGCGAGATTAACCGACAGTATAACGTTCTTGGAGCTGTTCCCCATTTTGGTGGTTTTGGAGCTATGGCCGGATAGGCTTCGTAATCGGCAACTGTTGTGGTGGTGCGACAATGAGGCGGTGGTCCATGTTATTAATCGCTATGCTCCTCGTTGCGCGTGAGTGGCGGCTTTGATGAGGGAGGTGATTTTTGCCTGTTTGCAGTTGAATCTGGTAGTGAGGGCTAGGCATGTTCCAGGATATGCTAACCAAGTCGCTGATGCTCTTTCTCGTTTCAAGTGGGATTTGTTTCGGCGCTTGGCACCAGAGGCGGACCCGGTGGGGCAGTCGGTCCCCGAGCGTTTATGGCGGCTTGGCCTCCAGGTATCCTGAGCTTGCTGAGGTGCTCGGTGTCGTCGGCGACCTGGCATTCTTACAGCAAGGGCTGTGACAGTGTGGTGGACTTCTTGGTGACTCGCGGATGGCGTCAGGGCCCGGCGCCTGATCACCTCATTGGTGCATACATTGTGGCAGAAAAGGCCGCGGGGGTGGCTAAATCTACTGTGTGGTCTCACCTTGCCGGCTTTGCCTTTTTCTCTAAAGCGGTTGGGTGGGCGGTGCACAGTTGGGGGGTTCTTTCTCGCCGACTCTTATTGGGGTGGGAGCGCACTACCCCACCCCAGTCGGACACGCGACGGCCAATTACCCCCGATCTGTTGGTGCGGATGAGCGCAGCTTTGCCAATAATAATGGAGTCCGAATACGAGGCCCTGCTGTTCCGGGCTGTGTTTTGTGTGGCCTTCTTTGGGGCCTTTCGGTCGGGGGAATTGGTGGCGCCCAGTCGGGCGTCGGGGGGTGTGGCTCTGCAACTCCAGCATGTGCGTTTGGCACAAGGGCAGCTGAGCATATGGTTGTCCAGGTCTAAGACCGATCAGAGAGGGCGGGGTGTGTGGGTGAATTTAAAGCCGCTTCCGGCGTCTACTATTTGTCTGGTAGCGGCAATGGCGGCGTACTTGCGGGTACGTCCTCCAGGGGGTGAACTGCTATTTGTGCATGCGGATGCGCGGTGCTTGACGCGTTTTCAGTTCGCCGCGGTTCTGCGGATGGTAGTACAGCAGATGGGTTTATCCCCTGGGGACTTTGCCCCGCATTCCTTCCGGATTGGGGCCGCTACTAGTGCGGTGGTGGCTGGTTTGCCGAGTACAGAGATTCAGCGGATCGGCCACTGGCGTTCGAATGCATTTAGGGGATATGTACGTTTGTGAGCATGGCTGTCTGTGTATGGGGTGCTAACTGTGTTTTTTCTTTTAGATGGGATTCGGATGCCGTTTGCCTGCTGGATAATCGGCCATTCTTTTGTGTACTGGGCCGGACAGCAGGCAGCTTCACGGCCGCTTGGGGCGAACCTTGGACTGCAGGCTGACGAGGTGGCGTTATCATGGCTGGGCGAGCGCGGCCTTCGCTGGTTGCAACTCTTGCCTTTGCTACGGCACCATCAGCGCGTCAGAGGATCCCCAGAGTACTTGTTGCTGCATCTAGGCGGCAATGATTTGGGGTCGTGGACAGTGAAGCAGCTGATCAGAGCGGTTCAGCAGGATTTGAGGGAAGTGTTGTTGATGTTCCCCGGTATCATATTGCTCTGGTCTGACCTAATTCCCAGGCCTGCTTGCTGGGGCCATCGGCGGTGGTCCCGTGGGTTAGCTAAAGTTAATCGACAAATTGGCCGTTGGGTTTTGGCACACAGGGGTTATCAGATTTTGCATTCCTGGGTGGAGGTCGAATGCGCAGGCCTGTATCGTTAGGATGGAGTACATCTTTCCCCGGTTGGGATAGATTTACTCCTGAATGATTGGCAGGAGGCCTTGGAGTTGGCTGTGTCGGGCGGGCTGGCTGGTCGCAGCTTTGATTCTTGTGGGGGGGGGGGGCTCAGGGACAGGTGTCCCTGAGCCTGTGGCGGGATCCTGGAGGTGTCCGGGGTCCAGAGGCATGGCAATATGCAGGGCGGGGGTGGGGGTACCCCCGACCTGGAGAAGCCCTCGGCTTTTGCTAGTAATATGGCGAAGCCGGAAGAGGGGGATGGAATTGCCGGGGAACGGTTCTCGGCGGAGGCGGGAAGGAACTCACTTTGCTACCCATATGGCTGGTGAGGGATTGTCCCGCTGCCGGAACCGTAAGTTAAACAGTTATGGTTGTAATGTATTTTGTGCTTGTTTAATAAAGCTGCGACCAGTTAATTTGCCAATAAGCGATTCTGTGGTGGTTATTTGAAGGGTAAAAGCGGGGGGGGAGAATGTCGGGGTTGAAGGGATGTAGGGCCACGTCCGCCTTACCTGGTTAATCAGAGGCCACGGGCCCATGTGCCCAACGGCCGTCAGTAACCGGGGGGGGCGGAGTGGCGCGGGTGCCCGGCGGAGGTGTGAGGTTCATTCCTGAGCGGGAGTTTTGTTTCAAAATCATTGGCTGCCGCGTGTCCAGGTGGCTGCGGGAGCCAATGAGGGCGAGAGGCGAGAGGAAGAGCCAAGGGGAGCGAGCGGTCAGACGCCAGTCCTCCGGAGAAGAGAGAAAGGACGGGCGTACCCACCCTCCCTCCCTTTGGTGGAGCTAGGGGCTGGGAAGAAGGGGGGTTGCAGTTGGAGGGGGGGGGGCAGAATCACGGAGGTGTCCGGGGTCCGGAGGCATGGCAATATGCAGGGCGGGGGTGGGGGTACCCCCAACCCGGAGAAGCCCTCGGCTTTTGCTAGTAATATGGTGAAGCCGGAAGAGGGGGATGGAATTGCCAGGGAACGGTTCTCGGCGGAGGCGGGAAGGAAATCACTTTGCTACCCATATGGCTGGTGAGGGATTATCCCGCTACCGGAACCGTAAGTTAAACAGTTATGGTTGTAATGTATTTTGTGCTTGTTTAATAAAGCTGCGACCAGTTAATTTGCCAATAAGCGATTCTGTGGTGGTTATTTGAAGGGTAAAAGCAGGGGGGGGGAGAATGTCGGGGTTGAAGGGACGTAGGGCCACGTCCGCCTTACCTGGTTAATCGGAGGCCACGGGCCCATGTGCCCGACGGCCGTCAGTAACCGGGGGGGGGGGGCGGAGTGGCACGGGTGCCCGGCGGAGGTGTGAGGCGCGTTCCTGAGCGGGAGTTTTGTTTCAAAATCATTGGCTGCCGCGTGTCCAGGCGGCTGCGGGAGCCAATGAGGGCGAGAGGCGAGAGGAAGAGCCAAGGGGAGCGAGCGGTCAGACGCCAGTCCTCCGGAGAAGAGAGAAAGGACGGGCGTACCCACCCTCCCTCCCTTTGGTGGAGCTAGGGGCTGGGAAGAAGGGGGGTCGCAGTTGGAGGGGGGGGGGCAGAATCACGGAGGTGTCCGGGGTCCGGAGGCATGGCAATATGCAGGGCGGGGGTGGGGGTACCCCCGACCCGGAGAAGCCCTTGGCTTTTGCTAGTAATATGGTGAAGCCGGAAGAGGGGGATGGAATTGCCAGGGAACGGTTCTCGGCGGAGGCGGGAAGGAACTCACTTTGCTACCCATATGGCTGGTGAGGGATTGTCCCGCTGCCGGAACCGTAAGTTAAACAGTTATGGTTGTAATGTATTTTGTGCTTGTTTAATAAAGCTGCGACCAGTTAATTTGCCAATAAGCGATTCTGTGGTGGTTATTTGAAGGGTAAAAGTAGGGGGGGGGGGGAATGTCGGGGTTGAAGGGACGTAGGGCCACGTCCGCCGTACCTGGTTATTGGTAATCCAAAAAATTATTCAGTCACAGTAAAGAGTGTAATTGTCAACTCCTCAAGAACTCACTCTATTAAAACAAATAACTTACTGAAAATCTCCTTCCAGGATGAATGACCTTTCATACTTGGTAATCCAAAAAATTATTCGGTCACAGTAAAGAGTGTAATTGTCAACACCTCAAGAACTCACTCTATTAAAACAAATAACTTACTGAAAATCTCCTTCCAGGATGAATAACCTTCCATACTTGGCAATCCAAAAAATTCTTCGGTCACAGTAAAGAGTGTAATTGTCAACTCCTTAAGAACTCACTCTATTAAAACAAATAACTTACTGAAAATCTCCTTCCAGGATGAATGACCTTCCACACATGGTAATCCAAAAAGTTCTTCAGTCACAGTAAAGAGTGTAATTGTCAATTCCTCAAGAACTCACTCTATTAAAACCAATAAGTTACTGAAAATCTCCTTCCAAGATGAATGACCTTCCATTCTTGGTAATCCAAAAAATTATTCGGACACAGTAAAGAGTGTAATTGTCAACTCCACAAGAACTCACTCTATTAAAAGAAATAAGCTACTGAAAATCTCCTTCCAGCATAAAAGACCTTCCATACTTCGTAATCCAAAAAATTCTTCGGTCACATTAAAGAGTGTAATTGTCAACTCCTCAAGAAATAGGAGGCCGCGGGCCCACGTGCCCGACGGCCGGCAGTAACCGGGGGGGCGGAGTGGCCCGAGCCCCCCTTCGCGGCGGTATAAGGCGCGCTCCCGAGCGGGAGTTTTGTTTTAAATCTATTGGCTCCCGCATGCCCAGGTGGCTGCGGGAGCCAATGAGGGGATCGGAGGGCCCGAGGGGAGCGAGCGGTCAGACGCCAGTCCTCCGGAATCAGGGAGAAAGGACGGGTGTCTGGCTGCAGCTCTGTGGCGGTGCGTGGGTTTCTGACCTGAATCGGGGGTCGGTGCTGGAGAGGGCTGTTTGCGGCGCCTTTTTCCCGGGTTGCTGAGTCAGATTCGGTGCTGTGGAGGAGAGTGCAGGACGGCTGCAGAGAGGGAGGACTGAAGCAGGCAGCGCCGAAGGACTGAGGCAGGCAGCGCTGAAGGTGCACAGGCCTCCTGTGGCCTATTTCAGGTGCTGTCCGGTGGAGTAGGGACTGGGGAAAAGGGGGGGCTGCTGGGTCGGCTTTCTGTACCCTCTGGGCACATTTCTGAGCACAGGATACTTTTAATCTTCCTGCTGTGGTACTGTTGAGATGGGGGGCCAAGGGGGCAAGGGGAAGAGGGGCATGGGCACGAGGGGCGGTAGGCGGTCCCCGGGGCGGGCTCCTAGGGGCTCGGGAGGCCAGGCCAGGAGGAAGACAGGGGTGTCACGGCCGGCTGGGCGCAGGGTCCCGAGTAGGGGAGGTGCTGCAGTACCCCCTGGCAGTTCCGGGAGATCCCGTGGGAGTAGGGCTGGCCGTGGCCGGGAGGTGGCTCCAGGGGCACTAGAGGGGCCAGTACCCAGTGGGGTTATGGGTGCAAGGTCTATTGGGGGAGCGGCAGGCAGTGCTGCTCCGTCTCCTCCGGTGGCGGACTCCTCGGGGGTGGGGGGAGCACCTCAGTTGCCAGCGGGGTGGCAGTGTACAGCTGGGGGTCAGGATGGGTGGGCTCGGGGGGGCCCATGGGGCTGGCATATGGTTCCGGGGGGTGGGGCCTGTCGAGTTGGGACTATTGGCGGGGAGGGGGACAGGGTTCCTCCAGGGTTGATTGGACGGGGCCTTGGCAGCTGCCCTGGGGCTTGTCGGGTTCCTCTTCCTTTTTTCCGGTGTCTCCACAGGTGCCGACCGGAAATGGGGGGAGGATGACACCGAGCGGCTCAGGACGGACTACGGTTGATGTCCTAATGGCGCAGCGTGAGGACCTGCAGGAGGTGCTTCCGATGTCGGCGTCTACCCTACCAGATTTTGTCCAACCCTGGATTTCGGCTGATGGTGAGTTACAAGAGACTCGGGGCGAGCAGGGCGCGGCAGTTAGCCAGGCAGGGGGGGTGGGGGGCAAGGCAAAGAAGAAGAGCCGCAGCTCGCGTAAGTGACGTAGGAGGGGGGCTCATCTTCGTCTTCATCGTCGTCGTCCTCGTCGGTTGGGGGAGGTGGCGGACAATCCGTCGGGGGTGGGGGGGTGGTAGGCGGGGGAGGTGGGGGTGCTACATTGGCCTCGTTTTCGGAGCTGTGGGAAGGGGTGCCGCGTAAGCTTAGGCGCAAGATATGGAAGCGGAAATACATCGATATCTTCCGCCTTCTGGAAGGTAGGAAGCGTTCGGGGGACAGCAGGCGGAAAAGGAAGGCGGACGAGAAGGCAGGTAGGGTCAAGAAGGCTTCGCGGAACGTTCTCAACTGGACGAGGGCTTTTCTTCGGTTAGCTAGCGTCTGGGGGCAGCGTTACCCTGGGCAATGCGGGATGTTGCTTGCCTACGCCGACTCGATTCTGGAGGCGGTGCAGACTCATGATGGTTGGGCATGGCTCAACTATGATGAGAAGTTTCGGGACAAGATGGAGGAGAATCGCGCCTTGTCTTGGGGGACCCAGGACATCAGCCTCTGGTTAACACAGATGTCGGCTAAAGGGGGGGCTGGTGCGGTGGGGCAAAAAGGGGTCGCCGCTGCGTCGGTGAGTGCGGGGCGGACATTTCGGAGCGGCCCGGCTCCCGGTTTTCAAAATGGCGCTGGTGAGGGGGTCGGGGACGTCTGTTGGCGCTTTAATAAGTCGTCTTGCCCCTTTCCGGACTGTAAGTTCCGGCATAGTTGCTCCTTATGTGGCGGGGGGGACACTCTGCTCTCCGTTGCAGCAAGAAAGGACCCACACCCCCGGCCGCGAAGCAGTAATAGTGTGATGGAGTTAGCCCCTACCCCGATACTTTTTTCGGCTCTCAGGCCTTGGTTGAGGCGGTATAAGCGGGTTAAGGCTCAGCGGGTCTTAGAAGGGGGTTTCCAGTACGGGTTCCCCATACCAGTAGTGGGGGAGGGGGTGCCCGGTGATGGCGCGCAATGTGCCATCAGTGAAGCGCCTAGCGCCGGTAGTTCAGGGTAAATTGGCTGCTGAGTTGGCTCTCGGCAGGGTGGCTGGGCCTTTTGTGGACCGGCCATGCCGGAATTTTGTGGTATCTCCTCTGGGCATGGTGCCTAAGAAGGAGACCGGAAAATTCAGGCTCATTCACAACTTGTCCTTCCCGGAGGGGGCATCGGTGAATGATCTTGCGGCGCTTGTCGGCGGCTACATCGTGTGTGCGGCGGCCTCATCATCGCATCTGGGTCTCCCGGAGCATGAGGGCGGACCTCGGGGTTTGGGACCAGTTTTTGAGAGATGTTAATGGAATTACGGTCCTCCTCGAGAAGGAGGTGTCTTCCTTCAATTTACAGATTTTTACAGACGCGGCGGGTGGTTTTGGACTGGGCGTTTATTTCGGGGGAGCATGGTGCGCTGAGCTGTGGCCGTCGGCCTGGCGGGCTGCGGGACGGCGGGATTAACCGACAGTATCACGTTTTTGGAGCTGTTCCCCATTTTGGTGGTTTTGGAGTTGTGGCCGGATCGGCTTCGTAATAGGCGACTGTTGTGGTGGTGCGACAATGAGGCGGTGGTCCATGTTATTAATCGTTATGCGCCTCGTTGCGCGCGAGTGGTGGCATTGATGAGGGAGGTGGTTTTTGCCTGTTTGAAGTTGAATCTGGTGGTGAGGGCTCGACATGTTCCGGGATATGCTAACCAGGTCGCTGATGCTCTTTCTCGTTTCAAGTGGGATTTGTTTCGGCGATTGGCACCAGAGGCGGACCCCGTGGGGCAGTCGGTCCCCGAGCGTTTATGGCGACTTGGCCTCCAGGTATCCTGAGCTTGCTGAGGTGTTCGGTGTCGTCTGCAACCTGGCGTTCTTACTGCAAGGGCTGTGACAGTGTGGTGGCCTTCTTAGTGACTCGTGGATGGCGGCTGGGCCCAGTGCCTGATCACCTCATTGGTGAATACATTCTGGCAGAAAAGGCTGCGGGGGTGGCCCTCTCCACTGTGCAGGCTGACCTTGCCGGCTTTGCCTTTTTCTCTAGGGCAGTTGGGTGGGCAGTGCACAGCTGGGGGTTTCTTTCTCGCCGACTTTTATTGGGGTGGGAGCGCGCTACCCCTCCCCAGTCGGACAAGCGGCAGCCAATTACCCCCGACCTGTTGGTTCGGATGAGCGCAGCTTTACCTTTAGTGGTGGAGTCCGAATACGAGGCTCTGGTTCCGGGCTGCGTTTTGTGTGGCCTTCTTTGGGGCCTTCCGGTCGGGGGAATTGGTGGCGTCCAGTCGGCGGTCGGGGGGTTCGGCTCTGCAACTCCGTCATGTGCATATGGCACAAGGGCAGCTGAGCATATGGTTGTCCCGGTCTAAGACCGATCAGAGAGGGAGAGGTGTGTGGGTGCATTTAAGGCCGCTTCCGGCCTCTATGATCTGTCCGGTAGCGGCT
The DNA here is from genome assembly GCA_033557465.1 of Ichthyophis bannanicus. Lineage (NCBI taxonomy): Eukaryota > Metazoa > Chordata > Amphibia > Gymnophiona > Ichthyophiidae > Ichthyophis > Ichthyophis bannanicus. Next base: position 345,676,871 of record CM066037.1, read on the forward strand.
ATGGCGGCGTACTTGCGGGTACGTCCTCCGGGAGGTGAGCTGCTATTCGTGCATGCGGATGCGCGGTGTTTGACGCGTTTTCAGTTTACCGCGGTTCTGCGGATGGTAGTGACACAGATCGGCCTATCACCTGGTGACTTCGCACCGCATTCCTTCCGGATTGGGGCCGCTACTAGTGCGGCGCTGGCTGGTTTGCCGGGGGCCGATATTCAGCGGATCGGCCGCTGGCGTTCAAATGCATTTAAGGGATATGTACGTTTGTGAGCTGGGTGGTCGGTGTATTGGGGTACTAACTGTATTTTTTCTTTTAGATGGGATTCGGGTGCCGTTTGCCTGCTGGTTAGTCGGCCATTCCTTTGTGTACTGGGCCGGCCAGCAGGCAGCTTTACGGCCGCTCGGGGCGAACCTGGGACTGCAAGCTGACGAAGTGGTGTTATCATGGCTGGGTGAGCGCGGCCTGCGCTGGTTACAACTTTTGCCCTTGTTACGGCACCATCAACGCGTCAGAGGATCCCCGGGGTTCTTGTTGCTGCATCTAGGCGGCAATGATTTGGCGTCATGGACAGTGAAGCAGCTGATCAGGGTGGTTCAGCGGGATTTGGGGGAAGTGTTATTAATATTCCCCAGTGTAGTTCTGTTTTGGTCTGACATAATTCCCAGGCCTGCTTGCTGGGGCCATCGGCGGTGGTCCCGTGGGTTAGTTAAAATTAACCGGCAAATTGGCCGTTGGGTTTTGGTAAATGGGGGGTATCAGATTTTGCATTCCTGGGTGGAGGTCGAGTGCGCGGGCCTGTATCGTTCGGATGGGGTACATCTTTCCCCGGTTGGGATGGATTTACTACTGAATGATTGGCAGGAGGCCCTGGAGTGTGTTGGGCGGGATGGCTGGTCGCAGCTTTGATTCTGGGGGGGGGGAGCTCAGGGACAGGTGTAACTGAGCCTGTGGCGGGATCCCGGAGGTGTCCGGGGTCCGGAGGCATGGCAATATGCAGGGCGGGGGTGGGGGTACCCCCGACCCGGAGAAGGCCTCGGCCTTTGCTAGTAATATGGCGAAGCCGGAAGAGGGGGATGGAATTGCCAGGGACGGTTCTCGGCGGAGGCGGGAAGGAACTCACTTTGCTACCCATATGGCTGGTGAGGGATTGTCTAGCTGCCGGAGCCGTAAGTTAACACAGTTATGGTTGTAATGTTATGTTGTGCTTGTTTAATAAAGCTGCGACCAGTTAATTTGCCAATATAGCGAGTATGTGGTGGTTATTTGAAGGGAAAGTGGGGGGGGGTGTTTGGGGTTGAAGGGGGCGAGTGCCACATCCGCCTTACCTGGTTAATAGGAGGCCGCGGGCCCACGTGCCCGACGGCCGGCAGTAACCGGGGGGGCAGAGTGGCCCGAGCCCCCCTTCCACACATGGTAATCCAAAAAGTTCTTCAGTCACACTAAAGAGTGTAATTGTCAAATCCTCAAGAATTCACACTATTAAAACATATAAGTTACTGAAAAACTCCTTCCAGGATGAATGTCCTTCCATACTTGGTAAACCAAAAAAGTCTTTGGTCAGAGTAAAGAGTGTAATTGCCAACTCCTCATGAACTCGCTCTATTAAAACAAATAATTTACTGAAAATCTCCTTCCAGGATGAATGACCATTCATTCTTGGTAATCCAAAAAATTATTCGGTCACAGTACAGAGTGTAGTTGTCAACTCCTCAAGAACTCACTCTATTAAAACAAATAACTTACTGAAAATCTCCTTCCAGGATGAATGACCTTCCACACATGGTAATCCAAAAAGTTCTTCAGTCACACTAAAGAGTGTAATTGTCAACTCCTGAAGAACTCACTCTATTAAAACATATAAGTTACTGAAAAACTCCTTCCAGGATGAATTTCCTTCCATACTTGGTAATCCAAAAAATTATTCGGTCACAGTAAAGAGTGTAATTGTCAACTCCTCAAGAACTCACTCTATTAAAACAAATAACTTACTGAAAATCGCCTTCCATGATTAATGACCTTCCATACTTGGTAATCCAAAAACTTATTTGGTCACAGTAAAGAGTGTAAATGTCAACTCCTCAAGAACTCACTCTATTAAAACAAATAAGTTACTGAAAATCTCCTTCCAGGATGAATGACCTTCCATACTTGGTAAACCAAAAAAGTCTTTGGTCAGAGTAAAGAGTGTAATTGCCAACTCCTCATGAACTCGCTCTATTAAAACAAATAATTTACTGAAAATCTCCTTCCAGGATTAATGACCTTCCATATTTGGTAATCCAAAAACTTATTCGGTCACAGTAAAGAGTGTAAATGTCAACTCCTCAAGAACTCACTCTATTAAAACAAGTTACTGAAAATCTCCTTCCAGGATGTATGATATTCCATACTTGGTAATCCAAAAAATTCTTCGGTCACAGCAAAGAGTGTAATTGTCACCTCCTCAAGAATCGCGAGGCCGCGGGCAGGGTCCCAGCGGCCGAATCTAACCGGGCGCGCGAACCGGCGCGGGGACCCTGCGCGCGGCCTGGGTCGGGCGCGAGCACATTATTTAAAGTGATTGGCTCCCCGGCGTTCGTGCCGTGCAGGAGCCAATCAGGAATGAGAATCGGGGGAGGCAAGGGTGGTGAGGGTTGGCCGGCAGCCTCCGTGTGCTCAGAGCGTGCGGAGGCTTCGGTGGGGTGCCGGCGTTTGTGGAGGCTCCGGGGTGTCAGCGGAGCGTGCTTCCTGGTGGCTCAGCCCAGTGACGGCGGTTTCCCTTCAGGCGGCGTCGGCCAGTGCGGTGGGTCATCGGGTGCATCCTGGGGAGCATGCTGAGGGCTGCGGGTGGGCGGCTGTGGTTAGCACGGGCCTGTTGGGGGTTTTGAGGCCGGGTCCATTATTTCAGAACTATATAGATTAAAAATAAACATTTAAAAAAAAAAATTAATTAAATAAATAATAAAAGAACCCAACCCACCCTAACCAGCACTGCATGCAAAGGGGGAGGGCAAGTAAGGCCTAGGAGGGTGCGCTACAGCCTGACCCTCTTCTCTAAGCTTGGCTGCTGCTGCGGGCGGCTGGTTAATTGGGGGGTATGCCTGGGTCTCGTGGGCGGGCGAAAGTAAGGGGCTCGGCCTCGGCTAGGGCTCCTGGGGTTGGTACGCGGGGGCGGGGGTGAGCTCGGTCAAGGGGGGAGGCGGGCTTGCCTGGCCCTGTGGGCAGTGGTGGGCCGAGGGCCCGGGGGGGCACTGGGCAGGAACGGAGGGGGGGAAAAGGGGTTCGACGGCCTAGGGGCGGTGGCAGGGGGAGCACGGGAGTGCCGCGTTCCCTTGGTTCCTCGGGGGGCCCTGATGGGCTTAGGGGACCGAGCGGGGAGGCGGGGGGGGGCTAGCCTGGGTGTATCTGGTGATACGGGTGCGGTGGGGGGTAGTGGGGGGTGCAGGGGCAGGGGGGGCTTGAGGCAGGATGGGGCCTTGGGGAGCTCGGGCTACGGCGTTCCTGCTGGTTGGCTCCCGGGTGCTGGTGGCTTGGCTGCAGCGGGGGGGGGGTCATTGCCTTGGGACCAGTGGGTCAGCGGGGGGCAGGGTTCGTCTCGGGCCGATTGGGGCGGTCCTTGGTCCGCTCCTTGGTCTTTGGCAGCTCTCCCCCCTGTTTTTCCCTTTCTTTCTCCGCAGGGGCGTGTGATGGCGCAGCTGGCGTCGACTTCCCATGCGGCCGGAGGTGAGAGCTGGTGGTGTCCTCCGGCTGGAGCAGGGGCACATCAGGGAGCAGCGGAGACTGTGCGGGGTCCGGCCACGGCGGTGGTGAATGCTGGCGGCGAGAGCGGTGTTGTAGCAGCTGGGGCGGCCGCGGCGTCGGCGGCAGCTAGCAGTGATAATGGTGAGTTGCTTGGGGATGGGGGGGTTGGGGGGGTCAGGTCACCGGACGGGCAGGCGGGGGGGGGGTTCGCATAAGAAGCGCCGACGGTCTTGTCGGCGGCGTTGCAGCTCTGACTCGTCTTCGTCTTCTTCCTCTTCGACGGGTTCGTCTGTCGGGTCGGGTTCGGCCTCGGGTCAGCGGGCCGGCGATGGCGGGGGAGGCTTGGCCCCTGGTGTGGGTGTGGGGTCTGCTTCGGTGATGGTTTTTCTGGAATTGTGGGAGGGCGTGCCGCGTAAGCTGCGGCGCAAGATCCGGAAGCGGAGATACATCGATATCTTCCGCTTGCTCGAAGGGAGAAAGCGATCGGGCGAGAGCCGTAAGAAGCGCAAGGAGGACGAAAAAGCCGGAAGGGTTAAGCGGGTGGCGCATAATGTGGTCAATTGGATGTGTTCCTTTCTGCAGTTGGCCAGCGTGTGGGGTCATCACGACCCTGGGCAATACGGTATGTTGTTAGCCTATGCCGATTCCATTCTGGAGGCGTCGCAGACGCATGACGGGTGGGCTTGGCTGAACTATGATGAAAAGTTCAGGGATAAGATGGAGGAGTGCAAATCGCTCTCGTGGGGCACGCAGGACATTAACCTGTGGCTGACCCAAATGTCGGCCAGGTCAGGTGCCAGTGGGGGGGGCGGGGGTAAGGGTGGTGGCAGTGTCACGGGGGGAGCTGTGCGTTCCTTTCATGCGAAAGCGAGTGGGGTGCCGCCAAAGGCGGCCGCGGCAGGAAGTGGGGATGTGTGCTGGCGGTTTAACCGGGCCACCTGCCCCTTTCTGGACTGCAAATTTCGGCACTCCTGTTCTTTGTGCGGAGGTGCCCATTCCGCCGCCAAGTGTAGCAAGCAGGGTGCTGCTGGCCCTGCCGGCCCCGCTCTTAAAGGGCAATGAGTCGCGTGGGCGGTCGCCTTCCCCAATAAGGATTGAGGCCTTGGTGGATTGGCTGCGGCGATATCCTCGGAGGCGTGTGGCGGCTATTCTGTCTTTTGATTTTCGTTGTGGTTTTGTGATACCGGTGCGGGGGGTGGTGTCGGCGCCTAGTGCGAGGAACTCCCCCTCGGTTCGCCGTTGGGCCGGGATCGTACAGGACAAGCTGTTAGGTGAGTTGCGGTTGGGGAGGGTTCCGGGCCCCTTCATGGAGCCTCCTTTTCCGGACATGGTGATTTCTCCGCTGGGTATAGTGCCCAAGAAAGAACCGGGGAAGTTCCGCTTAATTCATAATTTGTCCAGCCCGATGGGGGCCTCTGTTAATGATAGCATTCCTCGGGAGTTTTGCACGGTGCGGTATGCGTCGTTTGACAAGGCGGCTCTGCTGGTGAGGGGGGCTGGTCATGCCGCCCTCATGGCGAAGGTTGACATTGAGTCAGCGTTTTGCTTGCTCCCGGTCCATCCGTCTGCCTTCCATTTGTTGGGGTTTTGTTTTCAAGGGGGGTATTATTTTGACAAGTGCATGCCGATGGGTTGTTCGGTCTCATGCGCTTATTTTGAGATGTTTAGCACCTTCTTGCAATGGGTGCTAGTTCAGGTGTCCGGCTCGTCGGACATAGTACATTACCTCGATGATTTTTTCTTTGTGGGTGCGGCACAGTCGGGGGCTTGCCAGGAGTTGCTGTCCGCGTTTGTTCGGCTGGCGCGTGAGTTCGGTGTGCCGCTGGCGGAGGCTAAGACGGAGGGTCCTACGACGCGTTTGACCTTTTTGGGGGTTGAGTTGGACTCGGTGGAGATGGTGGCGCGGCTGCCGCTGGACAAGGTGGCTCGTCTGTGGGTTTTGGTGGCTAATGTGTTTTCGTCCCACCGGATTTCCTTGAGGGAGTTGCAGGCGCTACTGGGGTCCTTGAACTTCGCATGTCGGGTGATTCCCATGGGGAGAGTGTTTTCGCGTCGGCTGGCATGCGCCATGGCAGGTGTGCGGAAACCGCACCACCGGATTAGGGTCACGGGGGCGATGACGGCGGATTTGAGGGTGTGGAGTCGTTTCCTTGCGGATTTTAATGGGACTTCTGTTTTGATGGAGGCTGAGGTGTCCAGTGAGGCTTTCCAGTTGTACACTGATGCTGCGGGGGGAGTGGGCTTAGGTGTATATTTTCAGGGGGCATGGTGTGCGGATCGTTGGCCGGAGTCATGGCACGCCACGGGATTGACTAAGAATATCACCTTCTTGGAGCTTTTTCCAATTCGGGTGGTTTTGGAGCTCTGGCCAGAGCGGATTAGGAACCGACGGGTGCTCTGGTGGTGCGATAACGAGGCGGTTGTCAGTGTAGTTAATCGCTATTCCCCCAGGTGCGTGAGGGTGGCGGGCTTGATGCGGGAGGTCGTCCTGGCGTGCTTGCGATTGAATGTTTCAGTGAAGGCGCGGCATATCCCGGGGTGCACTAACGAGATTGCTGATGCTCTTTCTCGTTTTCAGTGGGATCGATTCCGGGCTCTGGCCCCCTAAGCGGACGAGGTCGGAGCGGTGGTCCCAGAGAGATTGTGGAGCATTGGCCTCGAGAGTTGCTAGATCTCCTGAAGAACTCGGTGTCTGCGGGGACTTGGTCGGTGTACCAGCGGGGTTGTGACCGGGTGGTCGCCTTTTTGGTGGCTCGCGGGTGGCGGTCGGGCGGGGTTCCAGAGGGCCTGATTGGTCAGTATATCGTGGAGACTAAGGGCGCTGGATTTTCTCGGTCGGCCGTGCGGGGGCACTTAGCAGGGTTTAACTTTTTTGCAGGCATGGTGGATTGGAGCTCGCCCGCGGAGGGGTTTTGCCGCGCCGGCTATTGCAAGGTTGGGAACGAGTGCAGCCTACTCCGCGTGACTCGTGGTTGCCCATCACGTATGGTCTCCTGGTGAAGGTCTGCGGGGCCTTACCGCGTGTGGCCTCTTCTGAGTACGAGGCTGCTTTGTTCCGGGCGGTGTTTTGCATTGCCTTTGTTGGGGCTTTTCGCATCGGTGAGTTGGTAGCGGGTTCGGGTCTGGGGGGGTATTGGGGGGCTGCAAGCGCGGCATGTGCGGGTGGATGGGGGGCAGGTGCGTATCCTGCTGGTGAGATCCAAGACGGATCCGCTGGGAAAAGGCTTGTGGGTGTTGCTGGGTGAGGTCGAGGACCCGCGGGCTTGCCCTGTGCGGGCGGTCCGGCAGTATCTGTCGGTGTGCCCGGGGGCGGCGGATCGTTTTTTTCGTGCATTTCGATGCGCGGGTTTTAACCCGTTTTCAATTATCGGCGGTATTGCGCTTAGCTTTGCATGCAGTTGGGGAGGACCCGATGCGGTTTTCCCCGCACTCCTTCTGGATAGGGGCTGCCACTACCGCGGCAGCGGCTGGGTTACCGGGGCAGGTGATTCGGGATATAGGGAGGTGGCGTTCTCAGGCCTTCAAGGGCTATGTGCGGCTGTAGGATCTGGGTGGTGGTCTGGGTCTTTAACTGTCTCTTTCTTTTGCAGATGGGGGTGTCGGGCCTGGTGTCTGTTGGGTGGCGGGCCACTCCATTGTCCATTGGGCTGGTCGGCGTGCGGCGGTCCGGCCTATCGGGCTGAATTTGGGACTGGACCCGGCGGTGGTGGCTGTGACATGGCTGGGTGTCCGAGGACTTCGCTGGTTGCAGTTGCTGCCTTTGCTTCAGCGCCACGGGAGGTCATCGCGGGGGCCGGCCGCACTGATTGTGCATCTGGGAGGCAACGACCTGGTGTCCTGGTCCTGCCGGCAGCTGATACGAGCGGTGCAGGACGACCTGGGAGCGGTTCTGCAGATGTTTTCTGGTGTTATTTTAATGTAGTCAGACATTATTCCAAGGCCGGAGTGCTGGGACCAGCGTCGCTCGTCTTGAGGTTTAACCAAGATCAATCGCCAGATTGGCAGGTGGGTCTGTGAGCGGGGGGGTTACCATATTCTGCATGATTGGGTGGATGTTGGGTGTTCGGGGCTCTATCGGGCTGATGGGGTTCAATTGTCGCCGGTCGGTATGGACTTGCTCCTTAACGACTGGCAGGAGGCCTTGGAATATATGTCTGTCCATGATGTGCGCTGGTCGCAGCTTGTGCTGGGGGGGCGGCACATGATCGGGGATATGTGCCGGTGGCGGGATCCCGGAGGTTTCCGGGGTCCGGAGCAGCAGGCTATATTTGGGCGGGGGCGGGGTGCCCCTGACCCGGTCAAACCTCAGATGACTTTTGCTATGGCATGGCGAAGTCGGAGGTGGGGCATGGCAACTTGTCGGGTGGCAAGTTGTGGCATTAGCGGTGGCAGGCACTTTGCTAAGGTATGGCTGGTGCAGCCAGGTGCCGTTAATGGGGATAGGAAGTTGATGTTATTGTTATAATTGCTGATGGTTAATAAAGCTGCGACCAGTTATGTTCCATAAGTATGGTGTTATGTTTTGTGTTGCGGGGGGGGGGGTGGGCAGGCCTGGAGAATGGCTTGGTGGGGGTGGGGGGGGAAGGGTGGGGGGCCCGATGCGCCGGGTCCGCCTGCCTCGGTTATCGTGAGGCCGCGGGCAGGGTCCCGGCGGCCAAATCTAACCGGGCGCGCGGCCCGGCACGGGGACCCTGCACGCGGCCTGGGTCGGGCGTGCGAGCGCATTATTTAAAGTGATTGGCTCACTGGCGTTCGCGTCGTGCGGGAGCCAATCAGGAATGAGAATCGGGGGAGGCAAGGGGGTGAGGGTTGGCCGGCAGCCTCCGCGTGCTCAGAGCGTGCGGAGGCTTCGGTGGGGTGCCGGCGTCCCTCCCTCCCTCCCTTTCTTCGTTGGTTGGGGTTTGGGGTGTTGCAGCTGGGGGGGGGCGGGATCCCGGAGGTTTCCGGGGTCCGGAGCAGCAGGCTATATTTGGGCGGGGGCGGGGTGCCCCTGACCCGGTCAAACCTCAGATGACTTTTGCTATGGCATGGCGAAGTCGGGGGAGGGGCATGGCAACTTGCCGGGTGGCAAGTTGTGGCATTAGCGGTGGCAGGCACTTTGCTAAGTTATGGCTGGTGCAGCCGGGTGCCGCTAATGGGGATAGGAATTTGATGTTATTGTTATAATGGCTGACGGTTAATAAAGCTGCAACCAGTTATGTTCCATAAGTATGGTGTTATGTTTTGTGTTGCGGGGGGGGGGGGTGGGCAGGCCTGGAGGATGGCTTGGTGGGGGTGGGGGGGGGGAAGGGGGGGGGCCCGATGCGCTGGGTCCGCCTGCCTCGGTTACTCATTCTATTAAAATAAATAACTTACTGAAAATCTCCTTCCAGGATGAATGCCCTTCCATACTTGATAATCCAAAAACTTCTTTGGTCACAGTAAATAGTATAATTGTCAACTCCTCAACAACTCAATCTATTAAAACAAATAACTTACTGAAAATTTCCTTCCAGGATGAATGACCTTCCACACATGGTAATCCAAAATCTTCTTCGGTCACAGTAAAGAGTATAATTGTCAACTCCTCAAGAACTCACTCTATTAAAACAAATGACTTACTGAAAATCTCCTTCCAGGATTTATGACCTTCCATACTTGGTAATCCAAAAAAGTCTTCAGTCACAGTAAAGAGTGTAATTGTCAACTCCTCAAGAACTCACTCTATTAAAACAAATAACTTACATAAAATCCCCTTCCAGGATGAATGACCTTCCATACTTGGTAATCCAAAAAATTCTTCGGTCACAGTAAAGAGTGTAATTGTCAACTCCTCAAGAACTCACTCTATTAAAACAAATAACTTACTGAAAATCTCCTTTCAGGATGAATGACCTTCCATACTTGGTAATTCAAAAAAGTCTTCGGTCACAGTAAAGAGTGTAATTGTCAACTCTTCCAGAACTCACTCTATTAAAACAAATAACTCACTGAAAATCTCCTTCCAGGATGAATGACCTTCCATACTTGGTAATACAAAAACTTCTTCGGTCAAAGTAAAGAGTGTAATTGTCAACTCCTCAAGAACTCACTCTATTAAAATAAGTTACTGAAAATCTCCTTCCAGGATGAATGACCTTCCACACATGGTAATCCAAAAAATTATTCAGTCACAGTAAAGAGTGTAATTGTCAAATCCTCAAGAACTCACTCTATTAAAACAAATAACTTACTGAAAATCCCCTTCCATGATGAATGACCTTCCACACATGGTAATCCAAAAAGTTCTTCGGTCACAGTAAAGAGTGTAATTGTCAACTCCTCAAGAACTCACTCTATTAAAACAAATAACTTATTGAAAATCTCCTTTCAGGATAAATGACCTTCCATACTTGGTAATCCAAAAAATTATTCGATCACAGTAAAGAGTGTAATTGTCAACTCCTCAGGAACTCACTCTATTATAACAAATAAGTTACTGAAAATCTCCTTCCAGGATGAATGACCTTCCAAACTTGGTAATCCAAAAAATTCTTCGGTCACAGTAAAGAGTGTAATTGTCAACTCCTCAAGAACTCACTCTATTAAAACAAATAATTTACTGAAAATCTCCTTCCAGGATGAATGACCTTCCATACTTGGTAATCCAAAAAAGTCTTCGGTCACAGTAAATAGTGTAATTGTCAACTCCTCAAGAACTCACTCTATTAAAACAAATAACTTACTGAAAATCTCCTTCCAGGATGAATGTCCTTCCATACTTGGTAATCCAAAAAAGACTTCGGTCACAGTAAAAAGTGTAATTGTCAACAACTCAAGAACTCACTCTATTAAAACAAATAAGTTACTGAAAATCTCCTTCCAGGATGAATGACCTTCCATATTTGGTAATCCAAAAAATTCTTCGGTCACAGTAAAGAGTGTAATTGTCAACTCCTCAAGAACTCACTCTATTAAAACAAATAACATACTGAAAATCTCCTTACAGGATGATTGACCTTCCATACTTGGTAATCCAAAAAATTATTCCGTCACAGTAATGAGTGTAATTGTCAACTCCTCAGGAACTCTTCTATTGAAACAAATAACTTACTGAAAATCTCCTTTCAGGATGAATGGCCTTCCACACATTGTAATCCAAAAAATTCTTCGGTCAAAGTAAAGAGTGTAATTGTCAACTCCTCAAGAACTCACTCTATTAAAACAAATACGTTACTGAAAATCTACTTCCAGGATAAATGACCATCCATACTTGGTAATCCAAAAAATTATTCGGTCACAGTAAAGAGTGTAATTGTCAACTCCTCAAGAACTCACCCTATTAAAACAAATAACTTACTGAAAATCTCCTTCCAGGATGAATGACCTTCCACAAATGGAAATCCAAAAAATTCTTCGGTCACAGTAAAGAGTGTAATTGTCAACTCCTCAAGAACTCACTCTATTAAAACAAATAACTTACTGAAAATCTCCTTCCAGGATGAATGACCTTCCATATTTGGTAATCCAAAAAGGTCTTCAGTCACAGTAAAGAGTGTAATTGTCATCTCCTCAAGAACTCACTCTATTAAAACAAATAACTTACTGAAAATCCCCTTCCAGGATGAATGACCTTCCATACTTGATAATCCAAAAAGGTCTTTGGTCACAGTAAAGAGTGTAATTGTCAACTCCTCAAGAACTCACTCTATTAAAACAGATAACTTACTGAAAATCTCCTTCCAGGATGAATGACCTTCCATACTTGGTAATCCAAAAAAATATTCGGTCACAGTAAAGAGTGTAATTGTCAACTACAAAAGAACTCACTCTATTAAAACAAATAAGTAACTGAAAATCTCCTTCCAGGATGAATGACCTTCCATACTTGGTAATCCAAAAAGGTCTTCAGTCACAGTAAAGAGTGTAATTGTCATCTCCACAAGAACTCACTCTATTAAAACAAATAACTTACTGAAAATCTCCTTCCAGGATGAATGACCTTCCATACTTGATAATCCAAAAACTTCTTTGGTCACAGTAAAGAGTGTAATTGTCAACTCCTCACGAACTCACTCTATTAAAACAAATAACTTACTGAAAATCTCCTTCCAGGATGAATGACCTTCCATACTTGGTAATCCAAAAAATTATTCAATCACAGTAAAGAGTGTAATTGTCAACTCCTCAAGAACTCACTCTATTAAAACAGATAAGTAACTGAAAATCTCCTTCCAGCATGAATGACCTTCCATACTTGGTAATCCAAAAAAATTCTTCGATCACAGTAAAGAGTGAAATTGTCTTCTCCTCAAGAACTCACTCTATTAAAACAAATAACTTACTGAAAATCTCCTTCCAGGATGAATGACCTTCCATACTTGGTAATCCAAAAAATTCTTTGGTGACAGTAAAGAGTATAATTGTCAACTCCTCAACAAATGCAAGGCTGCGGGGCAGGGTCCCAGCGGCCGAGGGTAACCGGGTGCTCGGCCGGTGCGGGGGGCCCTGGCCCGCGGACGTCATTGGCTGGAAGCGGGAGCGCAATAACGTGGAGGGAGCCGGGAGAAAGTGATTGGCTCCAGTAAAGAGTGTAAATGTCAACTCCTCAAGAACTCACTCTATTAAAACAAATAACTTACTGAAAATCTCCTTCCAGGATGAATGACCTTCCATACTTGGTAATTCAAAAAAGTCTTCGGTCACAGTAAAGAGTGTAATTGTCAACTCTTCCAGAACTCAGTCTATTAAAACAAATAACTTACTGAAAATCTCCTTCCAGGATGAATGACCTTCCATACTTGGTAATACAAAAACTTCTTCGGTCAAAGTAAAGAGTGTAATTGTCAACACCTCAAGAACTCACTCTATTAAAATAAGTTACTGAAAATCTCCTTCCATGATGAATGACCTTCCACACATGGTAATCCAAAAGGTTCTTCGGTCACAGTAAAGAGTGTAATTGTCAACTCCTCAAGAACTCACTCTATTAAAACAAATAACTTATTGAAAATCTCCTTCCAGGGTAAATGACCTTCCATACTTGGTAATCCAAAAAATGATTTGATCACAGTAAAGAGTGTAATTGTCAACTCCTCAGGAACTCACTCTATTATAACAAATAAATTACTGAAAATCTCCTTCCAGGATGAATGACCTTCCATACTTGGTAATCCAAAAAAGTCTTCGGTCACAGTAAATAGTGTAATTGTCAACTCCTCAAGAACTCACTCTATTAAAACAAATAACTTACTGAAAATCTCATTCCAGGATGAATGACCTTCCACACATGGTAATCCAAAAAATTCTTTGGTCACAGTAAAGAGTATAATTGTCAACTCCTCAACAACTCACTCTATTAAAACAAATAACTTACTGAAAATCTCCTTCCAGGATGAATGACCTTCCACACATGGTAATCCAAAAAGTTCTTCGGTCACAGTAAAGAGTGTAATTGTCAACTCCTCAAGAACTCACTCTATTAAAACAAATAACTTACTGAAAATATCCTTCCAGGATGAATGACCTTCCACACATGGTAATCCAAAACATTCTTTGGTCACAGTAAAGAGTGTAATTGTCAACTCCTCAAGAACTCACTCTATTAAAACAAATAACTTACTGAAAATCTCCTTCCAGGGTGAATGACCTTTCATACTTGGTAATCCAAAAAGTTATTCGGTCACAGTAAAGAGTGTAATTGTCAACTCCTCAAGAACTCACTTTATTAAAACAAATAAGTTACTGAAAATCTCCTTCTAGGATGAATGACCTTTCATACTTGGAAATCCAAAAAATTCTTCGGTCACAGTAAAGAGTGTAATTGTCAACTCCTCAAGAACTCACTCTATTAAAACAAATAACTTACTGAAAATCTCCTTCCAGGATGAATGACCTTCCACACATGGTAATCCAAAAAATTCTTTGTTCACAGTAAAGAGTATAATTGTCAACTCCTCAAGAAATGCAAGGCCGCGGGGCAGGGTCCCGGCGGCCGAGGGTAACCGTGTGCTCGGCCGGTGCGGGGGGCCCTGGCCCACGGACGTCATCGGCTGGGGGCGGGAGCGCAATGACGTGGAGGGAGCCGGGAGAAAGTGATTGGCTCCAGTAAAGAGTGTAAATGTCAACTCCTCAAGAACTCACTCTATTAAAACAAATAACTTACTGAAAATCTCCTTCCAGGATGAATGACCTTCCATACTTGGTAATCCAAAAAATTCTTCGGTCACAGTAAAGAGTGTAATTGTCAACTCCTCAAGAACTCACTCTATTAAAACAAATAACTTACTGAAAATCTCCTTCCAGGATGAATGATCTTCCATACTTGGTAATTCAAAAAAGTCTTTGGTCACAGTAAAGAGTGTAATTGTCAACTCTTCCAGAACTCACTCTATTAAAACAAATAACTTACTGAAAATCTCCTTCCAGGATGAATGACCTTCCATACTTGGTAATACAAAAACTTCTTCGGTCACAGTAAAGAGTGTAATTGTCAACTCCTCAAGAACTCACTCTATTAAAATAAGTTACTGAAAATCTCCTTCCAGGATGAATGACCTTCCACACATGGTAATCCCAAAGGTTCTTCGGTCACAGTAAAGAGTGTAATTGTCAACTCCTCAAGAACTCACTCTATTAAAACAAATAACATTGAAAATCTCCTTCCAGGATAAATGACCTTCCATACTTGGTAATCCAAAAAATTATTCGATCACAGTAAAGAGTGTAATTGTCAACTCCTCACGAACTCACTCTATTAAAACAAATAACTTACTGAAAATCTCCTTCCAGGATGAATGACCTTCCATACTTGGTAATCCAAAAAATTATTCAATCACAGTAAAGAGTGTAATTTTCAACTCCTCAAGAACTCACTCTATTAAAACAGATAAGTAACTGAAAATCTCCTTCCAGCATGAATGACCTTCCATACTTGGTAATCCAAAAAATTCTTCGATCACAGTAAAGAGTGAAATTGTCTTCTCCTCAAGAACTCACTCTATTAAAACAAATAACTTACTGAAAATCTCCTTCCAGGATGAATGACCTTCCATACTTGGTAATCCAAAAAATTCTTTGGTCACAGTAAAGAGTATAATTGTCAACTCCTCAACAAATGCAAGGCCGCGGGGCAGGGTCCCAGCGGCCGAGGGTAACCGGGTGCTCGGCCGGTGCGGGGGGCCCTGGCCCGCGGACGTCATTGGCTGGAAGCGGGAGCGCAATAACGTGGAGGGAGCCGGGAGAAAGTGATTGGCTCCAGTAAAGAGTGTAAATGTCAACTCCTCAAGAACTCACTCTATTAAAACAAATAACTTACTGAAAATCTCCTTCCAGGATGAATGACCTTCCATACTTGGTAATTCAAAAAAGTCTTCGGTCACAGTAAAGAGTGTAATTGTCAACTCTTCCAGAACTCAGTCTATTAAAACAAATAACTTACTGAAAATCTCCTTCCAGGATGAATGACCTTCCATACTTGGTAATACAAAAACTTCTTCGGTCAAAGTAAAGAGTGTAATTGTCAACACCTCAAGAACTCACTCTATTAAAATAAGTTACTGAAAATCTCCTTCCATGATGAATGACCTTCCACACCATGGTAATACAAAAGGTTCTTCGGTCACAGTAAAGAGTGTAATTGTCAACTCCTCAAGAACTCACTCTATTAAAACAAATAACTTATTGAAAATCTCCTTCCAGGGTAAATGACCTTCCATACTTGGTAATCCAAAAAATGATTTGATCACAGTAAAGAGTGTAATTGTCAACTCCTCAGGAACTCACTCTATTATAACAAATAAATTACTGAAAATCTCCTTCCAGGATGAATGACCTTCCATACTTGGTAATCCAAAAAGTCTTCGCTCACAGTAAATAGTGTAATTGTCAACTCCTCAAGAACTCACTCTATTAAAACAAATAACTTACTGAAAATCTCATTCCAGGATGAATGACCTTCCACACATGGTAATCCAAAAAATTCTTTGGTCACAGTAAAGAGTATAATTGTCAACTCCTCAACAACTCACTCTATTAAAACAAATAACTTACTGAAAATCTCCTTCCAGGATGAATGACCTTCCACACATGGTAATCCAAAAAGTTCTTCGGTCACAGTAAAGAGTGTAATTGTCAACTCCTCAAGAACTCACTCTATTAAAACAAATAACTTACTGAAAATCTCCTTCCAGGATGAATGACCTTCCACACATGGTAATCCAAAACATTCTTTGGTCACAGTAAAGAGTGTAATTGTCAACTCCTCAAGAACTCACTCTATTAAAACAAATAACTTACTGAAAATCTCCTTCCAGGGTGAATGACCTTTCATACTTGGTAATCCAAAAAGTTATTCGGTCACAGTAAAGAGTGTAATTGTCAACTCCTCAAGAACTCACTCTATTAAAACAAATAAGTTACTGAAAATCTCCTTCTAGGATGAATGACCTTTCATACTTGGTAATCCAAAAAATTCTTTGGTCACAGTAAAGAGTGTAATTGTCAACTCCTCAAGAACTCACTCTATTAAAACAAATAACTTACTGAAAATCTCCTTCCAGGATGAATGACCTTCCACACATGGTAATCCAAAAAATTCTTTGGTCACAGTAAAGAGTATAATTGTCAACTCCTCAACAAATGCAAGGCCGCGGGGCAGGGTCCCGGCGGCCGAGGGTAACCGTGTGCTCGGCCGGTGCGGGGGGCCCTGGCCCACGGACGTCATCGGCTGGGGGCGGGAGCGCAATGACGTGGAGGGAGCCGGGAGAAAGTGATTGGCTCCAGTAAAGAGTGTAAATGTCAACTCCTCAAGAACTCACTCTATTAAAACAAATAACTTACTGAAAATCTCCTTTCAGGATGAATGACCTTCCATACTTGGTAATCCAAAAAATTCTTCGGTCACAGTAAAGAGTGTAATTGTCAGCTCCTCAAGAACTCACTCTATTAAAACAAATAACTTACTGAAAATCTCCTTCCAGGATGAATGATCTTCCATACTTGGTAATTCAAAAAAGTCTTCGGTCACAGTAAAGAGTGTAATTGTCAACTCTTCCAGAACTCACTCTATTAAAACAAATAACTTACTGAAAATCTCCTTCCAGGATGAATGACCTTCCATACTTGGAAATACAAAAACTTCTTCGGTCACAGTAAAGAGTGTAATTGTCAACTCCTCAAGAACTCACTCTATTAAATAAGTTGCTGAAAATCTCCTTCCAGGATGAATGACCTTCCACACATGGTAATCCCAAAGGTTCTTCGGTCACAGTAAAGAGTGTAATTGTCAACTCCTCAAGAACTCACTCTATTAAAACAAATAACATTGAAAATCTCCTTCCAGGATAAATGACCTTCCATACTTGGTAATCCAAAAAATTATTCGATCACAGTAAATAGTGTAATTGTCAACTCCTCAGGAACTCACTCTATTATAACAAATAAGTTACTGAAAATCTCCTTCCAGGATGAATGACCTTCCATACTTGGTAATCCAAAAAATTCTTCGGTCACAGTAAAGAGTGTAATTGTCAACTCCTCAAGAACTCACTCTATTAAAACAGATAACTTACTGAAAATCTCCTTCCAGGATGAATGACCTTCCATACTTGGTAATCCAAAAAAATATTCGGTCACAGTAAAGAGTGTAATTGTCAACTATAAAAGAACTCACTCTATTAAAACAAATAAGTAACTGAAAATCTCCTTCCAGGATGAATGACCTTCCATACTTGGTAATCCAAAAAGGTCTTCAGTCACAGTAAAGAGTGTAATTGTCATCTCCTCAAGAACTCACTCTATTAAAACAAATAACTTACTGAAAATCTCCTTCCAGGATGAATGACCTTCCATACTTGATAATCCAAAAACTTCTTTGGTCACAGTAAAGAGTGTAATTGTCAACTCCTCACGAACTCACTCTATTAAAACAAATAACTTACAGAAAATCTCCTTCCAGGATGAATGACCTTCCATACTTGGTAATCCAAAAAATTATTCAATCACAGTAAAGAGTGTAATTGTCAACTCCTCAAGAACTCACTCTATTAAAACAGATAAGTAACTGAAAATCTCCTTCCAGCATGAATGACCTTCCATACTTGGTAATCCAAAAAAATTCTTCGATCACAGTAAAGAGTGAAATTGTCTTCTCCTCAAGAACTCACTCTATTAAAACAAATAACTTACTGAAAATCTCCTTCCAGGATGAATGACCTTCCATACTTGGTAATCCAAAAAATTCTTTGGTCACAGTAAAGAGTATAATTGTCAACTCCTCAACAAATGCAAGGCCGCGGGGCAGGGTCCCAGCGGCCGAGGGTAACCGGGTGCTCGGCCGGTGCGGGGGACCCTGGCCCGCGGACGTCATTGGCTGGAAGCGGGAGCGCAATAACGTGGAGGGAGCCGGGAGAAAGTGATTGGCTCCAGTAAAGAGTGTAAATGTCAACTCCTCAAGAACTCACTCTATTAAAACAAATAACTTACTGAAAATCTCCTTCCAGGATGAATGACCTTCCATACTTGGTAATACAAAAACTTCTTCGGTCAAAGTAAAGAGTGTAATTGTCAACTCCTCAAGAACTCACTCTATTAAAATAAGTTACTGAAAATCTCCTTCCATGATGAATGACCTTCCACACATGGTAATCCAAAAGGTTCTTCGGTCACAGTAAAGAGTGTAATTGTCAACTCTTCCAGAACTCAGTCTATTAAAACAAATAACTTACTGAAAATCTCCTTCCAGGATGAATGACCTTCCATACTTGGTAATACAAAAACTTCTTCGGTCAAAGTAAAGAGTGTAATTGTCAACTCCTCAAGAACTCACTCTATTAAAATAAGTTACTGAAAATCTCCTTCCATGATGAATGACCTTCCACACATGGTAATCCAAAAGGTTCTTCGGTCACAGTAAAGAGTGTAATTGTCAACTCCTCAAGAACTCACTCTATTAAAACAAATAACTTATTGAAAATCTCCTTCCAGGGTAAATGACCTTCCATACTTGGTAATCCAAAAAATGATTTGATCACAGTAAAGAGTGTAATTGTCAACTCCTCAGGAACTCACTCTATTATAACAAATAAATTACTGAAAATCTCCTTCCAGGATGAATGACCTTCCATACTTGGTAATCCAAAAAAGTCTTCGGTCACAGTAAATAGTGTAATTGTCAACTCCTCAAGAACTCACTCTATTAAAACAAATAACTTACTGAAAATCTCCTTCCAGGATGAATGACCTTCCACACATGGTAATCCAAAATGTTCTTCGGTCACAGTAAAGAGTGTAATTGTCAACTCCTCAAGAACTCACTCTATTAAAACAAATAACTTACTGAAAATCTCCTTCCAGGATGAATGACCTTCCACACATGGTAATCCAAAACATTCTTTGGTCACAGTAAAGAGTGTAATTGTCAACTCCTCAAGAACTCACTCTATTAAAACAAATAACTTACTGAAAATCTCCTTCCAGGGTGAATGACCTTTCATACTTGGTAATCCAAAAAGTTATTCGGTCACAGTAAAGAGTGTAATTGTCAACTCCTCAAGAACTCACTCTATTAAAACAAATAAGTTACTGAAAATCTCCTTCTAGGATGAATGACCTTTCATACTTGGAAATCCAAAAAATTCTTCGGTCACAGTAAAGAGTGTAATTGTCAACTCCTCAAGAACTCACTCTATTAAAACAAATAACTTACTGAAAATCTCCTTCCAGGATGAATGACCCTCCACACATGGTAATCCAAAAAATTCTTTGGTCACAGTAAAGAGTATAATTGTCAACTCCTCAACAAATGCAAGGCCGCGGGGCAGGGTCCCGGCGGCCGAGGGTAACCGTGTGCTCGGCCGGTGCGGGGGGCCCTGGCCCCCGGACGTCATCGGCTGGGGGCGGGAGCGCAATGACGTGGAGGGAGCCGGGAGAAAGTGATTGGCTCCAGTAAAGAGTGTAAATGTCAACTCCTCAAGAACTCACTCTATTAAAACAAATAACTTACTGAAAATCTCCTTCCAGGATGAATGACCTTCCATACTTGGTAATCCAAAAATTCTTCGGTCACAGTAAAGAGTGTAATTGTCAACTCCTCAAGAACTCACTCTATTAAAACAAATAACTTACTGAAAATCTCCTTCCAGGATGAATGATCTTCCATACTTGGTAATTCAAAAAAGTCTTCGGTCACAGTAAAGAGTGTAATTGTCAACTCTTCCAGAACTCACTCTATTAAAACAAATAACTTACTGAAAATCTCCTTCCAGGATGAATGACCTTCCATACTTGGTAATACAAAAACCTCTTCGGTCACAGTAAAGAGTGTAATTGTCAACTCCTCAAGAACTCACTCTATTAAAATAAGTTACTGAAAATCTCCTTCCAGGATGAATGACCTTCCACACATGGTAATCCCAAAGGTTCTTCGGTCACAGTAAAGAGTATAATTGTCAACTCCTCAACAACTCACTCTATTAAAACAAATAACTTACTGAAAATCTCCTTCCAGGATGAATGACCTTCCACACATGGTAATCCAAAACATTCTTTGGTCACAGTAAAGAGTGTAATTGTCAACTCCTCAAGAACTCACTCTCTTAAAACAAATAACTTACTGAAAATCTCCTTCCAGGGTGAATGACCTTTCATACTTGGTAATCCAAAAAGTTATTCGGTCACAGTAAAGAGTGTAATTGTCAACTCCTCAAGAACTCACTCTATTAAAACAAGTAAGTTACTGAAAATCTCCTTCTAGGATGAATGACCTTTCATACTTGGAAATCCAAAAAATTCTTCGGTCACAGTAAAGAGTGTAATTGTCAACTCCTCAAGAACTCACTCTATTAAAACAAATAACTTACTGAAAATCTCCTTCCAGGATGAATGACCTTCCACACATGGTAATCCAAAAAATTCTTTGGTCACAGTAAAGAGTATAATTGTCAACTCCTCAACAAATGCAAGGCCGCGGGGCAGGGTCCCGGCGGCCGAGGGTAACCGTGTGCTCGGCCGGTGCGGGGGGCCCTGGCCCCCGGACGTCATCGGCTGGGGGCAGGAGCGCAATGACGTGGAGGGAGCCGGGAGAAAGTGATTGGCTCCAGTAAAGAGTGTAAATGTCAACTCCTCAAGAACTCACTCTATTAAAACAAATAACTTACTGAAAATCTCCTTCCAGGATGAATGACCTTCCATACTTGGTAATCCAAAAACTTCTTCGGTCCCAGTAAGTAAAGAGTGTAATTGTCAACTCCTCAAGAACTCACTCTATTAAAACAAATAACTTACTGAAAATCTCCTTCCAGGATGAATGACCTTCCATACTTGGTAATACAAAAACCTCTTCGGTCACAGTAAAGAGTGTAATTGTCAACTCCTCAAGAACTCACTCTATTAAAATAAGTTACTGAAAATCTCCTTCCAGGATGAATGACCTTCCACACATGGTAATCCCAAAGGTTCTTCGGTCACAGTAAAGAGTGTAATTGTCAACTCCTCAAGAACTCACTCTATTAAAACAAATAACATTGAAAATCTCCTTCCAGGATAAATGACCTTCCATACTTGGTAATCCAAAAAATTATTCGATCACAGTAAAGAGTTTAATTGTCAACTCCTCAGGAACTCACTCTATTATAACAAATAAGTTACTGAAAATCTCCTTCCAGGATGAATGACCTTCCATACTTGGTAATCCAAAAAATTCTTCGGTCACAGTAAAGAGTGTAATTGTCAACTCCTCAAGAACTCACTCTATTAAAACAAATAATTTACTGAAAATCTCCTTCCAGGATGAATGACCTTCCATACTTGGTAATCCAAAAAAGTCTTCGGTCACAGTAAATAGTGTAATTGTCAACTCCTCAAGAACTCACTCTATTAAAACAAATAAGTTACTGAAAATCTCCTTCCAGGATGAATGACCTTCCATATTTGGTAATCCAAAAAATTCTTCGGTCACAGTAAAGAGTGTAATTGTCAACTCCTCAAGAACTCACTCTATTAAAACAAATAACTTACTGAAAATCTCCTTACAGGATGATAGACCTTCCATACTTGGTAATCCAAAAAATTATTCCGTCACAGTAATGAGTGTAATTGTCAACTCCTCAGGAACTCTTCTATTAAAACAAATATCTTACTGAAAATCTCCTTTCAGGATGAATGACCTTCCATACATTGTAATCCAAAAAATTCTTCGGTCACAGTAAAGAGTGTAATTGTCAACTCCTCAAGAACTCACTCTATTAAAACAAATACGTTACTGAAAATCTATTTCCAGGATAAATGACCATCCATACTTGGTAATCCAAAAAATTATTCGGTCACAGTAAAGAGTGTAATTGTCAATTCATCAAGACCTCACTCTATTAAAACAAATAACTTACTGAAAATCTCCTTCCAGGATGAATGACCTTCCATACTTGGTAATCCAAAATCTTCTTCGGTCACATTAAAGAGTGTAATTGTCTACTCATCCCGCCGTCGCCGCAGGGCCGGGTCCCGAGGCCAGCCTTGTAACCGGGTCCCCGGGGCCCGACTACCCTGCACGTGGGTCGGGTTTCCTGGGGGGGGGGGGTGGATTGCCAGAGGGAGCAAGAGCGGGCCGCGTCGCAGACATCGTGCAGCCAGATTGGCTGTGATGGTGTGGGAGGCGGGGCGGCAGGCTGCCAGAGGGGTGCATGCTTTGTATTCGCCCTCTCTCGCCCTGCTTGCCCCGGAGAAAAGGTGTGTTTGGGTTGCGTGGCGGATTTTTGCGGCCGTCCTCGAGGGTTTGGCGGGGAGACTGTGGGGCTGTTGCTGGCCAGTTAGGCTCGGTTCACTCTCTCCTCCTGCCGGTGCCTTCGGGCCGTTAGGGGGGGTGTGTGGTTGGCGTCGGGGGGAGCGTGCTTTGCGGGCCGGCTGCACGTGCGGCGGCCTGCTTTTCGGCTGTGGAGGTGTTTGCTGGAGCTACGGGTTTGGGCTGTTCTCCTGCCTCTGGGAGTGGGTTGGCAGCATTTTCGGCCCGAGGTCGGCGTCGGCCTGTTCGGGGGGTTTATTCCTCACCCCAAAGGGGGAACTTTTGCCGGCTGTCCTGCTGTGGGCCTGTACGGTTCTAATTAGGCAGGGGGTGGCCTGGTCGGGGGTCGGTGGGGGAGTGAGTCTGGGGGATTGAGTTTGGGGGGCTGCTTCTTTGCCTGAGCGAAATGGGCAGGGGTGCTACTCCGTGCCGGACCGGTGGGCACGCGGGTGGAAAGCAGAAAGGGGCACGGGCAGCTCAGGGTCGTGCCTCGGTGTCCAACGGGGGGAGGGCGTCTGGTGGGGGGGCCCGGTTAGGCGGGGACCTGGGTGTGGCGTTCGGAGAGCGTGGCAGGGGGAGGGAAAAGCGGGGGAGGGGCCAGGGGGCTTTGCGGGAGGGTGCGCAGGCCAGGGTGCATGGGGGGGGAGGGGGACTCCGGGTTGGGAGGCCCAGGGCAGCTGTCTCCCGGGGCAGCGGGCGGAGCTGGGCTCGATGTTAGGGGGGCGTGGGTGCCACAGGCGAGTTGGCGGGGGGGCACCTGGGGCCATGGTGCAGGTTGTGGGCACTGCGGAACCTGTGGTTCCCTCTGGCCCCCCAGTGGGACTTCTACGGGGCAGTTGATGCCTCCGGGGGGCTTCGGGTCTTGGGGCCCGTGGGCATTTGGTATGGGGCCTTGGCGGGGTCCTTGGGGTGATTGGTTTGCTGCGGGGCATGGTGGGTCCGGCGGCTCCGGGGCTTGCGGCCCCGCGGCATGGGACGCGGGTGGTCTTGGCTCCTCCACTTAGGGTTGGGGCGGCGGGCCGGCCCCTACACAGGGCACGTCTGGGCATATGGCTGCTGGTTTTTCTTCTCCTCTTCCCCTACAGATACACCCGATGTCGCAGGCTTGGGCGACTATGGAGAGCACGGTGACGGGTTCGGGACAGGCCGGCACCTCGGAGGTGCGGTCCGACGTGGCGGCAGCGCCCCGGCCTGGGGATGCTCCTGTGGCTTCCTTCTCTGCCGCTGGTGAGTATGAAAGGGGGGATGGTGTGGCGCCGGCCCTCGAGGCGGGGGGTGGCGCGGCTACGAAGGCAAGATCGAAGCGCAAGCATGGGCATCGCCGTCATCGCGCTTCCTCGTCCTCCTCATTGTCATCCTCATCGGTTTCTTCAAGCAATTTGGGGGCGGCGGTGGGTGGGAAGGGCGACGGGGGGGGGACCCGCGGTGGTGCGCTGTGCTGAACTCTGGGAGGGCGTGCCTCGGAAGCTGCGTCATCGGATTAAGCAGCGCAAGTACATCGATATTTTCCGCTTATTGGATGGCAGAAAGCGTTCTGGTGAAAGCCGTAAGAAGCGCAAGGAGGACGAGAAAGCTGGCAGGGTGCGGCGGGCGTCTCGCAACACCTTGAACTGGACTCGCGCCTTTCTGCGTTTGGCTAGTGTCTGGGGTCACTATTTCCCAGACCAAGCTGGGGCCCTGTTGGAATATGCGGATGCGATTTTAGCGGCGTCCCAGGCTCACGAAGGGTGGGCTTGGTTAAATTACGATGAGGAGTTTCGGGACATGATGGAGGAGAACGGGCAGTTATCGTGGGGAACGAAGGACATCAATCTTTGGTTAACGCAGATGTCCGCCCGCCCGTGGGGAGGGGGCGCCGGGGGGGGGGAGCGGCAGGTCGGGGGGTCTCCTTCGGCGGGGGGGGGGCGCGGTCCTTTCGAGCCTCTGCTCCCGTGCAGGCTATGCAAAAAGGGGGTGCCGGGGGGGGTGACGTCTGTTGGCATTTCAACATGGCGTCGTGCCCGTTCCCCGACTGTAAATTTCGGCACGTCTGCTCCTTGTGTGGGAGTGGGCACTCGGCCCTTAAGTGCAGTCGCAAAAGTGTGGCGGGTGCCCCCGCTGGGGGTAAGTGAGGAGGTTTGCGGTACAATGGCCCCCACGCCAGTCAGGGTGTCCGTTATGCAGCCTTGGCTGGTCAGTTACGGGTGCGGGTGGCGGGGTGGGGTGGGGCGGCTGCTTTTGCATGGTTTTTCGGAGGGTTTCCGTATTCCGTGCCAGGGCTGCCCGGCGGAGGGGGGTTCGCATAATGCCAGTTCGGTCACGGCCCACGTCGAGGTTGTGCGTCGGAAGATTGCAGAGGAGTGCGCGTTGGGCAGGGTCACGGGGCCTTTTCGCGATCCTCCATTTTCGCCGTTCACCATTTCACCTTTGGGGGTAGTTCCCAAGAAGGAGCCGGGTAAGTTCTGGCTGATTCACAACCTTTCCTGCCCCCCGGGTGCTTCGGTGAACAATTGCATCCCTCGTGAACGGTGCACCGTGCGTTACTCTTCCTTTGACGCAGCCGTGCTCCTGGTCCGGCGGTTTGGGGCTGGGGCGATGTTGGCGAAAGTTGACATTGAATCCGCTTTCCGGCTGTTACCGGTGCACCCTTCTGCTTTCCCATTGCTGGGTTTCCGCTTCGAGTCGGCGTTTTACTTCGACAAGTGCATGCCTATGGGCTGTGCCATTTCCTGTGCATATTTCGAAGCCTTCAGTACCTTCCTGCACTGGGTGCTGGAACGAAGGACGGGCCTTAGCGGTATAGTTCATTATCTGGATGACTTTCTGTTCGTGGGCTCAGGGGGTGACCGCGCTTGCGCTACCTTGCTCGAGGCTTTCCAGTGCCTGGCGGGGGAGTTCGGCATTCCAATAGCGGCCGACAAAACCGTTGTGCCGGTCACCAGTCTCACTTTCCTGGGGATCGAGATTGATACCGTCGCCATGGTTGTCCGCTTGCCGGCCCAGAAGGTTGAGAGGTTGAAGGAGCTGGTGGCGTCCGTGGAGTCTGCGACCAGGACGATCTTGCAAGTCATGCAGTCCCTAGTGGGGCATCTTAATTTCGCTTGCAGGGTGATGCCCATTGGTCGTCCATTCTCGCGGCGCTTATCATTGGCCATGGCTGGGGTCCGGGTACTGCAGCACCGGATTCGTGTGTCGGCCGGCTTGCGTGAGGATCTACGGGTGTGGGACTCGTTTTTAGCCACCTTCAATGGGTGCTCGGTGTTGCAATTGCCGGAGATATCGAACCGTGATTTACACTTATTCACCGATGCGGCTGGTAGTTCCGGCTTCGGTGCGTACTGCCAAGGGGCTTGGTGTGCGGAGCCTTGGCCGGAGGCTTGGGTACAGTCGGGCTTGGTACGCAATGTCGCTTTTCTGGAGATGTTTCCTCTAGTGGTGGCTCTGTGGGTCTGGCCTGATCGCTTGCGGAATCGGCGGGTAGTCTTCTGGTGCGATAATGCGGCGGTTGTCGAGGTGATCAATCGGCATGCGCCTCGCTGTCCTCGGGTCGCCTCTTTGATGAGACTTTTTGTGCTGGCCTGTCTGCGGCTGAATGTGGCTGCCAGAGCGCGGCACGTGCCGGGCTCACAGAACTCCATTGCTGACGCTCTGTCCCGTTTCCAGTGGGAGCAGTTTCGGCGCCTGGCGCCCGAGGCGGAGGAGTTGGCGTCGCGGGTTCCGGAGCATCTTTGGAGCGTTGGGACCCTGAAGTAATGGCATTGCTGGCGGCATCGGTGATGCGAGGTACCTGGGCGGGGTATCGGCGCAGTTATGCCCAGGTGAGTGTGTTTTTGGGTGACAGGGGCTGGTTTGGCGGGCGGGTTCCGGACGGGCTTGTAGGACAGTTTGTGTTGTGGGCGAAGGGTGCTGGCTGGGCGCGGTCCGCGGTCGTCGCCGCGTTAGCGGGCTTTTCCTTCTTTTGCAAGGCGGCCGGTTGGGGAAACCCCCGAGTGTCCTTCTTGGTCAAGCGTTTGCTGGCAGGTTGGGCTCGAGTGCAGCCTCAGCCGCGGGATTGGCGGCTGCCAGTTTCCCATGACTTACTGTTACGGATTTGCGAGGCGTTACCCCGCATCACGTCCTCAGATTTTGAGTACGGTCTTTTCCGTGCATTGTTCGTGACCGCGTTTTTCGGGGCTTTTCGGGTTAGTGAGCTCGTCCCGCGGTCGACGCGGCAGGGCGCTTTTGGCGGGCTCGATTTAGAGCATGTGACAGTGGCAGAATCGGTAGTGCGTATTTATGTCTCGCGTTCTAAGACTGATCAGGCTGGGAAAGGGGGTTGGGTGATCCTCACCGCGATTTCCCCGGTCCCGTCATGCCCGGTGCGTGCTCTGCGGCATTATGTGCGGCTTTGGCCAGGGGCCCGGGGCAAATTTTTCCTGCATGCGGATGGCAGGCCAACAACCGAGTTTCAGTTCACGGCGGTGCTGAGGAAGGTTTTGCGGTTTCTAGGCCTTGCCGAGCGCAGCTACACGTCTCATTCTTTTCGGATCGGGGTGGCCACGAGCGCGGCTGCGGCGGGTCTCCAACCCCGGGTTATCCAGCGAATTGGTCGTTGGTGTTCGGGGGCTTACGAGGGCTCTATTCGCCCGTAGGGGTACCCTCCTGGCGGCGGAGCGGTAGCGTGCCATGGTGGAGGGTTGAGGGGTGGGGTGGGGGGGGGTGCCTAACGTTGTCCTTACTGTTGCAGAGTTGGCTACTGGTGGCAGTGCAGCTTCTCCCTTTTTTAAGATGGTGTGGACCGGACAGACTGGTGGATCGTTGGACACTCCTTTGTCTATTGGGCGGCGCGTCGGGCTGCAGTCCGGCCGCTGGGCATCCACCTTGGTCTCGAATCTGCTGGAGTACAGCTGCACTGGATGGGGCACCGCGGCATGCGATGGTGGCAGTTACTGGCCTGTCTACAGGCAAAGATGGTTCAGCGGCAGCGCCCGGCCGGATTGTTGCTACACCTGGGTGGCAAAGACTTGGCGAGCTGGTCGTGTCGGCAGATCATCAGAACTGTGCAACGAGACATTGAACTGGTGCGGGAGCTCCTCCCGGGCGTGGCCATTATATGGTCTGACATTATCCCTCGTCCTGCCTGCTGGTCCCAGCGGCGCTGGTCCCGAGGTCTCACCAAGATGAATAGGCAGATCGGGCGCTGGGTCCAGCAGTCTGGGGGGCTTCAGGAGTTGCATCCGCGGGCGGATGTTCGGTGTGCCGGACTGTACCGGCTAGATGGGGTGCACCTTGCCCCGGTTGGGCAGGACCTGCTATTGAATGATTGGCAGGAAGCTTTAGAGGGTTGGTGCTGGTCGAAGCTTTCTTTGGTGGGGGTGGCACAAGGTTAGTTTTCCCTTGTGCCGGTGGCGGGGTGACGAGCGGGCGCTCGTCGACCCGGGGGGCATTTGAGGCTGTTGCCGCCTGGAGTGGGAGTGGTTCAGCTTCCGGGATGGGAGAGACGTCCCGGCTGGGGGTCTCTGCCCGGTGAAGGCAACGGGAGCCTGCCTCTGCTAATAACATGGCGAGGCGGGCGGCAGGGAAATGGGGGGGTGGATGATGCTCCACTTTGCTAGAAATGGCTGGTGGGGTATCATCCGGAAAAGGGGGGGGCGGGGGGGGGTATGTTTGCAATGTTGGGCAATATTGAGTTGGCTCATGTTGGGCCGGAATTTCACTGTTGTTAATAAAGCTGTGACCAAGCATCTGTTTACCATAATCTGGTGTGGATTGGTTTATTGGGATGGTCAAGTGCGGGGTTGGGCTTCCGGGTACCTCGGTTACTCAAGAACTCACCCTATTAAAACAAATAACTTACTGAAAATCTCCTTCCAGGATGAATGACCTTCCACACATGGAAATCCAAAAAATTCTTCGGTCACAGTAAAGAGTGTAATTGTCAACTCCTCAAGAACTCACTCTATTAAAACAAATAACTTACTGAAAATCTCCTTCCAGGATGAATGACCTTCTATACTTGGTAATCCAAAAAATTATTCAGTCACAGTAAAGAGTGTAATTGTCAACTCCTCAAGAACTCACTCTATTAAAACAAATAACTTACTGAAAATCTCCTTCCAGGATGAATGACCTTCCATACTTGGTAATCCAAAAAGGTCTTCAGTCACAGTAAAGAGTGTAATTGTCATCTCCTCAAGAACTCACTCTATTAAAACAAATAACTTACTGAAAATCTCCTTCCAGGATGAATGACCTTCCATACTTGGTAATCCAAAAAATTATTCAGTCACAGTAAAGAGTGTAATTGTCAACTTCTCAAGAACTCACTCTATTAAAACAAATAAGTAACTGAAAATCTCCTTCCAGCATGAATGACCTTCCATACTTGGTAATCCAAAAAAATTCTTCGATCACAGTAAAAAGTGAAATTGTCAACTCCTCAAGAACTCACTCTATTAAAACAAGTAACTTACTGAAAATCTCCTTCCAGGATGAATGACCTTCCATACTTGATAATCCAAAAACTTCTTTGGTCACAGTAAAGAGTGTAATTGTCAACTCCTCACAAACTCTCTCTATTAAAACAAATAACTTACTGAAAATCTCCTTCCAGGATGAATGACCTTCCATACTTGGTAATCCAAAAAGGTCTTTGGTCACAGTAAAGAGTGTAATAGTCAACTCCTCAAGAACTCACTCTATTAAAACAGATAACTTACTGAAAATCTCCTTCCAGGATGAATGACCTTCTATACTTGGTAATCCAAAAAAATATTCGGTCACAGTAAATAGTGTAATTGTCAACTCCTCAAGAACTCACTCTATTAAAACAAATAACTTACTGAAAATCTCATTCCAGGATGAATGACCTTCCACACATGGTAATCCAAAAAGTTCTTCGGTCACAGTAAAGAGTGTAATTGTCAACTCCTCAAGAACTCACTCTATTAAAACAAATAACTTACTGAAAATCTCCTTCCAGGATGAATGACCTTCCACACATGGTAATCCAAAACATTCTTTGGTCACAGTAAAGAGTGTAATTGTCAAGAACTCAAGAACTCACTCTATTAAAACAAATAACTTACTGAAAATCTCCTTCCAGGGTGAATGTCCTTCCATACTTGGTAATCCAAAAAGTTATTCGGTCACAGTAAAGAGTGTAATTGTCAACTCCTCAAGAACTCACTCTATTAAAACAAATAACTTACTGAAAATCTCCTTCCAGGATGAATGACCTTCCATACTTGATAATCCAAAAACTTCTTTGGTCACAGTAAAGAGTGTAATTGTCAACTCCTCACGAACTCACTCTATTAAAACAAATAACTTACTGAAAAACTCCTTCCAGGATGAATGACCTTCCATACTTGGTAATCCAAAAAATTATTCAGTCACAGTAAAGAGTGTAATTGTCAACTCCTCAAGAACTCACTCTATTAAAACAAGTAAGTAACTGAAAATCTCCTTCCAGCATGAATGACTTTCCATACTTGGTAATCCAAAAAAATTCTTCGATCACAGTAAAGAGTGAAATTGTCAACTCCTCAAGAACTCACTCTATTAAAACAAGTAACTTACTGAAAATCTCCTTCCAGGATGAATGACCTTCCATACTTGATAATCCAAAAACTTCTTTGGTCACAGTAAAGAGTGTAATTGTCAACTCCTCACAAACTCTCTCTATTAAAACAAATAACTTACTGAAAATCTCCTTCCAGGATGAATGACCTTCCGTACTTGGTAATCCAAAAAGGTCTTTGGTCACAGTAAAGAGTGTAATTGTCAACTCCTCAAGAACTCACTCTATTAAAACAAATAACTTACTGAAAATCTCCTTCCAGGATGAATGACCTTCCATACTTGGCAATCCAAAAAAGTCTTCGGTCACAGTAAATAGTGTAATTGTCAACTCCTCAAGAACTCACTCTATTAAAACAAATAAGTTACTGAAAATCTCCTTCTAGGATGAATGACCTTTCATACTTGGTAATCCAAAAAATTATTCGGTCACAGTAAAGAGTGTAATTTTCAACTCCTCAAGAACTCACTCTATTAAAACAAATAACTTACTGAAAATCTCCTTCCAGGATGAATGACCTTCCACACATGGTAATCCAAAAAATTCTTTGGTCACAGTAAAGAGTATAATTGTCAACTCCTCAACAAATGCAAGGCCGCAGGGCAGGGTCCCGGCGTCTGAGGTTAACCGGGTGCTCGGCCGGTGCAGGGGCCCTGGCCCGCGGACGTCATCGGCTGGGGGCGGGAGCGCAATGACGTGGAGGGAGCCGGGAGAAAGTGATTGGCTCCAGTAAAGAGTATAAATGTCAACTCCTCAAGAACTCACTCTATTAAAACAAATAACTTACTGAAAATCTCCTTCCAGGATGAATGACCTTCCATGCTTGGTAATCCAAAAAATTCTTCGGTCACAGTAAAGAGTGTAATTGTCAACTCCTCAAGAACTCACTCTATTAAAATAAGATACTGAAAATCTCCTTCCAGGATGAATGACCTTCCACACATGCTAATCAAAAAATTATTCAGTCACAGTAAAGAGTGTAATTGTCAACTCCTCAAGAAATCACTCTATTAAAACAAATAACTTACTGAAAATCCCTTTCCATGATGAATAACCTTCCACACATGGTAATCCAAAAAGTTCTTCGGTCACAGTAAGGAGTGTAATTGTCAACTCCTCAAGAACTCACTCTATTAAAACAAATAACTTATTGAAAATCTCCTTCCAGGATAAATGACCTTCCATACTTGGTAATCCAAAAAATTATTCGATCACAGTAAAGAGTGTAATTGTCAACTCCTCAGGAACTCACTCTATTATAACAAATAAGTTACTGAAAATCTCCTTCCAGGATGAATGTCCTTCCATACTTGGTAATCCAAAAAAGACTTCGGTCACAGTAAAAAGTGTAATTGTCAAGACGTCAAGAACTCACTCTATTAAAACAAATAACTTACTGAAAATCTCCTTCCAGGATGAATGACCTTCCACACATGGTAATCCAAAAAATTATTCAGTCACAGTACAGAGTGTAATTGTCAACTCCTCAAGAACTCACTCTATTAAAACAAATACCTTACTGAAAATCTCCTTCCATGATGAATGACCTTCCAAACATGGTAATCCAAAAAGTTCTTCGGTCACAGAAAAGAGTGTAATTGTCATATTCTCAAGAACTCACTCTATTAAAACAAATAACTTATTGAAAATCTCCTTCCAGGATAAATGACCTTCCATACTTGGTAATCCAAAATAGTCTTCGGTCACAGTAAAGAGTGTAATTGTCAACTCCTCAAGAACTCACTCTATTAAAACAAATAACTTACTGAATATCTCCTTCTAGGATGAATGACCTTTCATACTTGGGAATCCAAAAAAAACTTCGGTCACAGTAAAGAGTGTAATTGTCAACTCCTCAAGAACTCACTCTATTAAAACAAATAACTTACTGAAAATTTCCTTCCAGGATGAATGACCTTCCATACTTGGTAATCCAAAAAAGTCTTCGGTCACAGTAAATAGTGTAATTGTCAACTCCTCAAGAACTCACTCTATTAAAACAAATAACTTACTGTAAATCTCATTCCAGGATGAATGACCTTCTATACTTGGTAATCCAAAAAAATATTCGGTCACAGTAAAGAGTGTAATTGTTAACTACTAAAGAACTCACTCTTTTAAAACAAATACGTTACTGAAAATCTCCTTCCAGGATGAATGACCTTCCACACATGGTAATCCAAAATGTTCTTCGGTCACTGTAAAGAGTGTATTTGTCAACTCCTCAAGAACTCACTCTATTAAAACAAATAACTTACTGAAAATCTCCTTCCAGGATGAATGACCTTCCACACATGGTAATCCAAAAAATTATTCAGTCACAGTACAGAGTGTATTTGTCAACTCCTCAAGAACTCACTCTATTACAACAAATACCTTACTGAAAATCTCCTTCCATGATGAATGACCTTCCAAACATGGTAATCCAAAAAGTTCTTCGGTCACAGAAAAGAGTGTAATTGTCATATTCTCAAGAACTCACTCTATTAAAACAAATAACTTATTGAAAATCTCCTTCCAGGAAAAATGACCTTCCGTACTTGGTAATCCAAAATAGTCTTCGGTCACAGTAAAGAGTGTAATTGTCAACTCCTCAAGAACTCAATCTATTAAAACAAATAACTTACTGAATATCTCCTTCTAGGATGAATGACCTTTCATACTTGGGAATCCAAAAAAATCTTCGGTCACAGTAAAGAGTGTAATTGTCAACTCCTCAAGAACTCACTCTATTAAAACAAATAACTTACTGAAAATTTCCTTCCAGGATGAATGACCTTCCATACTTGGTAATCCAAAAAAGTCTTCGGTCACAGTAAATAGTGTAATTGTCAACTCCTCAAGAACTCACTCTATTAAAACAAATAACTTACTGTAAATCTCATTCCAGGATGAATGACCTTCTATACTTGGTAATCCAAAAAAATATTCGGTCACAGTAAAGAGTGTAATTGTTAACTACTAAAGAACTCACTCTTTTAAAACAAATACGTTACTGAAAATCTCCTTCCAGGATGAATGACCTTCCACACATGGTAATCCAAAAAGTTCTTCGGTCACTGTAAAGAGTGTATTTGTCAACTCCTCAAGAACTCACTCTATTAAAACAAATAACTTATCGAAAATCTCCTTCCAGGATAAATGACCTTCCATAATTGGTAATCCAAAATAGTCTTCGGTCACAGTAAAGAGTGTAATTGTCAACTCCTGAAGAACGCACTCTATTAAAACAAATAACTTACTGAAAATCTCCTTCTAGGATGAATGACCTTTCATACTTGGGAATCCAAAAAAGTCTTCGGTCACAGTAAAGAGTGTAATTGTCAACTCCTCAAGAACTCACTCTATTAAAACAAATAACTTACTGAAAATCTCCTTCCAGGATGAATGACCTTCCATACTTGGCAATCCAAAAAAGTCTTCGGTCACAGTAAATAGTGTAATTGTCAACTCCTCAAGAACTCACTCTATTAAAACAAATAAGTTACTGAAAATCTCCTTCTAGGCTGATTGACCTTTCATAGTTGGAAATCCTAAAAAGTATTCGGTCACAGTAAAGAGTGTAATTTTCAACTCCTCAAGAACTCACTCTATTAAAACAAATAACTTACTGAAAATCTCCTTCCAGGATGAATGACCTTCCACACATGGTAATCCAAAAAATTCTTTGGTCACAGTAAAGAGTATAATTGTCAACTCCTCAACAAATGCAAGGCCGCAGGGCAGGGTCCCGGCGTCTGAGGTTAACCGGGTGCTCGGCCGGTGCAGGGGGCCCTGGCCCGCGGACGTCATCGGCTGGGGGCGGGAGCGCAATGACGTGGAGGGAGCCGGGAGAAAGTGATTGGCTCCAGTAAAGAGTATAAATGTCAACTCCTCAAGAACTCACTCTATTAAAACAAATAACTTACTGAAAATCTCCTTCCAGGATGAATGACCTTCCATGCTTGGTAATCCAAAAAATTCTTCGGTCACAGTAAAGAGTGTAATTGTCAACTCCTCAAGAACTCACTCTATTAAAATAAGATACTGAAAATCTCCTTCCAGGATGAATGACCTTCCACACATGGTAATCAAAAAATTATTCAGTCACAGTAAAGAGTGTAATTGTCAACTCCTCAAGAAATCACTCTAT
Source organism: Ichthyophis bannanicus (assembly GCA_033557465.1). Taxonomy (NCBI): domain Eukaryota; kingdom Metazoa; phylum Chordata; class Amphibia; order Gymnophiona; family Ichthyophiidae; genus Ichthyophis; species Ichthyophis bannanicus. The sequence goes on from CM066037.1 coordinate 345,710,991, forward strand.
TAAAACAAATAACTTACTGAAAATCCCTTTCCATGATGAATGACCTTCCACACATGGTAATCCAAAAAGTTCTTCGGTCACAGTAAGGAGTGTAATTGTCAACTCCTCAAGAACTCACTCTATTAAAACAAATAACTTATTGAAAATCTCCTTCCAGGATAAATGACCTTCCATACTTGGTAATCCAAAAAATTATTCGATCACAGTAAAGAGTGTAATTGTCAACTCCTCAGGAACTCACTCTATTATAACAAATAAGTTACTGAAAATCTCCTTCCAGGATGAATGTCCTTCCATACTTGGTAATCCAAAAAAGACTTCGGTCACAGTAAAAAGTGTAATTGTCAAGACCTCAAGAACTCACTCTATTAAAACAAATAACTTACTGAAAATCTCCTTACAGGATGAATGACCTTCCATACTTGGTAATTCAAAAACGTCTTCGGTCACAGTAAAGAGTGTAATTGTCAACTCTTCCAGAACTCACTCTATTAAAACAAAAAACTTACTGAAAATCTCCTTCCAGGATGAATGACCTTCCATACTTGGTAATACAAAAACTTCTTCGGTCAAAGTAAAGAGTGTAATTGTCAACTCCTCAAGAACTCACTCTATTAAAATAAGTTTCTGAAAATCTCCTTCCATGATGAATGACCTTCCACACATGGTAATCCAAAAAATTATTCAGTCACAGTAAAGAGTGTAATTGTCAACTCCTCAAGAACTCACTCTATTAAAACAAATAACTTACTGAAAATCCGTTTCCATGATGAATGACCTTCCACACATGGTAATCCAAAAAATTATTCAGTCACAGTAAAGAGTGTAATTGTCAACTCCTCAAGAACTCACTCTATTAAAACAAATAACTTACTGAAAATCCCTTTCCATGATGAATGACCTTCCACACATGGTAATCCAAAAAGTTCTTCGGTCACAGTAAAGAGTGTAATTGTCAACTCCTCAAGAACTCACTCTATTTAAAACAAATAACTTATTGAAAATCTCCTTCCAGGATAAATGACCTTCCATACTTGGTAATCCAAAAAATTATTCGATCACAGTAAAGAGTGTAATTGTCAACTCCTCAGGAACGGCAAGGCCGCGGAGCCATGTGCTCGTGGCCACCTTTAACCGGGGGGACGACCGCGTGCTCCCCCCCGGCGGTAGCGTGGCTGTTATGAGCCCGGGGGGGGGGGTGGAGCGAAGGGATGATGCCTTCCCATTGGCTGCAGCGTGTGACGGCTCGGCGCTGCGGCCAATGGGAGGAAGGACCCTGGGAACAGGAGTGGGGATGCGGCGTGGCTCCGGCCTCTTTCGGGTGGATGCCGGAGCCGCCGGACGTGTTGGGAGCTGCGGAGGGCCAGGTATTTGAAGGAGCGTTGGGGCACGTGGAGCGGGCTCGTACCGGCTGGCCAGCATCGGGTAGACGCTCTGCTGCTGTGTACCGGCAGTCCCGTTCGGGAGGGAGCGACCGCTTGTAGCCCCCTTAGCGCTGCGTCTCCCGTCCCCACGGCTAGGCAGAGCCTAACAGGCGGCCCGGCCCAGGGAGACCCGAGGAGGTCTAACAAGGGCAGCAGGGGTATTTAAAGGGTCCCGGTGGGGCTTGGGCACTCGAGCGGGGGGGTCTCTGGGGCTAACAGTTCAAAAAACAAAGAAACAAAGGAGAAACAGAAAAGAAGAGGGTAGTAGGTTACTTAAAAGATGCCCCGGAGCAAATCAAGGGGCAAGCAGACGGCTAAAAGCAGGGAGGCAAGGGGGATGGGAGGCAGGGCAGGGATAACTCCAGGGGAGGGGCGGAAGGAGTCCGGGGCCCGTGCGGGGCGTTCAGCTAGCGGAGCATGTGGTTCAGCGGGGCCTGGGAAGGCAGCGCGGGGGGGGGCAAGGGGTAGAACTCCACGAACTGACGGGTCGGTTTAGGGCAGGGGGCAGCCAGTGGGGGAGTCTGTCAGGGGAAATAGGGGGTGGGGAGGCATAGGCAGGGCAGGAGGACCCTCGCGGAGGGGGAGGGAAGAGGAGGGGGCGGCAGGGGCAGTTGGGGAGCTGGGGGTCCCTCGGGGTGGTCAGGCTGGAGGGAATGGGGAGCCCGGGGGGGGGATGCTGGGACCCAGCTCAGCCGGGCCACCGGAGTGCCGGCAAGATGGGGGTCCGCCACCCCTGGACGGTACGGATAGGTGGGGGTTTGCGGGCATGTGGGGGTGGCCACAGGAGGCGGGGTGCGGTCCATCCCCGTCGTGGGAGCGGTGGCAGGGCGGAGGACAGGGATCCTCGAGGGCGGAGTGGCTTGGGGCGTGGCAGTCTCCCTGGGGTAGGGCGGGTGTCTCGTCGCCTCTCCCTGTGTTCTCTCCACAGGTACCTCTGGCGTTGCAGAGTGCGGTGAACCCTTTGTGGAGCGGGTTACGGCCCAGTGACTGCATTAGCGGACAGGCGGACGGCGGTCCGTCTGTGGAGACGGAGGCAGCGGTCTCGACAACAGCGGAGCGTCCCGAGCTCGGCGTACCGGCTGGAGCGGCTGCGAGTGCTGCGGGTGAGTTGGCAGTTGACCACGAGGAAGAGTCTGGGCGGGGAACGGAGAAAGCGGGTGGGGATCGGGGCAAGAGAAGTCGAAAGTGACGGCGGGTATGTCATAGGCACCGGCGATCGGATTCGTCGTTCACATCGTCCACGGACTCGTCGTCTAGCTCGACCTCGCGGGAGGGGAGGAAGGGTCCTGCATCGGGGAGGGGGGCCAGCGAACGCGCCACTATCGGCGCAATTCCCACAGTAGCCGCGTTTTCTGAGTTGTGGGAAGGCGTACTGAAGAAATTGCGAAAAAAATACAGAAGCGGCGCTATATAGACATTTTCAGGTTGCTGGAGGGTAGGAAACAGTCGGGGGATAGTAGACGGAAGAGGAAAGAAGATGAAAAAGCTGGTCGGGCGTGGAGAGTCGCACGGAATGTAGTGAATTGGACGAGGGCCTTTCTCCAGCTAGCCAGTGTTTGGGGGTGCGTGCATCCGGAGCAGTATGGGATGTTGTTGGCCTACGCGGACTCCATCTTAGAAGCGTCTCAAACCCATGACAGTTGGGCCTGGCTCAACTACAATGAAAAGTTTAGGGACAAGATGGAGGAGAACCGGTTGTTATCGTGGGGTACCCAAGATATCAACCTGTGGCTGACGCAGATGGCGGTCAAAGCGGGAGGGGGGAGTGTGGGCAGGGGAGGCTTGGTCAGCGCAGCGGGGTCCGGGAAGCCCTTTCGCGGGGGCGTGCCCCCGTCAGTGCAGAGACCGGTGGGGGGAGGGGGCACGAGCGACGTCTGTTGGCGTTTCAACAAGTCGTCCTGCCCCTTCCCGCACTGTAAATTCCGGCACGCCTGCTCTGTCTGCGGAGGAAATCACTCCGCCCTCAAATGTGTTAAACGTGGCCCTACTGGTGCCACCGCCCCCACCGCAAAACAATAGGTCTGCGATGTGCCTCGCGCCTACTCCCGTTCGGGTTCAGGCTCTTCGACCATGGTTGGATCGGTACCCCCGGAGGGCGGATGGTTGCATTTTGGGAAAGGGATTCGAGGGGGGGTTTCCGATTCCTATTGTTGGGAGGGTGGCCGCGGGAGTCGCGAGGAATTCCCCGTCGGTGCGTTGTTTTGCTAGTATAGTGAGGGACAAGCTGGCCGGGGAAATTTCGCTGGGGCGGGTAGCGGGCCCTTTTCGGGAACAGCCCTTCGCGGACTTTGTGGTTTCCCCCTTGGGCATAATCCCGAAGAAAGAGCGAGGTAAATATAGACTGATTCACAATCTTTCCTTCCCGGAGGGTTCTTCGGTGAATGATCATATCCCGAAGGACTTGTGCTCGGTGCGTTACGCATCGTTCGATGAGGCGGTGGCATTAGTAAGGGATTGTGGGCCCGGATGTCTGCTGGCTAAGGCCGATATAGAGTCAGCCTTCCGTTTGCTGCCGGTGCACCCTTCGGCGTTTCATTTGTTGGGTTTTCGTTTTGAGGAGCACTTTTACTTCGACAAATGCATGCCTATGGGTTGCGCAATCTCCTGCTCGTATTTTGAGCGGTTTAGTTCGTTCCTGCACTGGGCCGTGGTTCAGCGTTCGGGTTGTAGGCAAATGGTTCACTACTTGGATGATTTCCTTTTTGTAGGGTCGGCTCAGACCAGGCAGTGCCGGGATTTATTGGAGGATTTCCAACAATTGGCTCAGGAATGGGGAGTACCGTTGGCAGTGGGGAAGACGGAGGGGCCTGCTACGCGGCTTACTTTTCTGGGGGTGGAATTAGATTCGCTTCTCATGGTAGCGAGATTACCGGTAGACAAGGTCGCAAAGCTGCGGGTTTTGATAGCGAACGCGATGTTAGCCACAAAGTTGTCCCTGCGGGATATGCAGGCGCTTATTGGCTCACTCAATTTCGCATGTCGGGTCATTCCCATGGGACGGGTCTTCCTACGCCGACTATCGTTGGCTACGGTGGGGGTGCGTAAACCACCTCATCGGGTGAGGGTTTCCTGTAGCATAAGAGCGGACTTGGGGGTTTGGGAGGAGTTTCTGCGGGAATTTAACGGTGTCTCGGTGTTGCGGCAGCCGGTCGTGTCGAGTGAGGAGTTGCATTTATATACAGATGCTGCTGGAGGGGCGGGTCTGGGGATTTACTTTGGGGGCTCTTGGTGTGCGGCGGAATGGCCTCCGTCCTGGCGCGAAGCCGGCCTTACCAGTAATATCACCTTCCTGGAGTTGTTCCCGATCTTGGTGGTGTTGTCCATATGGCCGGAGAGGCTGCGGAATCGACAGATATTATGGAGGTGCGACAACGAGGCAGTGGTGAGTGTGGTGAATAATTATACCCCAAGGTGCAGGCAGGTTGCAGAATTGATGCGGCGGGTCATCTTATCCTGTTTACGTTTGAACGTGGTTCTTAAGGCTGGCCACATTCCGGGGAGTATTAACACTATTGCCGATGCTCTTTCCCGTTTCAAGTGGGAGCTGTTTCGGACATTGGCGCCGGCAGCCGAAGAGCGGGGGGCTGCGGTCCCGGAGACCTTATGGCAGATTGGCCTGCAGGCATGATCGAATTGCTGAAGAACTCGGTGTCGGCAGCGACGTGGGAGGCCTATCACAGAGGCTGCAGCAGTGTGAGGTCCTTCCTGGCGGAGCGGGGATGGAGAAGGGGCCCAGCATCGGATTGGCTACTGGGTCAGTATGTTCTGGCAGCGAAGGAGTCGGGCTTGTCGCATTCTACGGTTAGGAAGAATTTGGACGGATTTTCCTTTTTCATGAAAGCGGTGGGATGGGGCGCGTGGCGGGGGGGGGGGGTTTGATGTCCCGGCTGTTGCAAGGATGGGAGCATGCGGCGCCGTTGGTCGGGGATGCCAGGCAGCCGATAACGCATGCCATGTTGGAGCAGATGTGCGGGGTGTTGCCTCAAGTGGTCTCGTCCAGTTACGAGTGTTGCTTATTTAGGGCGGTTTTTACCGTGGCGTTTTTCGGGGCCTTTCGAGTGGGCGAATTAGTGGCAGAGTCGGGTAGAAGTGCGGTGGTCGGGGGTTTGCAATTGCACCACGTACAGGTGGTACCGGGTCAAGTTCGCATTCACGTCGCGCGTTCAAAAACAGATCAGCGGGGTAAAGGTGTTTGGGTAATCTTGAAACAGGTGTTCGGGTCCCTGACTTGCCCGGTCGGGTTGTTACAGGCGTACTTGGGGGTTCGGCCCGTGGGTGAGGGTCAGTTATTCGTCCATGCCGACGCACGGGTTCTGACGCGCTTTCAGTTTACAGCGGTTCTGCGGATGTCGCTGCGGGCGATAGGGGTGGACGCTGGTCGGTTTGCTCCTCACACATTCCGGATCGGGGCGGCTACCAGCGCGGCAGCGGAGGGATTGCCGGAGAAGGATATCAAGCATATCGGGCGCTGGAAGTCGCAGGCTTTCCAAACCTATGTGAGGTTGTAGGGGTGGTGGGGGGGGGGTGTCTAACTTATCTTCTTTTTGTTGCAGATGTGGGCTATGGCCGGTGTTGCTGTTGGGTGGCCGGCCATTCGTTCGTTTACTGGGCTGGTCAGCGGGCAGCAACACGACCTATGGGCGCGAATCTTGGACCGGACGTCTCTGCGGTGTCCGTCACATGGCTGGGTGAGCGCGGACTGCGGTGGATTCAGCTCCTGCCTTTGCTGCGGCACCACGGAAGTCGGATGGAGAAGCCTACTGTGCTGTTGATTCACTTGGGAGGCAACGACTTGACGTCCTGGACTTGTTGCCAGTTGATTCGAGCGGTGCAAAAGGACTTGGGGGTGGTTTTAGGGATGTTCCCGGGGGTGGTTTTGGTGTGGTCGGATATACTTCCAAGGCCTGCTTGCAGGGTTCAGCGGCGCTGGTCCAGAGGGCTGGCAAAAATTAAACGCCAAATAGGCAGATGGGTCATCGAGAATGGGGGGCGCCAAATTTTGCACCCATGGGTGGACGTGGACTGTGCAGGGTTGTTCAGGCCGGACGGGGTGCATTTATCCCCGATCGGGTTGGACTTGCTGCTTAACGATTGGCAGGAGGCCTTGGAAGTAGTCATGCTTGGGAGACGGGCTGGTCGCAGCTTTTTGTAGGGGAGGGTGGCTCAGGACGGTGGTGTCCCGAGCCGGTGGCGGGATCCCGGAGGTTTCCGGGGTCCGGAGCCGGATGCAAGCAGTACGGCGGGGGTGGGGTACCCCCACCCGGACAATCCCTCGGCTTTTGCTAATAATATGGCGAAGCCGGATGAGGGAGGACGAGGCAATTTTGCCAGGACCTGTACCCGGGGGAAGCGGCAGCGGCGGCACCTTGCTAACAACATGGCGGGTGTTGGCTCGCGCTGCTGGTGGGGGGGGGGAGATGTTAATTTGTTAATTGGAAAGTTATATTTGTTGTAAGTTAATAAAGCTGCGACCAGTTCAATTCCAAATAATGTGTAATGGTTTTCTTTGAAGGTTGAAGTGTGCCGCTTATAAGCAAGGGGAAAAAGGGGGGTGGGGGGGGAATCTGGGGGGAGGCAGCCGGTTCGCCTTACCCGGTTACGACAAGGCCACGGAGCCATGTGCTCGCGGCCACCTTTAACCGGGGGGGCGACCGCGTGCTCCCCCCCAGCGGTAGCGTGGCTGTTACGAGCCCGGGGGGGGGGTGGAGCGAAGGGATGATGCCTTCCCAGTGGCAGCAGCATGTGACAGCTCGGCGCTGCAGCCAATGGGAGGAAGGACCCTGGGAGCAGGAGCGGGGACGCGGCGTGGCTCCGGCCTCTTTCGGGTGGATGCAGGAGCCGCCGGACGCCCACCCTCCCTCCCTGGTTTCAAGCGGGTCTTGGTGGGTTGTTGTTGGGGTGTTGCAGTTGGAGGGGGTTGGCGGGATCCCGGAGGTTTCCGGGGTCTGGAGCCGGATGCAAGCAGTACGGCGGGGGTGGGGTACCCCCGCACGGACAATCCCTCGGCTTTTGCTAATAATATGGCGAAGCCGGATGAGGGAGGACGAGGCAATTTTGCCGGGACCTGTACCCGGGGGAAGCGGCAGTGGCGGCACCTTGCTAATAACATGGCGGGTGTTGGCTCGCGCTGCTGGTGGGGGGGAGGGCGATGTTAATTTGTTAATTGGAAAGTTATATTTGTTGTAAGTTAATAAAGCTGCGACCAGTTCAATTCCAAATAATGTGTAATGGTTTTCTTTGAAGGTTGAAGTGTGCCGCTTATAAGCAAGGGGAAAAAGGGGGGTGGGGGGGGGAATCTGGGGGGAGGCAGCCGGTTCGCCTTACCCGGTTACTCACTCTAATATAACAAATAATTTACTGAAAATCTCCTTCCAGGATGAATGACCTTCCATACTTGGTAATCCAAAAAAGTCTTCGGTCACAGTAAATAGTGTAATTGTCAACTCCTCAAGAACTCACTCTATTAAAACAAATAACTTACTGAAAATCTCATTCCAGGATGAATGACCTTCCACACATGGTAATCCAAAAAGTTCTTCGGTCACAGTAAAGAGTGTAATTGTCAACTCCTCAAGAACTCACTCTATTAAAACAAATAACTTACTGAAAATCTCCTTCCAGGATGAATGTCCTTCCATACTTGGTAATCCAAAAAAGACTTCAGTCATAGTAAAAAGTGTAATTGTCAACACCTCAAGAACTCACTCTATTAAAACAAATAAGTTACTGAAAATCTCCTTCCAGGATGAATGACCTTCCATATTTGGTAATCCAAAAAATTCTTCGGTCACAGTAAAGAGTGTAATTGTCAACTCCTCAGGAACTCTTCTATTAAAACAAATAACCTACTGAAAATCTCCTTCCAGGATGAATGACCTTCCATACTTGGTAATCCAAAAATGTCTTCAGTCACAGTAAAGAGTGTAATTGTCATCTCCTCAAGAACTCACTCTATTAAAACAAATAACTTATTGAAAATCTCCTTCCAGGATAAATGACCTTCCATACTTGGTAATCCAAAAAATTATTCGATCACAGTAAAGAGTGTAATTGTCAACTCCTCAGGAACTCACTCTATTATAACAAATAAGTTACTGAAAATCTCCTTCCAGGATGAATGACCTTCCATACTTGGTAATCCAAAAAAGTCTTCGGTCACAGTAAATAGTATAATTGTCAACTCCTCAAGAACTCACTCTATTAAAACAAATAACTTACTGAAAATCTCATTCCAGGATGAATGACCTTCCACACATGGTAATCCAAAAAGTTCTTCGGTCACAGTAAAGAGTGTAATTGTCAACTCCTCAAGAACTCACTCTATTAAAACAAATAACTTACTGAAAATCTCCTTCAGGATGAATGTCCTTCCATACTTGGTAATCCAAAAAAGACTTTGGTCACAGTAAAAAGTGTAATTGTCAACACCTCAAGAACTCACTCTATTAAAACAAATAAGTTACTGAAAATCTCCTTCCAGGATGAATGACCTTCCATATTTCGTAATCCAAAAAATTCTTCGGTCACAGTAAAGAGTGTAATTGTCAACTCCTCAAGAACTCACTCTATTAAAACAAATAACTTACTGAAAATCTCCTTCCAGGATGAATGACCTTCCATAATTGGTAATCCAAAATCTTCTTCGGTCACATTAAAGAGTGTAATTGTCAGCTCCTCAAGAACTCACCCTATTAAAACAAATAACTTACTGAAAATCTCCTTCCAGGATGAATGACCTTTCATACTTGGTAATCCAAAAAGGTCTTCAGTCACAGTAAAGAGTGTAATTGTCATCTCCTCAAGAACTCACTCTATTAAAACAAATAACTTACTGAAAATCTCCTTCCAGGATGAATGACCTTCCACACATGGTAATCCAAAACATTCTTTGGTCACAGTAAAGAGTGTTATTGTCAACTCCTCAAGAACTCACTCTATTAAAACAAATAACTTACTGAAAATCTCCTTCCAGGGTGAATGACCTTCCATACTTGGTAATCCAAAAAGTTATTCGGTCACAGTAAAGAGTGTAATTGTCAACTCCTCAAGAACTCACTCTATTAAAACAAATAAGTTACTGAAAATCTCCTTCTAGGATGAATGACCTTTCATACTTGGTAATCCAAAAAATTCTACGGTCACAGTAAAGAGTGTAATTGTCAACTCCTCAAGAACTCACTCTATTAATACAAATAACTTGCTAAAAATCTCCTTCCAGGATGAATGACCTTCCACACATGGTAATCCAAAAAATTCTTTGGTCACACTAAAGAGTATAATTGTCAACTCCTCAACAAATGCAAGGCCGCGGGGCAGTGTCCCGGCGGCCGAGGGTAACCGAGTGCTCGGCCGGTGCGGGGGGCCCTGGCCCGCGGACGTCATCGGCTGGGGGCAGGAGCGCAATGACGTGGAGGGAGCCGGGAGAAAGTGATTGGCTCCAGTAAAGAGTGTAAATGTCAACTCCTCAAGAACTCACTCTATTAAAACAAATAACTTACTGAAAATCTCCTTCCAGGATGAATGACCTTCCATACTTGGTAATCCAAAAAATTCTTCGGTCACAGTAAAGAGTGTAATTGTCAACTCCTCAAGAACTCACTCTATTAAAACAAATAACTTACTGAAAATCTCCTTCCAGGATGAATGACCTTCCATACTTGGTAATTCAAAAAAGTCTTCGGTCACAGTAAAGAGTGTAATTGTCAACTCTTCCAGAACTCACTCTATTAAAACAAATAACTTACTGAAAATCTCCTTCCAGGATGAATGACCTTCCATACTTGCTAATACAAAAACTTCTTCGGTCACAGTAAAGAGTGTAATTGTCAACTCCTCAAGAACTCACTCTATTAAAACAAATAACTTACTGAAAATCTCCTTCCAGGATGAATGACCTTCCATACTTGGTAATTCAAAAACGTCTTCGGTCACAGTAAAGAGTGTAATTGTCAACTCTTCCAGAACTCACTCTATTAAAACAAATAACTTACTGAAAATCTCCTTCCAGGATGAATGACCTTCCATACTTGGTAATACAAAAACTTCTTCGGTCAAAGTAAAGAGTGTAATTGTCAACTCCTCAAGAACTCACTCTATTCAAATAAGTTACTGAAAATCTCCTACCAGGATGAATGACCTTCCACACATGGTAATCCAAAAAATTATTCAGTCACAGTAAAGAGTGTAATTGTCAACTTCTCAAGAACTCACTCTATTAAAACAAATACCTTACTGAAAATCCCTTTCCATGATGAATGACCTTCCACACATGGTAATCCAAAAAGTTCTTCGGTCACAGTAAAGAGTGTAATTGTCAACTCCTCAAGAACTCACTCTATTAAAACAAATAACTTATTGAAAATCTCCTTCCAGCATAAATGACCTTCCATACTTGGTAATCCAAAAAAATTATTCGATCACAGTAAAGAGTGTAATTGTCAACACCTCAAGAACTCACTCTATTAAAACAAATAAGTTACTGAAAATCTCCTTCCAGGATGAATGACCTTCCATATTTGGTAATCCAAAAAATTATTCGTTCACAGTAAAGAGTGTAATTGTCAACTCCTCAGGAAATCTTCTATTAAACAAATAACTTACTGAAAATCTCCTTTCAGGAAGAATGACCATCCATACTTGGTAATCCAAAAAATTATTCGTTCACAGTAAAGAGTGTAATTGTCAATTCCTCAAGACCTCACTCTATTAAAACAAATAACTTACTGAAAATCTCCTTCCAGGATGAATGACCTTCCATACTTGGTAATCCAAAATCTTCTTCGGTCACATTAAAGATTGTAATTGTCAACTCCTCAAGAACTCACTCTATTAAAACAAATAACCTACTGAAAATCTCCTTCCAGGATGAATGACCTTCCATACTTGGCAATCCAAAAATGTCTTCAGTCACAGTAAAGAGTGTAATTGTCATCTCCTCAAGAACTCACTCTATTAAAACAAATGACTTATTGAAAATCTCCTTCCAGGATAAATGACCTTCCATACTTGGTAATCCAAAAAATTATTCGATCACAGTAAAGAGTGTAATTGTCAACTCCTCAGGAACTCACTCTATTATAACAAATAAGTTACTGAAAATCTCCTTCCAGGATGAATGACCTTACATACTTGGTAATCCAAAAAATTCTTCGGTCACAGTAAAGAGTGTAATTGTCAACTCCTCAAGAACTCACTCTATTAAAACAAATAATTTACTGAAAATCTCCTTCCAGGATGAATGACCTTCCATACTTGGTAATCCAAAAAAGTCTTCGGTCACAGTAAATAGTGTAATTGTCAACTCCTCAAGAACTCACTCTATTAAAACAAATAACTTATTGAAAATCTCCTTCCAGGATAAATGACCTTCCATACTTGGTAATCCAAAAAATTATTCGATCACAGTAAAGAGTGTAATTGTCAACTCCTCAGGAACTCACTCTATTATAACAAATAAGTTACTGAAAATCTCCTTCCAGGATGAATGACCTTCCATACTTGGTAATCCAAAAAAGTCTTCGGTCACAGTAAATAGTGTAATTGTCAACTCCTCAAGAACTCACTCTATTAAAACAAATAACTTACTGAAAATCTCATTCCAGGATGAATGACCTTCCACACATGGTAATCCAAAAAGTTCTTCGGTCACAGTAAAGAGTGTAATTGTCAACTCCTCAAGAACTCACTCTATTAAAACAAATAACTTACTGAAAATCTCCTTCAGGATGAATGTCCTTCCATACTTGGTAATCCAAAAAAGACTTTGGTCACAGTAAAAAGTGTAATTGTCAACACCTCAAGAACTCACTCTATTAAAACAAATAAGTTACTGAAAATCTCCTTCCAGGATGAATGACCTTCCATATTTCGTAATCCAAAAAATTCTTTGGTCACAGTAAAGAGTGTAATTGTCAACTCCTCAAGAACTCACTCTATTAAAACAAATAACTTACTGAAAATCTCCTTCCAGGATGAATGACCTTCCATACTTGGTAATCCAAAATCTTCTTCGGTCACATTAAAGAGTGTAATTGTCAACTCCTCAAGAACTCACCCTATTAAAACAAATAACTTACTGAAAATCTCCTTCCAGGATGAATGACCTTCCACACATGGAAATCCAAAAAATTCTTCGGTCACAGTAAAGAGTGTAATTGTCAACTCCTCAAGAACTCACTCTATTAAAACAAATAACTTACTGAAAATCTCCTTCCAGGATGAATGACCTTCCATACTTGGTAATCCAAAAAATTATTCAGTCACAGTAAAGTGTGTAATTGTCAACTCCTCAAGAACTCACTCTATTAAAACAAATAACTTACTGAAAATCTCCTTCCAGGATGAATGACCTTCCATACTTGGTAATCCAAAAAGGTCTTCAGTCACAATAAAGAGTGTAATTGTCATCTCCTCAAGAACTCACTCTATTAAAACAAATAACTTACTGAAAATCTCCTTCCAGGATGAATGACCTTCCACACATGGTAATCCAAAACATTCTTTGGTCACAGTAAAGAGTGTTATTGTCAACTCCTCAAGAACTCACTCTATTAAAACAAATAACTTACTGAAAATCTCCTTCCAGGGTGAATGACCTTCCATACTTGGTAATCCAAAATGTTATTCAGTCACAGTAAAGAGTGTAATTGTCAACTCCTCAAGAACTCACTCTATTAAAACAAATAAGTTACTGAAAATCTCCTTCTAGGATGAATGACCTTTCATACTTGGTAATCCAAAAAATTCTACGGTCACAGTAAAGAGTGTAATTGTCAACTCCTCAAGAACTCACTCTATTAATACAAATAACTTGCTGAAAATCTCCTTCCAGGATGAATGACCTTCCACACATGGTAATCCAAAAAATTCTTTGGTCACAGTAAAGAGTATAATTGTCAACTCCTCAACAAATGCAAGGCCGCGGGGCAGTGTCCCGGCGGCCGAGGGTAACCGGGTGCTCGGCAGGTGCGGAGGGCCCTGGCCCGCGGACGTCATCGGCTGGAGGCAGGAGCGCAATGACGTGGAGGGAGCCGGGAGAAAGTGATTGGCTCCAGTAAAGAGTGTAAATGTCAACTCCTCAAGAACTCACTCTATTAAAACAAATAACTTACTGAAAATCTCCTTCCAGGATGAATGACCTTCCATACTTGGTAATCCAAAAAGTCTTCGGTCACAGTAAAGAGTGTAATTGTCAACTCCTCAAGAACTCACTCTATTAAAACAAATAACTTACTGAAAATCTCCTTCCAGGATGAATGACCTTCCATACTTGGTAATTCAAAAAAGTCTTCGGTCACAGTAAAGAGTGTAATTGTCAACTCTTCCAGAACTCACTCTATTAAAACAAATAACTTACTGAAAATCTCCTTCCAGGATGAATGACCTTCCATACTTGGTAATACAAAAACTTCTTCGGTCACAGTAAAGAGTGTAATTGTCAACTCCTCAAGAACTCACTCTATTAAAACAAATAACTTACTGAAAATCTCCTTCCAGGATGAATGACCTTCCATACTTGGTAATTCAAAAACGTCTTCGGTCACAGTAAAGAGTGTAATTGTCAACTCTTCCAGAACTCACTCTATTAAAACAAATAACTTACTGAAAATCTCCTTCCAGGATGAATGACCTTCCATACTTGGTAATACAAAAACTTCTTCGGTCAAAGTAAAGAGTGTAATTGTCAACTCCTCAAGAACTCACTCTATTCAAATAAGTTACTGAAAATCTCCTTCCAGGATGAATGACCTTCCACACATGGTAATCCAAAAAATTATTCAGTCACAGTAAAGAGTGTAATTGTCAACTTCTCAAGAACTCACTCTATTAAAACAAATACCTTACTGAAAATCCCTTTCCATGATGAATGACCTTCCACACATGGTAATCCAAAAAGTTCTTCGGTCACAGTAAAGAGTGTAATTGTCAACTCCTCAAGAACTCACTCTATTAAAACAAATAACTTATTGAAAATCTCCTTCCAGCATAAATGACCTTCCATACTTGGTAATCCAAAAAATTATTCGATCACAGTAAAGAGTGTAATTGTCAACACCTCAAGAACTCACTCTATTAAAACAAATAAGTTACTGAAAATCTCCTTCCAGGATGAATGACCTTCCATATTTGGTAATCCAAAAAATTATTCGTTCACAGTAAAGAGTGTAATTGTCAACTCCTCAGGAAATCTTCTATTAAAACAAATAACTTACTGAAAATCTCCTTTCAGGAAGAATGACCATCCATACTTGGTAATCCAAAAAATTATTCGTTCACAGTAAAGAGTGTAATTGTCAATTCCTCAAGACCTCACTCTATTAAAACAAATAACTTACTGAAAATCTCCTTCCAGGATGAATGACCTTCCATACTTAGTAATCCAAAATCTTCTTCGGTCACATTAAAGAGTGTAATTGTCAACTCCTCAAGAACTCACTCTATTAAAACAAATAACCTACTGAAAATCTCCTTCCAGGATGAATGACCTTCCATACTTGGCAATCCAAAAATGTCTTCAGTCACAGTAAAGAGTGTAATTGTCATCTCCTCAAGAACTCACTCTATTAAAACAAATGACTTATTGAAAATCTCCTTCCAGGATAAATGACCTTCCATACTTGGTAATCCAAAAATTATTCGATCACAGTAAAGAGTGTAATTGTCAACTCCTCAGGAACTCACTCTATTATAACAAATAAGTTACTGAAAATCTCCTTCCAGGATGAATGACCTTACATACTTTGTAATCCAAAAAATTCTTCGGTCACAGTAAAAAGTGTAATTGTCAACACCTCAAGAACTCACTCTATTAAAACAAATAAGTTACTGAAAATCTCCTTCCAGGATGAATGACCTTCCATATTTCGTAATCCAAAAAATTCTTTGGTCACAGTAAAGAGTGTAATTGTCAACTCCTCAAGAACTCACCCTATTAAAACAAATAACTTACTGAAAATCTCCTTCCAGGATGAATGACCTTCCACACATGGAAATCCAAAAAATTCTTCGGTCACAGTAAAGAGTGTAATTGTCAACTCCTCAAGAACTCACTCTATTAAAACAAATAACTTACTGAAAATCTCCTTCCAGGATGAATGACCTTCCATACTTGGTAATCCAAAAAATTATTCAGTCACAGTAAAGTGTGTAATTGTCAACTCCTCAAGAACTCACTCTATTAAAACAAATAACTTACTGAAAATCTCCTTCCAGGATGAATGACCTTCCATACTTGGTAATCCAAAAAGGTCTTCAGTCACAATAAAGAGTGTAATTGTCATCTCCTCAAGAACTCACTCTATTAAAACAAATAACTTACTGAAAATCTCCTTCCAGGATGAATGACCTTCCACACATGGTAATCCAAAACATTCTTTGGTCACAGTAAAGAGTGTTATTGTCAACTCCTCAAGAACTCACTCTATTAAAACAAATAACTTACTGAAAATCTCCTTCCAGGGTGAATGACCTTCCATACTTGGTAATCCAAAATGTTATTCAGTCACAGTAAAGAGTGTAATTGTCAACTCCTCAAGAACTCACTCTATTAAAACAAATAAGTTACTGAAAATCTCCTTCTAGGATGAATGACCTTTCATACTTGGTAATCCAAAAAAATTCTACGGTCACAGTAAAGAGTGTAATTGTCAACTCCTCAAGAACTCACTCTATTAATACAAATAACTTGCTGAAAATCTCCTTCCAGGATGAATGACCTTCCACACATGGTAATCCAAAAAATTCTTTGGTCACAGTAAAGAGTATAATTGTCAACTCCTCAACAAATGCAAGGCCGCGGGGCAGTGTCCCGGCGGCCGAGGGTAACCGGGTGCTCGGCAGGTGCGGAGGGCCCTGGCCCGCGGACGTCATCGGCTGGAGGCAGGAGCGCAATGACGTGGAGGGAGCCGGGAGAAAGTGATTGGCTCCAGTAAAGAGTGTAAATGTCAACTCCTCAAGAACTCACTCTATTAAAACAAATAACTTACTGAAAATCTCCTTCCAGGATGAATGACCTTCCATACTTGGTAATCCAAAAAATTCTTCGGTCACAGTAAAGAGTGTAATTGTCAACTCCTCAAGAACTCACTCTATTAAAACAAATAACTTACTGAAAATCTCCTTCCAGGATGAATGACCTTCCATACTTGGTAATTCAAAAAAGTCTTCGGTCACAGTAAAGAGTGTAATTGTCAACTCTTCCAGAACTCACTCTATTAAAACAAATAACTTACTGAAAATCTCCTTCCAGGATGAATGACCTTCCATACTTGGTAATACAAAAACTTCTTCGGTCACAGTAAAGAGTGTAATTGTCAACTCCTCAAGAACTCACTCTATTAAAACAAATAACTTACTGAAAATCTCCTTCCAGGATGAATGACCTTCCATACTTGGTAATTCAAAAACGTCTTCGGTCACAGTAAAGAGTGTAATTGTCAACTCATCAAGAACTCACTCTATTAAAACAAATAACTTACTGAAAATCTCCTTCCAGGATGAATGACCTTCCATACTTGGTAATTCAAAAACGTCTTCGGTCACAGTAAAGAGTGTAATTGTCAACTCCTCAAGAACTCACTCTATTAAAACAAATAACTTATTGAAAATCTCCTTCCAGCATAAATGACCTTCCATACTTGGTAATCCAAAAAATTATTCGATCACAGTAAAGAGTGTAATTGTCAACACCTCAAGAACTCGCTCTATTAAAACAAATAAGTTACTGAAAATCTCCTTCCAGGATGAATGACCTTCCATATTTGGTAATCCAAAAAATTATTCGTTCACAGTAAAGAGTGTAATTGTCAACTCCTCAGGAAATCTTCTATTAAAACAAATAACTTACTGAAAATCTCCTTTCAGGAAGAATGACCATCCATACTTGGTAATCCAAAAAATTATTCGTTCACAGTAAAGAGTGTAATTGTCAATTCCTCAAGACCTCACTCTATTAAAACAAATAACTTACTGAAAATCTCCTTCCAGGATGAATCACCTTCCATACTTGGTAATCCAAAATCTTCTTCGGTCACATTAAAGAGTGTAATTGTCAACTCCTCAAGAACTCACTCTATTAAAACAAATAACCTACTGAAAATCTCCTTCCAGGATGAATGACCTTCCATACTTGGCAATCCAAAAATGTCTTCAGTCACAGTAAAGAGTGTAATTGTCATCTCCTCAAGAACTCACTCTATTAAAACAAATGACTTATTGAAAATCTCCTTCCAGGATAAATGACCTTCCATACTTGGTAATCCAAAAAATTATTCGATCACAGTAAAGAGTGTAATTGTCAACTCCTCAGGAACTCACTCTATTATAACAAATAAGTTACTGAAAATCTCCTTCCAGGATGAATGACCTTACATACTTGGTAATCCAAAAAATTCTTCGGTCACAGTAAAGAGTGTAATTGTCAACTCCTCAAGAACTCACTCTATTAAAACAAATAATTTACTGAAAATCTCCTTCCAGGATGAATGACCTTCCATACTTGGTAATCCAAAAAGTCTTCGGTCACAGTAAATAGTGTAATTGTCAACTCCTCAAGAACTCACTCTATTAAAACAAATAACTTATTGAAAATCTCCTTCCAGGATAAATGACCTTCCATACTTGGTAATCCAAAAAATTATTCGATCACAGTAAAGAGTGTAATTGTCAACTCCTCAGGAACTCACTCTATTATAACAAATAAGTTACTGAAAATCTCCTTCCAGGATGAATGACCTTCCATACTTGGTAATCCAAAAAAGTCTTCGGTCACAGTAAATAGTGTAATTGTCAACTCCTCAAGAACTCACTCTATTAAAACAAATAACTTACTGAAAATCTCATTCCAGGATGAATGACCTTCCACACATGGTAATCCAAAAAGTTCTTCGGTCACAGTAAAGAGTGTAATTGTCAACTCCTCAAGAACTCACTCTATTAAAACAAATAACTTACTGAAAATCTCCTTCAGGATGAATGTCCTTCCATACTTGGTAATCCAAAAAAGACTTTGGTCACAGTAAAAAGTGTAATTGTCAACACCTCAAGAACTCACTCTATTAAAACAAATAAGTTACTGAAAATCTCCTTCCAGGATGAATGACCTTCCATATTTCGTAATCCAAAAAATTCTTCGGTCACAGTAAAGTGTGTAATTGTCAACTCCTCAAGAACTCACTCTATTAAAACAAATAACTTACTGAAAATCTCCTTCCAGGATGCATGACCTTCCATACTTGGTAATCCAAAATCTTCTTCGGTCACATTAAAGAGTGTAATTGTCAACTCCTCAAGAACTCACCCTATTAAAACAAATAACTTACTGAAAATCTCCTTCCAGGATGAATGACCTTCCACACATGGAAATCCAAAAAATTCTTCGGTCACAGTAAAGAGTGTAATTGTCAACTCCTCAAGAACTCACTCTATTAAAACAAATAACTTACTGAAAATCTCCTTCCAGGATGAATGACCTTCCATACTTGGTATTCCAAAAATTTCTTCTGTCACAGTAAAGAGTGTAATTGTCAACTCCTCAAGAACTCACTCTATTAAAACAAATAACTTACTGAAAATCTCCTTCCAGGATGAATGACCTTCCATACTTGGTAATTCAAAAACGTCTTCGGTCACAGTAAAGAGTGTAATTGTCAACTCCTCAAGAACTCACTCTATTAAAACAAATAACTTATTGAAAATCTCCTTCCAGCATAAATGACCTTCCATACTTGGTAATCCAAAACATTCTTTGGTCACAGTAAAGAGTGTAATTGTCAACTCCTCAAGAACTCACTCTATTAAAACAAATAAGTTACTGAAAATCTCCTTCCAGGATGAATGACCTTACATACTTGGTAATCCAAAAAATTATTCGTTCACAGTAAAGAGTGTAATTGTCAACTCCTCAAGAACTCACTCTATTAAAACAAATAACTTACTGAAAATCTCCTTTCAGGATGAATGACCATCTATACTTGGTAATCCAAAAAATTATTCGGTCACAGTAAAGAGTGTAATTGTCAATTCCTCAAGACCTCACTCTATTAAAACAAATAACTTACTGAAAATCTCCTTCCAGGATGAATCACCTTCCATACTTGGTAATCCAAAATCTTCTTCGGTCACATTAAAGAGTGTAATTGTCAACTCCTCAAGAACTCACTCTATTAAAACAAATAACCTACTGAAAATCTCCTTCCAGGATGAATGACCTTCCATACTTTGCAATCCAAAATGGTCTTCAGTCACAGTAAAGAGTGTAATTGTCATCTCCTCAAGAACTCACTCTATTAAAACAAATGACTTATTGAAAATCTCCTTCCAGGATAAATGACCTTCCATACTTGGTAATCCAAAAAATTATTCGATCACAGTAAAGAGTGTAATTGTCAACTCCTCAGGAACTCACTCTATTATAACAAATAAGTTACTGAAAATCTCCTTCCAGGATGAATGACCTTACATACTTGGTAATCCAAAAAATTCTTCGGTCACAGTAAAGAGTGTAATTGTCAACTCCTCAAGAACTCACTCTATTAAAACAAATAATTTACTGAAAATCTCCTTCCAGGATGAATGACCTTCCATACTTGGTAATCCAAAAAAGTCTTCGGTCACAGTAAATAGTGTAATTGTCAACTCCTCAAGAACTCACTCTATTAAAACAAATAACTTATTGAAAATCTCCTTCCAGGATAAATGACCTTCCATACTTGGTAATCCAAAAAATTATTCGATCACAGTAAAGAGTGTAATTGTCAACTCCTCAAGAACTCACTCTATTAAAACAAATAAGTTACTGAAAATCTCCTTCCAGGATGAATGACCTTCCATACTTGGTAATCCAAAAAAGTCTTCGGTCACAGTAAATAGTGTAATTGTCAACTCCTCAAGAACTCACTCTATTAAAACAAATAACTTACTGAAAATCTCATTCCAGGATGAATGACCTTCCACACATGGTAATCCAAAAAGTTCTTCGGTCACAGTAAAGAGTGTAATTGTCAACTCCTCAAGAACTCACTCTATTAAAACAAATAACTTACTGAAAATCTCCTTCAGGATGAATGTCCTTCCATACTTGGTAATCCAAAAAAGACTTTGGTCACAGTAAAAAGTGTAATTGTCAACACCTCAAGAACTCACTCTATTAAAACAAATAAGTTACTGAAAATCTCCTTCCAGGATGAATGACCTTCCATATTTCGTAATCCAAAAAATTCTTCGGTCACAGTAAAGTGTGTAATTGTCAACTCCTCAAGAACTCACTCTATTAAAACAAATAACTTACTGAAAATCTCCTTCCAGGATGCATGACCTTCCATACTTGGTAATCCAAAATCTTCTTCGGTCACATTAAAGAGTGTAATTGTCAACTCCTCAAGAACTCACCCTATTAAAACAAATAACTTACTGAAAATCTCCTTCCAGGATGAATGACCTTCCACACATGGAAATCCAAAAAATTCTTCGGTCACAGTAAAGAGTGTAATTGTCAACTCCTCAAGAACTCACTCTATTAAAACAAATAACTTACTGAAAATCTCCTTCCAGGATGAATGACCTTCCATACTTGGTAATCCAAAAAATTATTCAGTCACAGTAAAGTGTGTAATTGTCAACTCCTCAAGAACTCACTCTATTAAAACAAATAACTTACTGAAAATCTCCTTCCAGGATGAATGACCTTCCATACTTGGTAATCCAAAAAGGTCTTCAGTCACAATAAAGAGTGTAATTGTCATCTCCTCAAGAACTCACTCTATTAAAACAAATAACTTACTGAAAATCTCCTTCCAGGATGAATGACCTTCCACACATGGTAATCCAAAACATTCTTTGGTCACAGTAAAGAGTGTTATTGTCAACTCCTCAAGAACTCACTCTATTAAAACAAATAACTTACTGAAAATCTCCTTCCAGGGTGAATGACCTTCCATACTTGGTAATCCAAAATGTTATTCAGTCACAGTAAAGAGTGTAATTGTCAACTCCTCAAGAACTCACTCTATTAAAACAAATAAGTTACTGAAAATCTCCTTCTAGGATGAATGACCTTTCATACTTGGTAATCCAAAAAATTCTACGGTCACAGTAAAGAGTGTAATTGTCAACTCCTCAAGAACTCACTCTATTAATACAAATAACTTGCTGAAAATCTCCTTCCAGGATGAATGACCTTCCACACATGGTAATCCAAAAAATTCTTTGGTCACAGTAAAGAGTATAATTGTCAACTCCTCAACAAATGCAAGGCCGCGGGGCAGTGTCCCGGCGGCCGAGGGTAACCGGGTGCTCGGCAGGTTCGGGGGGCCCTGGCCCGCGGACGTCATCGGCTGGAGGCAGGAGCGCAATGACGTGGAGGGAGCCGGGAGAAAGTGATTGGCTCCAGTAAAGAGTGTAAATGTCAACTCCTCAAGAACTCACTCTATTAAAACAAATAACTTACTGAAAATCTCCTTCCAGGATGAATGACCTTCCATACTTGGTAATTCAAAAAAGTCTTCGGTCACAGTAAAGAGTGTAATTGTCAACTCTTCCAGAACTCACTCTATTAAAACAAATAACTTACTGAAAATCTCCTTCCAGGATGAATGACCTTCCATACTTGGTAATACAAAAACTTCTTCGGTCACAGTAAAGAATGTAATTGTCAACTCCTCAAGAACTCACTCTATTAAAACAAATAACTTACTGAAAATCTCCTTCCAGGATGAATGACCTTCCATACTTGGTAATTCAAAAACGTCTTCGGTCACAGTAAAGAGTGTAATTGTCAACTCCTCAAGAACTCACTCTATTAAAACAAATAACTTACTGAAAATCTCCTTCCAGGATGAATGACCTTCCATACTTGGTAATTCAAAAACGTCTTCGGTCACAGTAAAGAGTGTAATTGTCAACTCCTCAAGAACTCACTCTATTAAAACAAATAACTTATTGAAAATCTCCTTCCAGCATAAATGACCTTCCATACTTGGTAATCCAAAAAATTATTCGATCACAGTAAAGAGTGTAATTGTCAACACCTCAAGAACTCGCTCTATTAAAACAAATAAGTTACTGAAAATCTCCTTCCAGGATGAATGACCTTCCATATTTGGTAATCCAAAAAATTATTCGTTCACAGTAAAGAGTGTAATTGTCAACTCCTCAGGAAATCTTCTATTAAAACAAATAACTTACTGAAAATCTCCTTTCAGGAAGAATGACCATCCATACTTGGTAATCCAAAAAATTATTCGTTCACAGTAAAGAGTGTAATTGTCAATTCCTCAAGACCTCACTCTATTAAAACAAATAACTTACTGAAAATCTCCTTCCAGGATGAATCACCTTCCATACTTGGTAATCCAAAATCTTCTTCGGTCACATTAAAGAGTGTAATTGTCAACTCCTCAAGAACTCACTCTATTAAAACAAATAACCTACTGAAAATCTCCTTCCAGGATGAATGACCTTCCATACTTGGCAATCCAAAAATGTCTTCAGTCACAGTAAAGAGTGTAATTGTCATCTCCTCAAGAACTCACTCTATTAAAACAAATGACTTATTGAAAATCTCCTTCCAGGATAAATGACCTTCCATACTTGGTAATCCAAAAATTATTCGATCACAGTAAAGAGTGTAATTGTCAACTCCTCAGGAACTCACTCTATTATAACAAATAAGTTACTGAAAATCTCCTTCCAGGATGAATGACCTTACATACTTGGTAATCCAAAAAATTCTTCGGTCACAGTAAAGAGTGTAATTGTCAACTCCTCAAGAACTCACTCTATTAAAACAAATAATTTACTGAAAATCTCCTTCCAGGATGAATGACCTTCCATACTTGGTAATCCAAAAAAGTCTTCGGTCACAGTAAATAGTGTAATTGTCAACTCCTCAAGAACTCACTCTATTAAAACAAATAACTTATTGAAAATCTCCTTCCAGGATAAATGACCTTCCATACTTGGTAATCCAAAAAATTATTCGATCACAGTAAAGAGTGTAATTGTCAACTCCTCAGGAACTCACTCTATTATAACAAATAAGTTACTGAAAATCTCCTTCCAGGATGAATGACCTTCCATACTTGGTAATCCAAAAAGTTCTTCGGTCACAGTAAATAGTGTAATTGTCAACTCCTCAAGAACTCACTCTATTAAAACAAATAACTTACTGAAAATCTCATTCCAGGATGAATGACCTTCCACACATGGTAATCCAAAAAGTTCTTCGGTCACAGTAAAGAGTGTAATTGTCAACTCCTCAAGAACTCACTCTATTAAAACAAATAACTTACTGAAAATCTCCTTCAGGATGAATGTCCTTCCATACTTGGTAATCCAAAAAAGACTTTGGTCACAGTAAAAGTGTAATTGTCAACACCTCAAGAACTCACTCTATTAAAACAAATAAGTTACTGAAAATCTCCTTCCAGGATGAATGACCTTCCATATTTCGTAATCCAAAAAATTCTTCGGTCACAGTAAAGTGTGTAATTGTCAACTCCTCAAGAACTCACTCTATTAAAACAAATAACTTACTGAAAATCTCCTTCCAGGATGCATGACCTTCCATACTTGGTAATCCAAAATCTTCTTCGGTCACATTAAAGAGTGTAATTGTCAACTCCTCAAGAACTCACCCTATTAAAACAAATAACTTACTGAAAATCTCCTTCCAGGATGAATGACCTTCCACACATGGAAATCCAAAAAATTCTTCGGTCACAGTAAAGAGTGTAATTGTCAACTCCTCAAGAACTCACTCTATTAAAACAAATAACTTACTGAAAATCTCCTTCCAGGATGAATGACCTTCCATACTTGGTAATCCAAAAAATTATTCAGTCACAGTAAAGTGTGTAATTGTCAACTCCTCAAGAACTCACTCTATTAAAACAAATAACTTACTGAAAATCTCCTTCCAGGATGAATGACCTTCCATACTTGGTAATCCAAAAAGGTCTTCAGTCACAATAAAGAGTGTAATTGTCATCTCCTCAAGAACTCACTCTATTAAAACAAATAACTTACTGAAAATCTCCTTCCAGGATGAATGACCTTCCACACATGGTAATCCAAAACATTCTTTGGTCACAGTAAAGAGTGTTATTGTCAACTCCTCAAGAACTCACTCTATTAAAACAAATAACTTACTGAAAATCTCCTTCCAGGGTGAATGACCTTCCATACTTGGTAATCCAAAATGTTATTCAGTCACAGTAAAGAGTGTAATTGTCAACTCCTCAAGAACTCACTCTATTAAAACAAATAAGTTACTGAAAATCTCCTTCTAGGATGAATGACCTTTCATACTTGGTAATCCAAAAAATTCTACGGTCACAGTAAAGAGTGTAATTGTCAACTCCTCAAGAACTCACTCTATTAATACAAATAACTTGCTGAAAATCTCCTTCCAGGATGAATGACCTTCCACACATGGTAATCCAAAAAATTCTTTGGTCACAGTAAAGAGTATAATTGTCAACTCCTCAACAAATGCAAGGCCGCGGGGCAGTGTCCCGGCGGCCGAGGGTAACCGGGTGCTCGGCAGGTTCGGGGGGCCCTGGCCCGCGGACGTCATCGGCTGGAGGCAGGAGCGCAATGACGTGGAGGGAGCCGGGAGAAAGTGATTGGCTCCAGTAAAGAGTGTAAATGTCAACTCCTCAAGAACTCACTCTATTAAAACAAATAACTTACTGAAAATCTCCTTCCAGGATGAATGACCTTCCATACTTGGTAATCCAAAAAATTCTTCAGTCACAGTAAAGAGTGTAATTGTCAACTCCTCAAGAACTCACTCTATTAAAACAAATAACTTACTGAAAATATCCTTCCAGGATGAATGACCTTCCATACTTGGTAATTCAAAAAAGTCTTCGGTCACAGTAAAGAGTGTAATTGTCAACTCTTCCAGAACTCACTCTATTAAAACAAATAACTTACTGAAAATCTCCTTCCAGGATGAATGACCTTCCATACTTGGTAATCCAAAAAGTTCTTCGGTCACAGTAAAGAGTGTAATTGTCAACTCCTCAAGAACTCACTCTATTAAAACAAATAACTTACTGAAAATCTCCTTCCAGGATAAATGACCTTCCATACTTGGTAATCCAAAAAATTATTCGATCACAGTAAAGAGTGTAATTGTCAACACCTCAAGAACTCACTCTATTAAAACAAATAAGTTACTGAAAATCTCCTTCCAGGATGAATGACCTTCCATATTTGGTAATCCCAAAAAATTATTCGTTCACAGTAAAGAGTGTAATTGTCAACTCCTCAGGAACTCTTCTATTAAAAAGAAATAACTTACTGAAAATCTCCTTTCAGGATGAATGACCATCCATACTTGGTAATCCAAAAAATTATTCGGTCACAGTAAAGAGTGTAATTGTCAATTCCTCAAGACCTCACTCTATTAAAACAAATAACTTACTGAAAATCTCCTTCCAGGATGAATGACCTTCCATACTTGGTAATACAAAAACTTCTTCGGTGACAGTAAAGAGTGTAATTGTCAACTCCTCAAGAACTCACTCTATTAAAACAAATAACTTACTGAAAATCTCCTTCCAGGATGAATGACCTTCCATACTTGGTAATTCAAAAAAGTCTTCAGTCACAGTAAAGAGTGTAATTGTCAACTCTTCCAGAACTCACTCTATTAAAACAAATAACTTACTGAAAATCTCCTTCCAGGATGAATGACCTTCCATTCTTGGTAATACAAAAACTTCTTCGGTCACAGTAAAGAGTGTAATTGTCAACTCCTCAAGAACTCACTCTATTAAAACAAATAACTTACTGAAAATCTCCTTCCAGGATGAATGACCTTCCATACTTGGTAATTCAAAAAAGTCTTCAGTCACAGTAAAGAGTGTAATTGTCAACTCTTCCAGAACTCACTCTATTAAAACAAATAACTTACTGAAAATCGCCTTCCAGGATGAATGACCTTCCATACTTGGTAATACAAAAACTTCTTCGGTCAAAGTAAAGAGTGTAATTGTCAACTCCTCAAGAACTCACTCTATTAAAATAAGTTACTGAAAATCTCCTTCCAGGATGAATGACCTTCCACACATGGTAATCCAAAAAATTATTCAGTCACAGTAAAGAGTGTAATTGTCAACTTCTCAAGAACTCACTCTATTAAAACAAATACCTTACTGAAAATCCCTTTCCATGATGAATGACCTTCCACACATGGTAATCCAAAAAGTTCTTCGGTCACAGTAAAGAGTGTAATTGTCAACTCCTCAAGAAATGATGAGGCCGCCGGGCCGGTCCCGCGGCCGATTGTAACTCGGGCCCGGGCCCTGCCTCGGCCCTCGTCACGTGACCGGGGTGCGAGCGAAGGCGGGGGCCAGAGAGCAGGGAGATGGTTGCCATGGGATCGCTTTCCGCGGTTGCGGGAAGCGATCCTATTGGCTCCATCAAGCAAGGGGAGGGGGTAGAGAGTGCGAGGAGCCGCGTGGCTCGGCCTTTCCTGCGGCTCCTCGCTGACGGTCGGTGGTGTTTCTCCGGGCTCCGGGAGTGCGGTGCAGTGGCGGTGAGATTGAAGGAGCAGGGGGGGGGGGGTGAAGACCGGTTCCTGCGTCCTTCCCCGCAGCGGGGTGCAGCGTTTTAAAGAAAAAAAAAAAAATGACGCATAAATTCGGGGTGTGAGCACGGGCTTCAATCGGGCAGTGTGAGCTGTCCCGGTCGCAGGGGGGATTCCGTTGGATGGGGGGGGGCGTTATTTGTGCTGTGGTCCACGGGTGGCATGGGGGGGTCCAAGACTGGTCTGCCGGGACGAGCTGGAGTTCGTACCCGGTCCCGGAGTGTCCGTGGGGGGGCAAGGGGGCCTCCTGCTGCCAGGGGGGGGGGAAGGCAGGGTGGGCTGGCTCTTCCGGAGGGGGTGGGCGATGGCCGGAGGGGGCGTGGGCGGCGTCGGTCCACCGCAATGGTGGGGGCCGCGGCGGCTCCAGGGGAGGCTGCCAGAGGGGTAGTGCAGGGGGCTCCGGGCGCGGGGTCGGCCCTGCGTGACGGCCAGGGGTCGTCACAAGCGGATGGTGGGGTGGGGGCCTGCGGGGACCAGGTGGCTGGCTTTGGGGTTTCGCTCCCGCCGGGGGGTCTCCCGGGGTCCATTGGGGCTGGCCCGTGGTTTCCAGGGGGGACGGTGCCGCCTTACTCGTATGGGGGTGGCATGCCGGTGACAGGGGGGGGGGCCTTTCTGCCGCTGGGCAATTGGGGAGCGGGTTTTGGGAATTGGGCTGGGGCGGGAGTAGCCGGGGCAGGCTGTGCGCCTGGGTGGGATGCGCACTGGGCAGCTGGGGGGGTGGGTGCCTCGGGGTGGCGGCACGGGGGGCTAGCGGCATGGGGGGCTGGGCAGCAGGGGCTGGGTGCGGCTACTGTGGGCCCTGTTTTTCCTTTGCAGGTTCCGGTTGGCAGGGATTCGGCGCCAATGTTGGTGGGCGGCGGCATGGAGGTGTCCGGGCAGAATGTCGAGGCGACAGGTCCGGCTGTGGTGGTGCCGGTGTCGAGTGCTCCGAGCGTGGAAGGTGAGTTGTGTGACACCCTGGGGGTTGGGGCAGATGGGGGTTCGGTCGGCGAGGCTTCGGCAGCGGTCGGGCATAAGTCCAAGGCTAAGCGGAAGCACGGGCGGCGCTGTCGCCGAGCTTCCTCTTCGTCCTCGTCGTCCAGTGGGAGTTCGTCTGAGGACGGGGTCGCTGAGCGGGGGCGGGGGCGGGGGGAGGGGGCAGGTCCCGCCGTAGTGCGTTGCGCGGAGCTTTGGGAGAGTGTGCCACGCAAGTTGCGGAGACGCATCCGGAGGCGGCAGTATATTGACATTTTCCGGCTCCTGGAGGGGCGGAAGCGTTCGGGTGAGAGCCGCAGGAAGCGTAAAGCGGACGAGAAGGCGGGCAGGGTGCGCAAGGTTTCACGGAATACCTTGAATTGGACCCGGGCGTTTTTGCGTCTGGCGAGTGTTTGCGGGCACGCGGAGCCGGCCCTGTATGGGGAATTGTTGGCGTATGCGGATGCCATCCTGGCGGCGTCGCAGGCTCATGATGGTTGGGCGTGGCTCAACTATGATGAGGAATTCCGGGATCGGATGGAGGAGAATGCGCAGCTGTCCTGGGGGACGCGCGATATTAATTTATGGCTCACGCAGATGTCGGCCAAAAAGGGGGTTGGGGGAGGTGGCAGCGGGCCTGTTAAGGCCGGCAGGCAGTCGGCGGTGGCAGGTGTGCGGCCCTTTCGTGCCGCGGGCGCGGTCCCCGGAGCGCCCAGTGGCGGTCCCAGCGGGGATGTTTGTTGGCGATTTAATAAGTCGTCCTGCCCGTTCTCGGACTGTAAGTTCCGACACGCCTGCTCTATCTGTGGGGGAGGACACTCGGCTGCGAAGTGTAGTAGAAAAGGGGTGTCCGGATCCGCAGGGGCGAGTAAGTGAGGGGCAGCGGTGGGGGCTGGCGCCGACTCCCATTGATGCCGGGGCGTTGTGGCCGTGGTTGGAGCGGTATCGGCTGGGGCGGCATGGGCGGGCGGCACGGGAGTTGTGGTTGGGGTTTACGGAGGGCTTTCGTATTCCGTATCAGGGCGTAATTTCGGGTCAGGTGGCCTGTAATTCTGCCTCGGTGCGTCAATTGGCCACGGTGGCAAGGGATAAGATTGCGGCTGAGTGTGCGCTCGGCCGGATTGCGGGGCCGTTTGTCCACCCGCCATTCTCCCCCTTCGTTGTATCGCCGCTGGGGGTGATACCCAAGAAGGAGCCGGGTAAGTATCGGCTGATACACAACCTCTCCTTTCCTCCGGGGGACTCGGTGAATGACCATATTCCGACGGAGTGCTGCTCGGTGAGGTACGCCCCCTTTGATGCGGCGGTGGATTTGTTGCGACAATGTGGTCGAGGGGCTCTGATGGCGAAGGTGGACATTGAATCCGCGTTCCGCTTGCTGCCGGTTCATCCTTCGGCTTTCCCCTTGCTCGGCTTTCAGATGGATGGTCATTATTATTTTGACCGGTGCATGCCGATGGGCTGTGCGATCTCCTGTGCCTATTTTGAAAAATTTAGTTCCTTCCTGCATTGGGTTGTAGCTCAGAGAACGGGGCGTAGCTCTATTGTGCATTACCTGGATGACTTTTTGTTCGTGGGTCCTGTGCAGTCCGCGACTTGCGCGGACTTGTTGCGTCAGTTCGGAGAGATGGCGGGGGCGTTCGGGATTCCCTTGGCTGTGGAAAAGACCGTGGGCCCGGTCACGTGTCTGTGCTTTTTGGGGATCGAGATTGACTCCGTCGCCTTCGAAATCCATTTGCCGGCGGATAAGGTGGAGCGACTGAAAGCGCTGGTGGCGGCGGTGGGGTCGGCGGCGAAGGTCACGTTGCGGGAGTTGTAGTCACTGCTGGGGCACCTGAATTTTGCCTGCAGGGTGATTCCGATGGGGCGGCCGTTTGCTCGGCGTTTGGCCTTGGCTACGGTTGGGGTGCGGAGTCCGCACCATCGTATTCGGATCACGGCCGGGCTGCGGGAGGATCTGCGGGTGTGGGGGGCGTTCCTCGCTGATTTCAATGGTTGCACCATGGTGCAATCGGAGGAACTGTCCAATGGGGATTTGCAGCTATTCTCGGATGCGGCGGGCGGTTCGGGGTTTGGCTTATATTGCCAGGGTTCCTGGTGTGCTGAGGCCTGGCCGGTGGCCTGGGCGGAGGCGGGCTTGACGCGTAACGTCGCCTTCTTAGAGCTCTTTCCGATTGTGGTGGCCTTCTGGGTATGGCCCGAGCGGTTACGAAATCGGAAGGTGGTGTTCTGGTGCGATAACGCGGCGGTGGTGCAGGTCATTAATCGGCAGTCCCCTAGGTGTCCGCGGGTGACGGCATTGATGCGCATTTTGGTCTTGGCTTGTTTGCGCCTCAATGTCACAGCGCGGGTGCGCCATGTTCCGGGAGTGCGTAATTCTATTGCTGATGCCTTGTCTCATTTCCAGTGGGCGCAGTTTCGGTTGCTGGCCCCAGGGGCGGACGTGGCGGCGACGCCTGTGCCGGGGAACCTTTGGCAGATTGGGACCCTGGTCTGATGGGGTTGCTGAGGTCCTCTGTGGCTCCAGGTACGTGGACCGCCTATCGGCGTGGGTATAGCCGGGTGCGGGCCTTTTTACTCGGGAGGGGTTGGTGCGGTGGCCCACTTGGGGAGCAGTTGGGGGGGTCCTTCATTGTGTGGGCGCGGGAGCAGGGCTGGTCTCGGTCTTCGGTCCGGGCCGCGTTGGCGGGTTTCTCCTTTTTCAGTAAAGCGGCGGGTTGGGGGAACCCGAGCGGGTCGTTCTTGGTGACGCGGTTGCTGGCGGGCTGGGGGCGGGAGCGGCCCGCGGTGAGAGATTGGCGGCGCCCAGTCACCCATGAACTGCTCGTGCGGATATGGGGGGTTCTGGAGGAGGTGGCGACGACGGAGCATGAGGCGGTGTTGTTTCGTGCTCTGTTTGTTACAGCCTTTTTCGGAGCCTTCAGGGTGAGTGAGCTAGTGCTGCGTTCGCGGCGGGGGGATGAGGGTGGAGGTTTGGCGGTTCATTGCGTGACAGTGGGGCACTCTGCGGTGCGGATTTCCCTGTCACGGTCCAAGACTGACCAGACTGGTAGGGGTAGGCAGGTGGTGCTGTCGGCGGCCCCGGGGCTGTTGTCCTGCCCGGTGCGCAATGTGCAGGCGTATGTCCGGGTGCGCCCGGCGCTGGATGGCCACTTTTTTCGTCATGGGGACGGGGGTCCGGTAACTCAGTATCAGTTCACAGCGGTGCTGCGCTTGGCGCTCCGGCGGTTGGGGTGCCCTGAGCGGCAGTTCGCCTTGCACTCCTTCCGTATCCGTGCTGCGACAAGTGCCGCTGCGGCGGGTTTGGATGGTGGGGTGATTCATCGCATTGGTAGGTGGCGCTCTGGGGCGTATGTGGGCTATGTGCAGCCTGACAGAGTTTGAGGGGTGGCGCCGGTGGGGGGGGGGGTGGTGGGGGGTTGGACGGGGGGGGGGGTTCTTTCATGCTTTCTTTTCTGTTGCAGATGGACGGCTGCAGCTGCTCGCCCGGAATGCTACTGAGAGTGGGTCCTCAGCCGGTGAATGGTGGATCGTCGGGCACTCCTTCGTCTATTGGGCCGAGAGGAGAGCTGTGCGGCGCCCGCTTGGAGTGCACTTGGGCCTGGCGGTCCGTCATGTGCGGTTGCGGTGGCTGGGAGAGCGCGGCATGCGGTGGTGGCACTTCCTTACGGTGGTGCGGCGGGCAGCGGATCAACGGAGGTGTCCGTTGGGGATCCTGGTCCATCTTGGAGGCAACGACTTGTCCGGCTGGACGTGTCGGCAACTCATCAGGTTGGTTCAGCGTGATCTTCGCGTGCTGCGGCAGGAGTGGCCGGAGGTGTCGATCATCTGGTCGGATATCGTCCAGCGTCCGGCTTGCCAGTCTCAGCGGCGGTGGTCTCGTGGTCTGGCGAAAGTGAATCGCCAGATCGGGCGATGGGTTCTGCAGGCAGGTGGCTTGCAGGTTCACCATTCCTGGGTGGATGTTCAGTGTTCCGGACTCTACCGCACGGACGGTGTTCACTTGTCCCCGGTGGGACAGGATCTCCTCTTAAATGATTGGCAGGAGATTTTGGAGCTTGTGGTTGGTCGCAGCTTTATTGGGGGGGGTCGGCGCGAGGATATGTATAACCTCGCGCCGGTGGCGGGGTAGCAAGACAGCGCTCGCCGAGGCGGCGGGAGTGCTAACTGCTTTAGGAGATGTGGGGAGTGAAGGGCTCCCCGGGGGTGGGGGCGAGACATCCCGGTTGGGGGTCTCGGCCCGGTAGGGGGGTGTGAGAGCCGGCCTTTGCTACTAGGATGGCGAGGCTGGCGGTGGGGGGGGTGGTGAGGAGGATGTTCCGCCTTGCTAATAGTATGGCAGGCGGAGCATCGTCCGGTATGGGGGTGGGGTTTGTGATACAGGTTGGTTGCCCATGTTGGGCAGTTATTACATGTATGCATTGGTAAATAAAGCTGCGACCAAGGTTGTACCATGTTAAAGTGTCTGTGTATTTATTATGTATAACAAAATATGTGTGGGGGATGTGAAGATGCGTTAGAGGGCGAGGTGGGCCTCCGGTTACCTGAGTTAATGATGAGGCCGCCGGGCCGGTCCCGCGGCCGATTGTAACTCGGGCCCGGGCCCGGCCTCGGCCCTCGTCACGTGACCGGGGTGCGAGCGAAGGCGGGGGCCAGAGAGCAGGGAGATGGTTGCCATGGGATCGCTTTCCGCGGTTGCGGGAAGCGATCCTATTGGCTCCATCAAGCAAGGGGAGGGGGTAGAGAGTGCGAGGAGCCGCGTGGCTCGGCCTTTCCTGCGGCTCCTCGCTGACGGTTGGTGGTGTTTCCCGCCCTCCCTCCCTTGGTTTTAGGGTGAGGGGGGGGGGGGGGGGGGGGGTTGGGGCAGGGGGGGGGGGGCGGGGGGGCCAGACAGCGCTCGCCGAGGCGGCGGGAGTGCTAACTGCTTTAGGAGATGTGAGGAGTGAAGGGCTCCCCGGGGGTGGGGGCGAGACATCCCGGTTGGGGGTCTCGGCCCGGTAGGGGGGTGTGAGAGCCGGCCTTTGCTACTAGGATGGCGAGGCTGGCGGTGGGGGGGGGTGGTGAGGAGGATGTTCCGCCTTGCTAATAGTATGGCGGGCGGAGTATCGTCCGGTATGGGGGTGGGGTTTGTGATACAGGTTGGTTGCCCATGTTGGGCGGTTATTACATGTATGCATTGGTAAATAAAGCTGCGACCAAGGTTGTACCATGTTAAAGTGTCTGTGTATTTATTATGTATAACAAAATATGTGTGGGGGATGTGAAGATGCGTTAGAGGGCGAGGTGGGCCTCCGGGTTACCTGAGTTACTCACTCTATTAAAACAAATAACTTATTGAAAATCTCCTTCCAGGATAAATGACCTTCCATACTTGGTAATCCAAAAAATTATTCGATCACAGTAAAGAGTGTAATTGTCAACACCTCAAGAACTCACTCTATTAAAACAAATAAGTTACTGAAAACCTCCTTCCAGGATGAATGACCTTCCATATTTGGTAATCCAAAAAATTCTTCGTTCACAGTAAAGAGTGTAATTGTCAACTCCTCAGGAACTCTTCTATTAAAACAAATAACTTACTGAAAATCTCCTTTCAGGATGAATGACCATCCATACTTGGTAATCCAAAAAATTATTCGGTCACAGTAAAGAGTGTAATTTTCAACTCCTCAAGAACTCACTCTATTAAAACAAATAACTTACTGAAAATCTCCTTCCAGGATGAAAGACCTTCCATACTTGGTAATCCAAAATCTTCTTTGGTCACATTAAAGAGTGTAATTTTCAACTCCTCAAGAACTCACTCTATTAAAACAAATAACCTACTGAAAATCTCCTTCCAGGCTGAATGACCTTCCATACTTGGTAATCCAAAAATGTCTTCAGTCACAGTAAAGAGTGTAATTGTCATCTCCACAAGAACTCACTCTATTAAAACAAATAACTTATTGAAAATCTCCTTCCAGGATAAATGACCTTCCATACTTGGTAATCCAAAAAATTATTCGATCACAGTAAAGAGTGTAATTGTCAACTCCTCAAGAACTTACTCTATTAAAACAAATAACTTACTGAATATCTCCTTCTAGGATGAATGACCTTTCATACTTGGGAATCCAAAAAAGTCTTCGGTCACAGTAAAGAGTGTAATTGTCAACTCCTCAAGAACTCACTCTATTAAAACAAATAACTTTCTGAAAATCTCCTTCCAGGATGAATGACCTTCCACACATGGTAATCCAAAAAATTCTTTGGTCACAGTAAAGAGTATAATTGTCAACTACTCAACAACTCACTCTATTAAAACAAATAACTTACTGAAAATCTCCTTACAGGATGAAAGACCTTCCATTCTTGGTAATCCAAAAAATTCTTCTGTCACAGTAAAGAGTGTAATTGTCAACTCCTCAAGAACTCACTCTATTAAAACAAATAACTTACTGAAAATCTCCTTCCAGGATGAATGACCTTCCATAATTGGTAATCCAAAAAAGTCTTCAGTCACAGTAAAGAGTGTAATTGTCTTCTCCTCAAGAACTCACTCTATTAAAACAAATAACTTACTGAAAATCTCCTTCCAGGATGAATGACCTTCCACACATGGTAATCCAAAACATTCTTTTGTCACAGTAAAGAGTGTAATTGTCAACTCCTCAAGAACTCACTCTATTAAAACAAATAACTTACTGAAAATCTCCTTCCAGGGTGAATGACCTTCCATACTTGGTAATCCAAAAAGTTATTCGGTCACAGTAAAGAGTGTAATTGTCAACTCCTCAAGAACTCACTCTATTAAAACAAATAAGTTACTGAAAATCTCCTTCCAGGATGAATGAACTTCCACACATGGTAATCCAAAAAATTCTTTGGTCACAGTAAAGAGTATAATTGTCAACTCCTCAACAAATGCAAGGCCGCGGGGCAGGGTCCCGGCGGCCGAGGGTAACCGGGTGCTCGGCCAGTGCGGGGGGCCCTGGCCCACGGACATCATCGGCTGGGGGCGGGAGCGCAATGACGTGGAGGGAGCCGGGAGAAAGTGATTGGCTAAAGTAAAGAGTGTAAATGTCAACTCCTCAAGAACTCACTCTATTAAAACAAATAACTTACTGAAAATCTCCTTCCAGGATGAATGACCTTCCATACTTGGTAATTCAATAAAGTCTTCGGTCACAGTAAAGAGTGTAATTGTCAACTCTTCCAGAACTCACTCTATTAAACAAATAACTTACTGAAAATCTCCTTCCAGGATGAATGACCTTCCATACTTGGTAATCCAAAAAATTCTTCGGTCACAGTAAAGAGTGTAATTGTCAACTCCTCAAGAACTCACTCTATTAAAACAAATAACTTACTGAAAATCTCCTTCCAGGATGAATGACCTTCCATACTTGGTAATTCAAAAACGTCTTTAGTCACAGTAAAGAGTGTAATTGTCAACTCTTCCAGAACTCACTCTATTAAAACAAATAACTTACTGAAAATCTCCTTCCAGGATGAATGACCTTCCATACTTGGTAATCCAAAAACTTCTTCGGTCAAAGTAAAGAGTGTAATTGTCAACTCCTCAAGAACTCACTCTATTAAAATAAGTTACTGAAAATCTCCTTCCAGGATGAATGTCCTTCCACACATGGTAATCCAAAAAATTATTCAGTCACAGTAAAGAGTGTAATTGTCAACTCCTCAAGAACTCACTCTATTAAAACAAATAACTTACTGAAAATCCCTTTCCATGATGAATGTCCTTCCACACATGGTAATCCAAAAAATTATTCGATCACAGTAAAGAGTGTAATTGTCAACTCCTCAGGAACTCACTCTATTATAACAAATAATTTACTGAAAATCTCCTTCCAGGATGAATGACCTTCCATACTTGGTAATCCAAAAAATTCTTCGGTCACAGTAAAGAGTGTAATTGTCAACTCCTCAAGAACTCACTCTATTAAAACAAACAATTTACTGAAAATCTCCTTCCAGGATGAATGACCTTCCATACTTGGTAATCCAAAAAAGTCTTCGGTCACAGTAAATAGTGTAATTGTCAACTCCTCAAGAACTCACTCTATTAAAACAAATAACTTACTGAAAATCTCATTCCAGGATGAATGACCTTCCACACATGGTAATCCAAAAAGTTCTTCGGTCACAGTAAAGAGTGTAATTGTCAACTCCTCAAGAACTCACTCTATTAAAACAAATAACTTACTGAAAATCTCCTTTCAGGATGAATGACCATCTATACTTGGTAATCCAAAAAATTATTCGGTCACAGTAAAGAGTGTAATTGTCAATTCCTCAAGACCTCACTCTATTAAAACAAATAACTTACTGAAATTCTCCTTCCAGGATGAATGACCTTCCATACTTGGTAATCCAAAATCTTCTTCGGTCACATTAAAGAGTGTAATTGTCAACTCCTCAAGAACTCACCCTATTAAAACAAATAACTTACTGAAAATCTCCTTCTAGGATGAATGACCTTCCACACATGGAAATCCAAAAAATTCTTCGGTCACAGTAAAGAGTGTAATTGTCAAATCCTCAAGAACTCACTCTATTAAAACAAATAACTTACTGAAAATCTCCTTCCAGGATGAATGACCTTCCATACTTGGTAATCCAAAAAGGTCTTCAGTCACAGTAAAGAGTGTAATTGTCATCTCCTCAAGAACTCACTCTATTAAAACAAATAACTTACTGAAAATCTCCTTCCAGGATGAATGACCTTCCATACTTGATAATCCAAAAACTTCTTTGGTCACAGTAAAGAGTGTAATTGTCAACTCCTCACAAACTCACTCTATTAAAACAAATAACTTACTGAAAATCTCCTTCCATGATGAATGACCTTCCACAGATGGTAATCCAAAAAGTTCTTCGGTCACAGTAAAGAGTGTAATTGTCAACTCCTCAAGAACTCACTCTATTAAAACAAATAACTTCCTGAAAATCTCCTTCCAGGATGAATGACCTTCCACACATGGTAATCCAAAAAATTCTTTGGTCACAGTAAAGAGTATATTTGTCAACTCCTCTACAACTCACTCTATTAAAACAAATAACTTACTGAAAATCTCCTTCAAGGATGAATGACCTTCCATACTGGGTAATCCAAAAAGTTATTCGGTCACAGTAAAGAGTGTAATTGTCAACTCCTCAAGAACTCACTCTATTAAAACAAATAACTTTCTGAAAATCTCCTTCCAGGATGAATGACCTTCCACACATGGTAATCCAAAAAATTCTTTGGTCACAGTAAAGAGTATATTTGTCAACTCCTCTACAACTCACTCTATTAAAACAAATAACTTACTGAAAATCTCCTTACAGGATGAAAGACCTTCCATACTTGGTAATCCAAAAAATTCTTCTGTCACATTAAAGAGTGTAATTGTCAACTCCTCAAGAACTCACTCTATTAAAACAAATAACTTACTGAAAATCTCCTTCCAGGATGAAAGACCTTCCATAATTGGTAATCCAAAAAAGTCTTCAGTCACAGTAAAGAGTGTAATTGTCTTCTCCTCAAGAACTCACTCTATTAAAACAAATAACTTACTGAAAATCTCCTTCCAGGATGAATGACCTTCCACACATGGTAATCCAAAACATTCTTTGGTCACAGTAAAGAGTGTAATTGTCAACTCCTCAAGAACTCACTCTATTAAAACAAATAACTTACTGAAAATCTCCTTCCAGGTGAATGACCTTCCATACTTGGTAATCCAAAAAGTTATTCGGTCACAGTAAAGAGTGTAATTGTCAACTCC
This sequence comes from Ichthyophis bannanicus, assembly GCA_033557465.1. NCBI lineage: Eukaryota > Metazoa > Chordata > Amphibia > Gymnophiona > Ichthyophiidae > Ichthyophis > Ichthyophis bannanicus. The sequence continues at coordinate 345,748,736 of CM066037.1, forward strand.
TCAAGAACTCACTCTATTAAAACAAATAAGTTACTGAAAATCTCCTTCTAGGATGAATGAGCTTTCATACTTGGTAATCCAAAAAATTCTTCGGTCACAGTAAAGAGTGTAATTTTAAACTCCTCAAGAACTCACTCTATTAAAACAAATAACTTACTGAAAATCTCCTTCCAGGATGAATGACCTTCCACACATGGTAATCCAAAAAATTCTTTGGTCACAGTAAAGAGTATAATTGTCAACTCCTCAACAAATGCAAGGCCGCAGGGCAGGGTCCCGGCGGCCAAGGGTAACCGGGTGCTCGGCCGGTGCGGGGGGCCCTGGCCCGCGGACGTCATCGGCTGGGGGCGGGAGCGCAATGACGTGGAGGGAGCCGGGAGAAAGTGATTGGCTCCAGTAAAGAGTGTAAATGTCAACTCCTCAAGAACTCACTCTATTAAAACAAATAACTTACTGAAAATCTCCTTCCAGGATGAATTACCTTCCATACTTGGTAATTCAAAAAAGTCTTCGGTCACAGTAAAGAGTGTAATTGTCAACTCTTCCAGAACTCACTCTATTAAAACAAATAACTTACTGAAAATCTCCTTCCAGGATGAATGACCTTCCATACTTGGTAATCCAAAAAATTCTTCGGTCACAGTAAAGAGTGTAATTGTCAACTCCTCAAGAACTCACTCTATTAAAACAAATAACTTACTGAAAATCTCCTTCCAGGATGAATGACCTTCCATACTTGGTAATTCAAAAAAGTCTTCGGTCACAGTAAAGAGTGTAATTGTCAACTCTTCCAGAACTCACTCTATTAAAACAAATAACTTACTGAAAATCTCCTTCCAGGATGAATGACCTTCCACACATGGTAATCCAAAAAATTATTCAGTCACAGTAAAGAGTGTAATTGTCAACTCCTCAAGAACTCACTCTATTAAAACAAATAACTTACTGAAAATCCCTTTCCATGATAAATGACCTTCCACACATTGTAATCCAAAAAGTTCTTCGGTCACAGTAAAGGGTGTAATTGTCAACTCCTCAAGAACTCACTCTATTAAAACAAAAAACTTATTGAAAATCTACTTCCAGGATAAATGACCTTCCATACTTGGTAATCCAAAAAATTATTCGATCACAGTAAAGAGTGTAATTGTCAACTCCTCAGAAACTCACTCTATTATAACAAATAAGTTACTGAAAATCTCCTTCCAGGATGAATGACCTTCCATACTTGGTAATCCAAAAAATTCTTCGGTCACAGTAAAGAGTGTAATTGTCAACTCCTCAAAAACTCACTCTATTAAAACAAATAATTTACTGAAAATCTCCTTCCAGGATGAATGACCTTCCATACTTGGTAATCCAAAAAAGTCTTCGGTCACAGTAAATAGTGTAATTGTCAACTCCTCAAGAACTCACTCTATTAAAACAAATAACTTACTGAAAATCTCATTCCAGGATGAATGACCTTCCACACATGGTAATCCAAAAAGTTCTTCGGTCACAGTAAAGAGTGTAATTGTCAACTCCTCAAGAACTCACTCTATTAAAACAAATAACTTACTGAAAATCTCCTTCCAGGATGAATGTCCTTCCATACTTGGTAATCCAAAAAAGACTTCGGTCACAGTAAAAAGTGTAATTGTCAACACCTCAAGAACTCACTCTATTAAAACAAATAAGTTACTGAAAATCTCCTTCCAGGATGAATGACCTTCCATATTTGGTAATCCAAAAAATTCTTCGGTCACAGTAAAGAGTGTAATTGTCAACTCCTCAGGAAAGACTATTAAAACAAATAACTTACTGAAAATCTCCTTTCAGGATGCATGACCATCCATACTTGGTAATCCAAAAAATTATTCGGTCACAGTAAAGAGTGTAATTGTCAGTTCCTCAAGACCTCACTCTATTAAAACAAATAACTTACTGAAAATCTCCTTCCAGGATGAATGACCTTCCATACTTGGTAATCCAAAATCTTCTTCGGTCACATAAAAGAGTGTAATTGTCAACTCCTCAAGAACTCACCCTATTAAAACAAATAACTTACTGAAAATCTCCTTCCAGGATGAATGACCTTCCATACTTGGTAATCCAAAAAATTCTTCGGTCACAGTAAAGAGTGTAATTGACAACTCCTCAAGAACTCACTCTATTAAAACAAATAAGTTACTGAAAATCTCCTTCCAGGATGAATGACCTTCCATACTTGGTAATCCAAAAAATTCTTCGGTCACAGTAAAGAGTGTAATTGACAACTCCTCAAGAACTCACTCTATTAAAACAAATAACTTACTGAAAATCTCCTTCCAGGATGAATGACCTTCCATACAACAGCAGGTAACACAGCAGCAGCTGGTTATAGGGGCCACCAGCTATGTGTCCATCTTCTGTTCCCCACAGTGTCTTCTGATGCCAATGCCGCAATGGCACCTGGTGCGGGGCGAAGATGGGCATGTGCCCAGGAGGCGGTGGCCCCAGTGGAGGAGGTTGTGGCCCAGCAGCAGGTGCACCATGCAAGGAGATGGCAGATGTGTCTGGGACGTCAGAGGAGGTGGAAGCGTCAGACACCATGGAGGAGGAGGAGGAGGAGGAAGATGATGTAGTGCCACAGGAGTTGGAGGAGGATGAGGAGGAGTACCCTGTGTATGAGGAGGAGGAAGAAGTGGAGGTGGATGTGGACACTTAGGAGGAGGAGGACATGGACACGGCAGTGGAGGAGGAGGCCACTGAGGTGGAGGAGGTGGCATTGTGTTGGGAGCAGGAGGGGCAGATGTTGTGGCTGAGGCATGGGAGGAGGGGGTAGGAGGCAGGGATGGCATGGGCGGGAGAGGAACTGGGTGTGGGGGAGGGGAAGGTAGGGGTGGATGAGGGAGTGGGAGGGCGTGGGGGGGTGGGGGTGGTGAAGGTAGGAGGGGTGGGGGAGGGGGAGTGGTGACAGGGACAGGGGACAGGGCCATGAGCCATGATACACCCCATGTGGTGGATGATATGGTGCTACCTGAGGGATGGTACGTGGTGGCAACACATCCACACAGCACCATGGGTGCATCCTGTCCCACTGGGCAGGTCGGGGCCAATCCTGTGTGGCACAGGACTGCACAGGGCAATGGAGATCCCTGCCACTTGCACCATGGCCCAGGGGATGCACCCTGGCTGTCATACAGCACCGCTGACAGGCCATGTGCACATGCCTCCACACAGACACCATGCACATGGTGCCTGTGTGTGGGTGACTGCACACACCCCCTATCCACGGCACTGCATGCTGTCTCCCTCGGCCAAAGGTGGTGGGCGCCGTGGTATGGATGGCCCATGAGCTGCGCATGCTTTTGAGGCACTCACAGGCAGCGCAACTCATGGGCCATATGTCCATGGGGGCCCCCAGGGGGAGTGACCACATAGGTGGCACGTGGCACTCCTGCCCTGCGGAGCCCTGAGCCCCAGGACTGCTACCACCTGCAGGCACGGGTGGGTGCAGGCAAATCAACACTGTCATTGTGTATTTGTTTAATAAAGAGTTTTACTGTTATATTGACCCACTTCTCTATGTTCATGTGCCTCCTCACCCATCATGCAGTTGCACAGACCCACACATGTGAGCATGCCCATGTGTGTATGCATGCAATACAGATGCCACATAGATGGCACGGTCCACACAGCATGTAGGGGGGATAGGCAGGCACAGTGCTGTGTGCATTCCTCATAGGCACAGGGATGTACCCATGTGCTGGCATGACCCACATGCATGGGCGCATGCCTGGTGGCACTGACACCTTGCATGGCACATGTGCCAAGCCAACATATAGATGTGCTGAACGTTGACAGGGCAGACACACCACCCACCCCCAGTAACAAGAGATGGGGACAGGGAAAGCCATGCCACATAGTGTGGGCACCACAGCATGGGATATGTGACCAGGATGACCACATGGGGGACAGACTAACCCTGGGAGCAGAGACAGCAACACTGGACACGTGGATACAGGAGTCAACAAAATCAGATGCCTTTAATGACAATGACATATAGGCATGCCCCCCCCACCTCTACTGTCTGCGTGGCCACTCACGCCTGCACCGACCTGGCCTTCTACCACCCCTCCATGCTGGTGCTGCTGCTGCTGCTGGCTGCTGCCCCCATTCAGCGAGGGCCTCAAATGCCTCCGCTATCCTCATGATCCCTGCCACTATGTCTTCGGTCGCCCATGCACTATGCAGTGTAACGTCCTGCAGCTGGCCCACCTCCTGCCGGAGACTCTGCATCTCCTGACGCTGTCCGTGAAGATCCTGTTGCATGCCAGTGAGCTCCTGTCATATGCTTTCAGGAGAAAAAGGTGATACCTGTGATACCTGGTCCACACACGCCACTGTGACACATGCAACTGGTGTCTTGGTGGGCTACAGAGGGGGACTGCTATGTATGGTGTGATCTCTGCAAATGTAGGTAGCACAGCTGGGGGGATATCTGAAGTATAGGGGAATAGGACGTCCATGGATCAAAGCTGTCTTATCTGTGCACCCAGTGTAGTTGTTACATCGGTCAGGGCCCAGTTGCAGCGAAGAGTGCCGGCCCAAATGTGATACATGGAGGACAGCTGTCTGGACAGATGTAGAACCCAACAGTGGGCCACCAATGTCAATGCAATAGCCAGTCAGGGCCTAGCTCACATTCATGACACAGTGGGGAGGTGTCTGTTTATATCTAGGACCCTGCTGCGGTGAGTAGGCACGTCGATGGCTGTGTGGTTGGTGGAGGTCAGGATCGCCTGGTAACAGGCCTGCCTGTTGTGAGGGTCGTGGGCCTCATGCGCCACCTAGATATGGCCGTGGATAGTGCTGAGGAGGGGTCCCCTGCCCATGTACGTGTCGGTACCAATGACATTGGGCAATGTGGTAGTGCGGTTCTGGCCACTAACCTCCAGCATCTTGGTGGGTAGATGAATGCCAGACCCTCCGGGGTGGCTGTCCTTGAGCTGCCACCCGTTCCACGCCCAGGACAGACTAGGGCAGCCAGGGCCATGGTGTCTGAATGGGTGGATGCGACACTGGAGCAAGGGTGAGGGACCCTGATCCGTGAGGAAGCGGGAAACAATCTGGGGGAGGGACGGCCACTACTGAAGGGATGGGCTGCACCTCAACTGGGATGGGCCCAGGCTGCTTTCATACGCCTTGAAGACGGTGATAGAGCAGCATGTACACTACAGAATAGACAGATATACATAGGGGAGGGTCAGCAGACAGCTCACCCACAGACACACCAGACTGCAGGAGTGATGGGTAAGCCACCCCACCACTGGGCAATCCCGGACCATATGCAGTAGGTCACTCCCAGATCCGCCACCCCAGACTGTACTGTATTGGAGGGGGTGGCAGGGGCACAGGACTGTCTCAGGTGCACACACCTGCTCTGAGCCACGTGTCACACTGCAGTGCTACACCTGCCTTAACAGCCTGCCTGTGACCCGAGTGTCAGCTGGGTACAGGGATCTGTTGCTGTGGGCCAGACCTGCTGTTGTGGTGTGGGGAACCTGTCATCTGCCAGGATGGGTTGTGTCACCCTACAGCCATGCTGTGGTATTCTCTCCCATCCCCAGGTAGCAGCTGGACCGGACCTGAGCCCTCTAGTTTGCGCGGCCCTCAGCACCTACCCCTGTGTGTTGCTCCGTGTCCTGCTAGGCATCTGTGCACATTAGCCACACCTGCCCCTATGCGGCTGACATGTCAGTTCCCCTGTGGGTGTGAACCCACCTCCCAGACATTTAAATCCGGTGCCGATCGGGCGCGCGGCCTCTGTTCCTGCACTCCGGCCCCTGCAAGAAGCTCTCCCAGTCGGGGATAGAGTGGGCCGGAGCTCCACCACCACCCACGTGAGCGCCAGGCCCAATCGCAGCAGCATCCCGGCAGATTTAAATACGGTGCCGATCGGGCACGCGGCCTCTGTTCCTGCACTCCGGCCCCTGCAAGAAGCTCTCCCAGTCGGGGATAGAGTGGGCCGGAGCTCCACCACCACCCACGTGAGCGCCAGGCCCAATCGCAGCAGCATCCCGGCAGATTTAAATCCGGTGCCGATCGGGCGCGCGGCCTCTGTTCCTGCACTCCGGCCCCTGCAAGAAGCTCTCCCAGTCGGGGATAGAGTGGGCCGGAGCTCCACCACCACCCACGTGAGCGCCAGGCCCAATCGCAGCAGCATCCCGGCAGATTTAAATCCGGTGCCGATCGGGCGCGCGGCCTCTGTTCCTGCACTCCGGCCCCTGCAAGAAGCTCTCCCAGAGGGGGATAGAGTGGGCCGGAGCTCCACCACCACCCACGTGAGCGCCAGGCCCAATCGCAGCAGCATCCCGGCAGATTTAAATCCGGTGCCGATCGGGCGCGCGGCCTCTGTTCCTGCACTCTGGCCCCTGCAAGAAGCTCTCCCAGTCGGGGATAGAGTGGGCCGGAGCTCCACCACCACCACCCACCGTGAGCGCCAGGCCCAAATCGCAGCAGCATCCCGGCAGATTTAAATACGGTGCCGATCGGGCGCGCGCCCGCGCCTGGCGGGCCCGCGGCCTGAGGGCCTCGCCAGAGGGCCCTTTGGCGTGGCCCTTAGGCGGGGCACGGCAGGCACCCACAGCCCATATGCTCAGTGACTTTAACGTTCCTGCTCTCTCTCACTACCTCAAGTAAGATTATATAGCCCACTGTATATACTGCTAAGTAGCCTTATCTCTGAAGCCTCTCATGTAATTGTATACTACTGAATAACCATCTCTCCTAAGTAGTGTGTATACTGCTATTTAGCCTTATTTCTGAAACCTCTCGTGTAATTGTATACTAATTGAATAATTGTATACTAATTGAATAACCACACCTCTCAGAAATTTCTCACATAATTTATATCCCACTGAACAGCCTTGTCTCCAAAACTTAGTTCAGAGATAGATATATATCTGAAATCTTTCATATCCCACTGCATACTACTGAATAGCCATACCTCAAAAATACTCTCTTATTGATATTTTTTGACTCCATCTATATGCATTTTGCCTGCCTCACTCCTCTAAAATAAAACACAATTTCCAGCTGTGTTCACCCTCCCCTCCTCACACATCCAAAATAGTGCAAAATAGTGCAAAATATTGCACAATCTCCCTTTAACAACTTCCAGTAGTCAGTGACACCCACCAACGCAGCATAGACTCACCACCATCACCTTAACATCAAATCCGACACCAGTTCTACAACATTCAAAAACAACACGGAAATGGCCCCACCTATCACGGCCATAATGAGCGGCCTCCTTATCTTCTCTTGGCTGATCGTCGAGTCCTTAGCCCTATTCCACACTACCAATCAAATTCCAATTCTCCAGCACCATGCCAAAACGTGGACAAATTATTCTTATCCTCACCACCTAAAGAACAATCACACACATCAATCATATTTATTACACATAGCCCTCCAACATGCCAAGCAAACGAAACCAGAGAAACCCACTCCACTTCTTAACTGCGCCCTTATAAATGCGAGATCAATTCGTAATAAATGGCCAGTTGTCACTGACTTAATTGCTTCCCACAACCTGGATATTCTTTTGGTAACTGAAACTTGGTTATCTGACGTAGATAATGTAATCCTCAACCAATTACTACCCAACAACTTCACAATCCACTCCCGTCATAGAGAAATCAAAAGAGGAGGAGGGGCCCTTATTTTGACCAAAACTGATTTGGATTTTCATACAACAGACTCCTCCAGCACCAACAACCTTGATATCTTATCCATTGCAAATGACCAATGCGCCATCAACCTTTTATATAGAGCACCCTCATCCTCAACTGATGATCTCTCCAACATTCTCGACCTAGCAGCCAACACTCGCAACCCCAACCTATCAAACTGGATACTAGGAGATTTCAACCTCCCATCACTTCACTCCAGTCATGCCACTGCCCTTCTAGAAGCGATCAATGAATCTGGGCTACAGACAAATTATCACCGAACCCACCCACACTAAAGGGAACATACTTGACATGATTTTTGCCCCCCTGTCAGCACAAGAACCAAATGAAGAACTTGTGACATCTCTCACCTCTGTACCATGGTCAGATCACAAGCTAATCAATTTCATCATACCTATCAACAACAGTTCACTACACAATAATGAATCTCCAAGCAACTCAACAAACACTGCTTCTCGAAACTTCAAAGCCTTCAATAAAGATCTCATACTGGCAGAAACTCTTCCTCTATTCAACAATGCAACTCTCAACCTAGACAATTTAATCTCCTCATGGAATAAGTCTCTTAGTTCCATTGCGCAAAATCCTACCAAGAACAATATCGCAAAGAAAAAAAAACACTCTCCATGGTTCTCACCTGAACTGCGTGTATCCCGGTCACATTTACGGAAACTAGAGAAAAGATGGAAGCGGTCCCACTCCACTGAAGACCAGTCAGCATACAAAACTCACCTTGCAATCTACAGAGAAGTCATCCTAACAAACATGAAACAATACCATACCGACACTCTCAAAAGATCACTAAACAAACCACGTGACCTTTTCGAACTAGTTAAATCATTCTCTAAGGAACCATCCCCATGTCAACCTAAAGAGATCCACCCACAAGAGTATGCCAACCATTTACAATCCAAGCTACTTCAAACTGATAAAATTACCACGTTCATAGCACAAGACATCCCTAGTCCAACTTCCCTTTCTAAGTTCTCCACACCATCCAAGAAACTTGTGGAAGATACTATTGCAGCCCTCAATACCACGACTGCACAAACTGACCCCTGCCCCGCATATTGGATTAAAAAATTTACGAACAGAACTCAGCCCACTGATCACAAAAATGATGAACTTATCATTCACAACTGGATCCTTCCCTGCAGCACTCAAGCAAACATCCATCAGACCGCTCCTGAAGAACCCTAAACTTGACCCAAGCAAAGTTGAATCCTACAGACCCATAGCCAGTATACCTCTCTTAGCCAAAATAATCGAAAAGGAAGCACAAAGGCAACTTCAAGACCACATAGATTCAACCTCCCCACTAGACCATCGTCAACATGGATTCAGGGAATACCATGGCGTCGAAACACTACTTACCTCCCTCTTCAATAAAATCGTCACAGGTATCGACAACATCCGTCAAGGTTTCGCTCTCATCTTCATAGACATCGCTGCAGCCTTTGACTCTGTACACCATGGTCTGCTAGTAGAACGACTAAAAGAAAAGGGCATAAATGGCATCGCCCTCGATTGGTGCAGGTCATACCTTGAAGACAGATGGCAACATGTAAAATCAGGATCAGGATCTTCCGAACCCTTCCATCAACAACAGGGCGTCCCACAAGGATCTTCCCTATCTTCTCTTTTATTTAACATTTACATGCAACCCATTTTCAACATAATCGGATCATTCAAGGTCGACTGTCTAATTTACGCTGATGACATCCTCCTCTTCATGCCATTCTTCACAGAGCAAATGGACCTTTCACCACTGATTGAATGTTTCAACGCAGTCTCCGAATGGCTTCTGTCCCAAAATCTTAGGATACAACACAAAAAGACTGAGGTGCTATTCATCACCAGAGACCAGAGTTTCTGCCCTCCACCTCATATAAAGGTCAATGAGGCTGAGCTCCAAACCAAATCAACAATTCGGTACTTAGGAGTCACCCTCGATCAACATTTAGATATGAAAACCCATATATCCAACATAGTCAGAGCCATTTATTTCAAAATCCGGTCCCTTAGACACCTGCAATCCCTTCTAAACCCTGAAGACTTCCGGACAATATACCAATCCCTGATCTTACCACACTTTGACTTCGCCAACGCTATTCTTCAAGGTCTCCCTCAATCAACACTCAACCCGTTGCAACTTGCCATGAATACTGCAGCCAGAGTCTTAGTGGGAGCAGCAAGATGCAACCATATAACGCCTATCCTAATACAGCTGCATTGGCTCCCCATTCAAGGAAGGCTTATATTCAAATCTTTGTTACTCACTTTCAAATCCATCCATGGCATCACCTCCCCTTCATTAACCGATATCATCCAACCCATTCCTCCCAACAGAACAAGGAGATCCCTATCTACAAATGCACTACTAATCCCAAAGGCTTCAACAAAGTACACAACCGCAACATCTAACAGGGCATTCAGTATCTATGCCCCAAAATGTTGGAACGCATTACCACCAGGCATCCGTGCAATTACTGACCTAACACAATTCAGAAAGGCTCTCAAATTCCATTTATTTACACAGTACTACCAGATTAACCTAACCCCTACCTAATTGCCTCTCCTCTTACCTCCTCAAGATAACATCTCAACCCTACTGTACACATGTAACACCCTAAATTCTCAGCAATCAATCTCATTGTACATATGTAAGTAGTTCAGTTTGCATCCCCCGCGTTATCCAAGTTGTTACTCCTGTTCTCTGTAAAGCAAAACATGTTATCCAAGTTGTTACTCCTGTTCTATGTGAAGCCAAACAGTTTGTTATGGTCATTTTGTTGTATGTAAACCGCGCTGACAATAGTGCGGTATATAAGAAATTGTAATAAATAAATAAATAAATAAAATAAATGACCATGGGGGTACACGTACGTGGGGACATGTACTGTTAGTGTTCAGGTGTGTTCCCTTGTTGTCATGTCTGGGAGGTGGGGTGCCACCCCACCACATGAAACCATCTGCTCAGTCACCTGCCTTCAGTGTCAGCATGGGCCATTGCAGAGTAGCCACGCATCTCCCACAGGACCTTCCCCATGGCGGTGTGTGCTGTTCCCGGCTCCGGTCCTGCTGATGGGTTTGCTACTGCCAACATGGGCTCCGTTCCCACAGTCTGGGTCCCTTCACCAACTACTGTGCTACTGATACTGCTCTCCAATGGGTGGTGGACCATCGCTGCCTCCTCCTCCTTTTGACCACATCTCCCCCTGGGGCCTCCACATCAGTGCTTTCTGCCAAGTCCACGGCTGACACCTCGGCAAGGGCCCCTGCCCCTGTTGCCATGCCTTTTCTGTCTCCTCAGCCTCCATGGCCTGTGTTTCACCTGGAAAGGAACATGGTACGCAGTTTAAATGTGGTGGTCCTGCACATGTATGTATAGCTCTATGTTACATCATTACCTAACTCGATGTATGTACTGCCTTAAACCAATGTCAATGCGGTTACAATGCGGTCCACACATCACAGTCCAATGGGATGGACCAGACAGGGAGGGTATTACCACATGTCAGTGCATTTAGGGATGTGTCACATTGTCAGGTATGTTTGTGAGGATGGGGTGGTGAGTGACGGGCCTACTGTGGGCAGGGATAGGTGTGCCATGGGAGGGGGTCTTGGGATTGGGCACAGAGATGCATGCTTCCAGGGGGTTGGGAGTGTCCCGGCATCGTGACTGGAGCTGGTCATAGTGTGGTTGAGTGGCATGTTTGCAACGGAGGGTGTATGACTACATGGGTAGGTGTTGGTCCAGGTGTGCCAGTCAGCCTGCCAGATGTGGGGACAGCCTCATTGGCCACTGCTATGGGGAGTGGATGGACAGTTGTCCAGCAGTGTGGGGATGAGGGAGGGGGAGGTGGAGGGGGAGGTGGTGGATAGGGGTTGGGGCAATGGGGGCGGGAGGTATATGGATATGTGATCCTTTCCTGTATGGCCGATGCCAACTGACTGTTGGGGGCACTGGTAGTGGGTCAGATAAGTCCTCCAATTTTTGCTGTACCTGTCCCTCAGCTATGGCTGTCCCTCTGCTATGGCTGTACTGGGGGCCAACACACCAGGTATGTGTGCGGTGTGACATGAGAAGATTCAGAACACTGGCTGTCAGGCAGTGGCATGTCACTGCCCAGCCATTGTGTGATTTACTTGGTCCCATTGGCAATTATAACCTCTACATCCCTTGCTTTGTGTTGTGGTGGTGGAGCACTGACCTTGTTTGGAGCTGTGCCCACTATCACACCATGTCACTGTCTCCGGGGCTGTGTTCACATACCTTTGTGGGTTTCTACAATGACATATGTCTACCATATGTGTGTCATGGCTCTTCTGGGTGTCTCTGCACACATGCGTTTTCCATTGGTGTTTGGTACTACTGCTCTGTTGCACGGGCCTTTTAGACAGGGAACTTATGGGCACATATGGTGTGTTCATTATATGGTGGTGTGCAACACCTTTTAGTTGACAACTATGGCTCTCAGCCTCAGACTAACCGTATACGCACATGTACATCTGTCTGCCTTTGTGGTGTGTCCCTAGTTGTCTGTGTGTGCAATCTGTGTGTGTGTGATAACTTGGGAGGGGGGGTAGATTTGCTTCCTGATTTTTTCCTGTGGTACTGTGTGTTTGGAGCCCATTCATCTTTGACCATTTTGACCAATTTACATTGTTATATTTGTGTTGACACGTTACAACACACATGTATGCTTCATGTATATCAACAGTGTTTTGTCATTTCTGCCATCTTGACTGGACTCCTCAGGTATATGTTACTGTAACACCTGCTGTGTGTGAACAGTATCATGGCTGTCACATGCTTGCACACATGTGCATCTCTGCCCTTGTCCAAGGTGCATTGGTGTGTGTCTGCCTGATGCAGTCACGACTGCCACTAATGCCTTTCGGGTACAGGTGGTTGGGCATGTGTTTGGTGTGGAAACAGATGATGTGTGTTTCCCTCATTACCCTTCCCCAGTGTTCTGTGTCTCAAACTTCCAGACACTGGCACATAGCTGTTGTGTGCCATCATGTACCATCATATGTTTGTGCCATTCTTCGATCTTTTGTTGGTTTGCATCTACAAGCTTGTGTGCATGTGCGTGAACATCGGTTCCTGATTGACCTTTCCACATTTCTTTCTGCAGGTGATGCTGGATATGGGTGTCATGCCTGGTTGCTGACTCCTGTGTGTCTTCCACGGACACGTGCAGAGATGAGGTACAATGAGGCCCATACCTCCAGCCGCTCAGTCATCGAGTGCACCTTTGGCATTTTGAAGAGTCGCTTCAGGTGTCTGGACAAGACCAATGGGGACTTTCAATACCGACCCATTACTGTGGCACAGATAATTCTGGCCTGTTGCATCCTGCACAACATTGCTCTCAGGCACAATATCCCAGTCAAAATTAATCCGGATCTGGAAGCTGATCCTACGTGCCATCCTGTATGTGCCCATGGTGACACTCGTGTGGGGACGGCAATCAAGCAACATCTGATTAATGAGCTCTTCTCATGTAAGTCCTGCATATGTGGGGAAATGTATATGGGTATACATGTACATGTTGGCATGTGTGTTCCAACACTACATCATGACATATGTATGTTTCACTTGTGTTTGTAACTCCACAGAATATGCTGTTGGACCTGCCTGTTGCTGTGGTACAGTGAAAACTGTGTGTACGTCATTCAACATGCAGGAGACTGGGGTAGGTAGACAAACAGGTAACTGTACTGTAGGGACAGTGCAGCATAGCAGATGTATGATGTTATCTGTCCACTGCACATATGTTGTTGTACACCTCTTTGACATGCGCCCCCATACCCCATATGTTCATGTTGGCATACATATGCCCATGTGTTCCTCACCAGTTCATGTGTTTCACCACTGTATTTGGGCACATCCAACCAAGCTGGGTGTGTCTACAGGTCCTAGGTGTTGTGGCAGTGAAAGGCATATACACCCTTCCCTGACATTGTGGCATTAACCAACATCAGTGTATCTTTGCATGGACTGTTATAATTATCTCCACTGAGCTCGGATTGTGGACAGACAGGCCACATGATACTGGAGGCATGCTCACCTTGTCATAGTGTGTGTGTGTGTGTATGTGTGTGTGTGTGTGTTTTGGGCATGTCTATGTAACGATACACTGTGCAGCCATATAGCATTATCTTGTGATGGGATGTCTCTGGACACCTGTGAAGTGGTGATCAATGTGCTATTTCTACCTTTCTGATGTTGATCTTGTGAACATTGTGCGTATGTGTTCTGTGTTGCTGACTGACCTATCTCTTGTGTGCTGACAGACCATTACGCATCAACATTTCTGTTTCACACATGTCACCATACTTTGATTTAATTAGTGAAGGAGGGATAGTAAGGAAATCCACAGTACTACCTTTTAACTTTCGAAAGGGAGACTATGATAAAATGAGGAAAACAGTTAAGAAAAAACTAAAAGGAGCAGTTGCAAAGGTTAAAGACGTACATCAGGCTTGGCTGTTGTTGAAAAATACTATCTTGGAAGCCCAGACCAGCTGTATTCCACGCTTTAAGAAAAGTGGAAGTCCAAAAAACTGCCAGCATGGTTTAAAGGTGAGGTCAGAGAGGCTGTTGTTGCTAAAAAAGCATTTTTCAGGAAATGGAAAAAAGAGCCAAACGACGAAACGTGGAAACAGCATAAGCACTGGCAAGTCAAATGCAAGGCATTGATAAGGCAGGCAAAGGGAGAATTTGAGAAGAAGCTTGCTGCGGAAGCAAAAACGCGAAGTAAAGACCTTTTCAAGTACATTCGTAGCAAAAAACCTGTGAGGGAGTCAGTTGGTCCATTAGATGATAAAGGGGTTAAAGGAGCACTAAGAGGTGACAAGGCGATAGCGGAGAGACTGAATGAATTCTTTGCTTCAGTCTTTAGTGAGGAAGATGTAAGGATGTTACCCATGACTGAAGTGGTATTTAAAGGTGCAGAAGAATTGAAGGAAATATCAATACATCGGGAAGATGTATTACAACTATAAGATAAACGGAAGAGTAGCAAATCACCTGGGCTGGATGGTATACATCCAAGAGTGTTGAAAGAACTGAAATATGAGATTGCAGACCTGCTATTAGTAATCTGTGAACTATCATTAAAATCATCTCTAATACCTGAAGATTGGAGGATCGCCAATGTAACACAAATTTTTAAAAAGGGTTCCAGGGGTGATCCAGGAAACTACAGACCGGTAAGCCTGACATCAGTACCGGGAAAAATGGTAGAAACCATCATAAAGAATAAAATTACTCAGCATGTAGATAGTCATGACCTAATGGGAGACAGGCAACATGGCTTTAGACAAGGAAGATCTTGTCTTACTAATCTGTTATGTTTTTTTGAAGGAGTGAATAATCAGGTGGACAAAGGTGAGTCGGTTGATATTGTGTATCTGGACTTTCAGAAAGCCTTTGACAAGGTTCCTCATCAGAGACTTTTCGCAAAACTAAAGAGTCATGGGATAGGAGGCAGTGTACTATTGTGGATCAGGAACTGGTTAAAAGATAGAAAGCAGAGGGTAGGGCTAAATGGCCAATTTTCCCAATGGAGAAAGGTGAATAGTGGTGCACCCCAGGGATCTGTGCTGGGTCCACTGCTTTTTGACATATTCATAAATGACCTGGAAAGTGGAATAACGAGTGAGGTTATCAAATTTGCAGATGACACAAAACTATTTAAAGTTGTTAAAACCCAAGAGGATTGTGGAAAATTGCAAGAGGATCTTGATAAATTGGAAGACGGGGCATCAAAATGGCAGATGAAATTTAATGTGGACAAGTGCAAGGTTATGCACCTAGGGAAGAACAACCCAAACTATGGTTACACGATGCAAGGTTCCACGTTAGGAACCACCACCCAGGAAAAAGATTTAGGCGTCATTGTGGATACCATGTTAAAACCCTCGGCCCAGTGTGCAGTGGCGGCCAAGAGAGCAAATAGAATGCTAGGTATGATAAGGAAAGGAATGGAAAATAAAACAAAAGATATTATAATGCCTCTATATCGTTCCATGGTGAGACCGCACCTTGAATATTGTATGCAATTCTGGTCACCGTATCTTAAAAAGGATATAGCGATTTTAGAAAAGGTTCAGAGAAGAGCCACCAAAATGGTAAAGGGGATGGAAGGATACTCCTATGAAGAAAGGCTAAAAAGGTTAGGGCTCTTTAACCTGGAAAAGAGACGGCTGAGGGGAGATATGATAGAAGTCTATAAATTAATGACCGGAGTGGAACGGGTAAACGTAGATCGATTGTTTACCTTATCAGAATATAGAAAGACTAGGGGACATGCAATGAAGCTACAGGGTAAACTATTTAAGACTAATAAAAGAAAATATTTTTTCACTCAGCGTGTAATCAAACTCTGGAATTTGTTACCGGAGGATGTAGTAAAGGCTGTTAGTGTAGCTGGGTTTAAAAAAGGTTTGGATAAGTTCCTGGAGGAAAAGTCCATAAACCATTATTAAGAAGGGACCCAGGATATCAATGCTTGAACCAATACAAGCATTGTGGAACCTGTGTCCCTTGGGGAAACTGCTAGGTACATATGACCTAGATTGGCCACTGTTGGAAACAGAATACTGGGCTTGATGGACCTTGGTCTGACCCAGTATGGCATATCTTATGTTCTTATGTGGCAATCATGGCTGCATATGCAGATATGGTCATTCAACACATTTCAATGACATATTCTGCCCTTACTATGACGTCTTGTATACTTTGACTGCTTCTGACTGTCGCTATCAGACACTTGCTGCACACAGCACCTTGGATCATTTGTGACTGACATCAACCTTTACATGTTTGTGTTTAGCTGTTAGTTTTGTCATGCTTTTTTGTGGGGTCCATGTGCACCAACACTGATGGACATGATGTGGACCTCTAAGATGCCTGCGGGACATGGGCATATTTATTTATTTAGACAGTTTTGTATACCACCTTATCCTTCAATCAAAGTGGTCACAACACATTTGGGGGTTTACATTTAACAGGAGGGGATACGACTCACAACGTAAATGCTATGTGCTTATAAGTGTAAATGGGGTGGGTAGTAGGGGCCAAGTGGTGTAGGTAGGTGTTGGGCCATTTGGTGGTATCTGGTGTTTGGCAACTTAAGGTGGTTGCTCATAGGCCTCGGTAAAGAGCAGGGTCTTGAGTGTCTTGCGGAAGTCTTGATGTCGTGCTGGGCCCTTAAGTCCATAGGGAGGGAGTTCCACAATGCATGAACTAGTAGCGAGGGAGCTCTCTTAGATGTTGCTTGCTTAGTCTTGTGATAACCTGCGGGTGTGCTGATTCTGTTGCCATTGTTGGTTCTTCTTGGTCTGTTGCTGGCATCTCTGGTTATTATATCCTGGAGCGCATCTGCCGAGCGGTGGTTGAAGATTTGGAAGATGTTCAGGATTGTTTTTAATTTTGCCCTTGCAATTATTGGGAGCCAGTGTAGCTGTTGTAAGACTGGGGTGATGTGTTCCGATCTTGCAGTGCCTGTGATGATGCATGCTGCAGTGTTCTGCACCATTTCCATGACCATGTCGAGATGAGAACCTGGTCTGCAGTGCCATTTCCTAATGTCGTCAACATGCAATGTGCTCTGTGTTGTGATCGTGTAATGTTTGCTTGTCTGACATTTCTTTATGTACATACTGATGTTTCACTCCCTGCAATGTGACCTAATGTTGTGTGATGCATACGATAACGGTGTTTCTCTTCCTTTTACTACAGGGCACAGGCAACACACACAGCACATCTGCATTTGCAGTCACCATCACCCACTTGTTGGAGGACACAGCAACACCATGCAATGATCCCTGGCAGATGGTGCCATATGGTGATGGACCTATGTGAGTGGGACACATGCCTATGATGGACATTATTGTTGGACTGGTACATTGTGCATCACAAGGATGACCAACACACCATTGCTGCCCTGCTCTTGCTGGGTGTCGTGTTCATCGCAGGAGACACATGTCACCTTTGACATACTGTGGCACATTGAGATGTCACACGTGACTATGCATGCACAGGGATTCAAGGACAGTCTTAACATGACATGCATGGTTGCAGAAACCATTTGCACTGTGGACACTGTGTACTGGTCCGTACTTGTGCAGCAGGGACTCACATACTCACTGTATGTTGTAAATCCATCTGACATTGTGTTCATGTGTGTGCTCCATGTGTGTGACTTGCATCGCTGGATATCCTATGTTTAGATCAACAGGAACATACAGCCATATGTGTGGCACAAGAGGAATATTGTGTAAGTCCTGTTTTATTTGTCTGGCTACCTTACACTTGGACATGACACGCTGTATACCACCACACCACTGTGATGCGTGCCAACATCTTGGATTGCTGTTTAACCCTCGCCAGGGGTGTTACTGCACATCTGGGGCAGCACTCTGTCATGGTTCAACGTACATGGCGCATGTGCATGTGACTGAATATGTTGGCACACCAGTGCATGTGCTGATGTGGATTTGGTGTGGGTTAGTGCACAATTGTTGACCTTTCTTTCTACCTCCATATACATGTTATTGTGTTTGGTTATTGTACAGATGTGATGCCCTACATTGATGTACAAACAAATCATTGCATGTCTGCACAGTCATATTCATTGCATGACATTGTACCACTCACATTGCACGGGTACCTTTGCAGTATGGCAATAGGTGTGTCCATTTTCTACCTGCATTTGTGCATTCCATGTACCTTCACATAGGTGTGATGCTCCTGTATCCATAGCACCCATTTCAGCAGGCCTTCTGCATAGTGCTATCTCTGCATGTCTTTGAGGTTCTGCTTTGTATGTTCTTTGGCAACATGTGCCTCTCATACCTGTATCCACTGTGTGACCCACTGATATACACACATATGGTCTAAAGAGCAGAGGGGTTGTTCTGGGGCAATGGGACATGACATCATTGTCATGTTTGTGCATTTATTTATTTATTTACATTCTCTTATATACCGCGCTATTCTGCATCAGTGCGGTTTTACATTGAACAAACTGAAAATTTGCCTGTGCCTGTGCACTGCAACTCCACATCTCTGCATGGCAGCATGGCATTACATCTCTGTATCTTCCTTTCCTACCTTATCGCCTTGTGGTTGTGGGGTCAGATTGGTGTACCTGCGTAGACTGTGCTCCCTGTCAGTTGTGTGGCTTGACACATATTTCATGGTTGACACACCTATCAGAGCACTCACATGGCCATGGTACAGTTGGTGGAGATGGGACATATGTTACGATCACTTTGTCCTGTCCATCTTATGATGATTCGTGCACAGGTGTTTGACACTAACAGCTATACATGTGCAGACATTCCGGCCAGGTATATTGGAACGTCAACCATGCCCCATGTGTTCTCTTGCTATTGCAGTGATGATGCAGATGATGTACTTCAATGCCGTCTGGATCACTCACAGCAAACTAACCCCAGACCACCTTTGTGTTCTGTGAGTGATCACTCTGGATCACTCACAGCACACTAACCCCTGACCACCATTGTGATCATTGCCCAGTGTGTGTGTTTTATCTTACGCAGAATGTGTGAGGTGTCTCCAACATTGTGCTGCTGCATTCCTGCCCACAGGTAGTTTCACTGATATCCACATAGGTATAACATTTTAACACAGCTACATTCTTCACTCCCATATGCCTGGCCAGTTGCATGTCAGCTCATTTTGACCATTGTGGCTTCTTTTGGGTATATTTTTCTACTACTTGGCCACATGCATGGTCAGACTGGTGCCAGTACATCCCCACCTGGGAGGTGTATCAGAGACATAGCTGGCATTGGTTGGCACTGGTGCTGACAGTGGCGGCAGGGCAGATTACAGATGCATGCGCCTGCCTCCTTGTCTACACATCATCAATGACAGAGCTATTCATGTCACGGGGTTGAGGAGTGGCCTAATGTTTCACACACTGGCTTGAGAACCAAGCAACCAGGGTTCAATTCCCACTAGCACTCCATGTGGCCTTGGGCAACTCACTTCACACTCCATTGCTCAGACAGGATCCAGGTTATCAATGTCCCTATTTAATGTACATTACCAGTTTTAATTTTCAATGTAAACTGCTTTGATTGATATGATAATGCAGTATAGGAAAACTGTTAAATAACTAGTTACATACATATGTCTGTACACTTGCAAACATTTTGCTGTGTATGCTTTTTCAGATTTGTGTGTCCTATAATGACGGGCAGGTATGTTTTTGTGGACATTTCATAAATGATGTGTGTTGGGTCCTCATCATGCATCACCTACTGTCTACATGCACGCATATGTTACTACAGCATTCAGAGCATGCAGCTCCTGGACATGATCTGTCCTGCTCATCATCTGTGGATGGGCCAGTGACTGTTTGTGTGACATGTTGGACACACATTTGTCTCTGCTACTGAATCACCACACTGACCAATGTATTTAATGGTATACTGATAATGTACATGGCCCACTTCAGCTCACATCCCTGTATGGTGGCAGCTGTATGTGTGCCAGTCCTACGCCACCTCACGGGGAGCTACGGGTTTTCGTACATACATTCCCTTTGGTGGAACATGTTTGTTTTGCATTTGTTGTGGTTGTTTGGCATAGTGGTTACAGATGTGTGTTGGTCTGCCATAGATTGTGGGGTTGATACCCACATGTTCCTTTCCTTTCATTTTCTTGTGTTCTGCTAACCTTACCATACAATGGCTGCGGCTTCATCACTTCTCCGCACACCCTTCCTTCTCTTCACTGTGCACTACAGTGTGCAGTCCAAGCAGCCTATCTGTTACATATGGTCCATTTCTTTGTACTTTTCAAGTGAGCAGTTGTCTTGGGGATTGGTATTGCTTTTGGTGATGTGGTTTTGGTTTGATTCTCACGTGCTCCTTATTCGATCTGTTCCCCATTTTGCCCTTGTACACAGACCATCCACACGACTGGCCCCTTAGCCGGCCCCTAATGCACTTTCAGTTTATGTTCCTTACTCTTCTCCATGCTGTTTCCACTGCATACCATTTCATGGTGTGTGTGCATGTGTTTATCTGTGGCTCACGTCCCAATTACAGACTGTGATATCAGCTGTGGCCCACTGTTTTGCATGTGCATTGCATCATGGCTACTGGTGGGGCTACCCTATCCTGGCACACAGCAGACATTTAATGTGGTGTTTTTGTACCCAGCCATTGGTATGGAACTCAACATGGGGGTGTAGCCTACTGGTTTGCACAATGACTTTCTGGGCAGGGGTCATGGGTTCACTTTCTCCTTGTTTTTCTCTTATTTATGGTAATACTTCTCATGTAATTTTCATGCCTGTGGCAGTCACATCTCTGCAGATCTGTGCTGCCAGCACAGTTACCAACCATCCTTCAGTCCATCTATCTGCATCTGTATTAACCTGAGGCGCCTTATAAGGTGCCTTATCCTAAGGCGCCCTGTAAGGTACATGAACCTAAGGTGCCTTATAGAGTACCCTGGGATATGGCGCCCTAGATTAGGGTGATTTGTCAGCCTTCACGTGCCCTGTTTGTCCCATTGCAGTGCGCCGTCCCTTTAACGTGCGTTAGACAGCCAAGATCCCTTTAACGCACAGTAAATGGCCAGGGCGCCCTGTATCACATGATAATGGCTCAGGTTACCTTAACACCGCACCGCCCACTTCCTTATATAGCATTGGTAACATTACTGCTGCACTTAACGCCAGTAACATTAGCGCGCCTTAGTAAACATACCCTATTTGTAAAAAATAATTCTAAAGCTTTGGAATTACAGAGCTTAAAAGAGAGAGAAGAGGCACTGTGGGTTAAACTAGAAAGAGGGAAAGAGATTTTGGGGGATTCCAAGATGGCACTCTGTGGCGTTTGACCTCCTGACTACTTTTCCTGATGGGACGGAAGTGAAAGGCTAAACGCGGTGTGTTACCCCAGGCACCTGCGGTATCCTCAACTCCGATTTCTGAGCCACTGGATTCCTATTTACTTCATCGTCAGGTCTCACAGCCAGTTCAAACGGGGGACGGAAGCTCGGCTGGAGAAGTGTTGGGGCTGGGTAGCTCGACGTCTCCCTCGAGTAGCGACCTTACACCCCCTGAAACACATCGCTCCTCAAAGTTACTGTGTCCGGAGCCAACTCAGAGAAGTCCTGAGGTCTTGCTCTCTCCAAAGTTGGGGGATCTTCGGCCCCGACTGGGGATGCTTTCTCTGAGTATGTCAGGGGGAGTTATCTCACTGGAGGAACAGCTCTCTGGGTCACCGCAGGGCAATGAGAGTATTGCTCTGGAGACCAGCATGGTTGCTGGCCCCCCCTCTATGGTTCCATGGCCCGATGGAGAATTGCCAAGGGTTCAGCATGGGTTGGGTTTTTCTTTTTCCTTGCCGCGGCCTGAACAATTCACCCTGGAAACTATTTGAAATGCGATCAATCATCTTGGGGAGTCCTTGGTATCTCAGATCAACGGCATTCAAGATCAGGTTGGATTGAATACAGTAAACCTTGCACAATCGGTGCAGGACTCAGATTTAACAAAAGTTAAAATGGATGAAGTTTCAGAAAAGACCGTTCATTTGGAGACTTTGTCTGAATTATTTGTTAAGGACTCTAACCAGATGAAAGTTAGGTTGGAGCAGTTAGATAATTTTACCAAGTTTGCTAATCTACGTTTGGTTAATTTTCCTCGCTCACCTACTCTTTCTGCTAAAGAAATGTTTAAACAGTATTTAGTCGAAATATTAGGGGTTCCTATTGAATCATGCCCTCCTCTTGTAAAGATATTTCCCATGGCCCAGAAGGCTTCGGCTAGTAGCGAAGCAGCTGGACCTGGGCAACTTGATGTTTTAAACATTTCTGAGTTGTTGGAAAGTTCTGATACAGGATTGATAAAACATGCAACCTGTTTAGTTACCTTTGTTTTGATATCTGACCGTGAATAGTTGTTAAGACTTTTCTTTAGGAAACGTAATGTCTTATTTAAGGGGTGTCTTGTTCAAATGTTTCCTGACCTGGCCCGGGAAACCCGGCATCACAGGAAAGAGTTTCTTGTCCTGAGCCCGCGGATTCTCCAGCTCGGTGGTTTATTTTTCCTTAAGTACCCATGTAAATGTTTGATAAAACTTCAGGGTAATTCCTTTATTTTTTTTATATCCATCTCAGTTGATTTCCTTTTTGAATTCCAGGGGATCAGTAGGGGGTGAATGAGTAAATCTCTTTAAAAAGTATGTGTATATTATAAGTATCTGGCTGTTTGATGTCACCCTAACTCCTTAATTCTGTTTGTTAAAAAAAAAATTCTGTGGAATCCTCTCATTATTGGTGGGCTAGGGGAGGGGTTTACTCTTTGTTCTTTTTGCTTGCTATATTTTTTACTTGCATGATTATATCTGAAGTGGCCCCCATTACCGTTACAAGTATGTAAGCTTGTTATATCTGAAAATCCAATTTAAAAAAAGAAAAGAAAGAGGGAAAGAGAAATCTATTTGCATTGGTGTGATATACAGACCTCCCTCACAAGAGGAAGAGGTTGACGGAGAATTAATTGAAGACATATGCAGCATTGCTAGGAATGGGGAAGTGCTACTGATAGGGAATTTCAATATGCCAGATGTGGATTGGCACATTCCTGCTGCAGTATCATCTAGAAGTAAGGAGATCCTGGATTCTCTACAGGAAGAACTATTCAGGCAATTGGTAACAGACCCCACACGTGAAGGGGCCATACTGGATTTGGTGCTTACCAATGGTGAAAGTATTTCTGATGTTATAGTGGAAGATCATTTTGCATCCAGTGATCACCAGATGGTATGGTTCAGTATTAGGACTAGGGCTGATAGAATCCATTCAAAAGCGAGGGTCTTAGACTGTAGGAAAACTAACTTTGCCAAGATGGGCCAATACCTCAGGGAGTCGTTAGCGGGATGGGAACAGCTGGAGGGATATAGAAAAACAGTGGGCAAAACTGAAAGGGAATATTTTAAAGGCAAACAACCTTATTGTTAAAATGGTAATAACGGTAAAAGGAAAAGGAGACTGCTATGGTTTTCAAAAGAAGTAGCTGAAAAGCTGAAGAAAAAGAGAGAGGCCTTCATGAAATACAAGAGATCACAGAGAGAGGAAGACAGGCATTTATATTTGGAAAAACTTAGAGAAGCTAGCAAAGTAGTCAGGAAAGCAAAGATTCAAAAAGAGGAGGAAATAGCCAATGCAATAAAATGGGGGGATATGATATTTTTCAGATATGTTAGTGAGAAGAGGAAGGGCAAAACTGATATTGTCAGACTCAAGGGTGAAGGGTAGGAATATGTAGAAGCTGATGAGGATAAAGTGGAATTGCTTAACAAATATTTCTGTTCTGTGTTCACAGATGAAGAACCAGGAACAGGACCTCAGAAAACACCCACAAACAGGAACAGAAGCAAGAGGCATCTTGAAGAATTTTCAGAAGACTGTGTTCGTTAGAAACTAGCTCAACTTAAACTAGTCAAAGCGATGGGACCAAATGGGATACACCCTAAAAGACTGAGGGAACTTGGGGACATTCTAACAGCTACACTGACTAACCTTTTTACTGCCTCGTTGGAGTCAGGAGTGGTGCCAATGGACTGGAGAGAGGCTCATGTGGTCCATTTACACAAAAGATGAAGTAAGAATGTGGTTGAAAACTACCGGCCAGTTAGTTTTACTTCAGTGGTGAGTAAATTATTGGAAACGCTGCTGAAAGAGAAAATAGTGAGGTTTCTGGAGTCCAGCAGATTACAGGATCCGAGGCAGCATGGATTCAACAGAGGCAGGTCTTATCAGATAAATCCGATTGATTTCTTTGACTGGGTGACCAGGAAGTTGGACCGAGGGAGAGCCCTAGATGTGGTGTATTTAGATTTTAGTAAAGTCTTTGACACTGTTCCTCACAGGCAACTTATAAACAAACTGAACACCCTAGAAAGGACCCTAAAGTTACTGCTTGGGTTAGAAATTGGTTGAGTGGGAGGCGACAAAGGGTACAGGTAAAGGAAGTTACCAGTGGTGTGCCCCAGGGATCTGTCCTTTGTCCGATTATTTTTAATATCTTTGTTAGTGATATA
This sequence comes from Ichthyophis bannanicus, assembly GCA_033557465.1. Taxonomy (NCBI): domain Eukaryota; kingdom Metazoa; phylum Chordata; class Amphibia; order Gymnophiona; family Ichthyophiidae; genus Ichthyophis; species Ichthyophis bannanicus. The sequence continues at coordinate 345,773,566 of CM066037.1, forward strand.
GCGGAAGGGCTGTCGGGTAAGGTTTGCCTCTTTGCGGATGTTACCAAAATCTGCAATAGAGTAGGCACCCAGGAAAGTGAAGGTAACATGAGGAGGGATCTAGCTAAGCTTGAAAAATGGTTTAGAATTTGGCAGCTGGGATTTAATGTTAAAAAATGTAAGGTCATGCATTTGGGCTGCAGCAATCCAAGGGAGCAATATAGTATAGGGGGTGAAGTACTTTTGTCCACTAAAGAAGAGCGGGACCTCAGTGTGGTTGTGTCTGATGATCTTAAAGTAGCTAAACAGGTAGAAAAGGCGACAGCAAAAGCTAGAAGGATACTTGGTTGCATAGGGAGAGCAATGGCTAGCAGAAAAAACGAGGTGATAGTGCCTCTGTATAAGTCTTTGGTGTGACCTCATTTGAAGTATTGTGTGCAGTTCTGGAGACCACACCTTTAAAAGGATGTGAACAGGATGGAGTCAGTGCAGAGGGTGGCTACTAAAATGATTAATGGTCTTTATTATAAAGCATATGAGGATAGACTTAAGGATCTTAATATGTTCACCTTAGAGGAAAGGCTGAATAGAGGTGATATGATTGAGACGTTTAAATACCTCCGTGGCATAAATTCACAGGGGGGAGCCTCTTTCGATTGAAAGCAAGTTCTCCTATGAGGAGACATGGGCTGAAGGTGAAAGGGGATAGATTCAGGAGTGATATGTGGAAATATTTTTTTTCGGATAGAGTGGTGGATCCGTGGAATAGTCTCCCAGTGGAGGTGGTAGAGATGAGGACGGTATCTGAATTCAAAAAAGCATGGGACAAACACAGAGGATCTCTAAAGGAAAAAAGGGGACTGCTGTAGTTGTTGATATGGAAGGACAGACTAGATAGGCCATGTGTTATTTTTCTGTCATCATTTTTCTATGTTTCTATGACCTTAGAGTTGATTTCTCATGCTCAGCCAGCTTAAAATACCTAGGGGTATGCTTCGTAAGGGTGGTAAGAGAACAAGTGTGCCATTGACGTTGTGTTGTGTTGTGTTGTGTTGTGACCGCTTTGATTGAAGGATAAGGCGGCATACAAAACTGTCTAAATAAATAAATAAATTGCACTATGCTGTTGCTGTCAATGGAGTACTACTATCACAAATTTGGGACCAAATGGGAGCTCTAATGTATGGTGACACAACCTTGTGGTAAGGGAGCACATGTTATCCCCACCCACTCTTAGCTCCATTAGCACCCATTCTCCACACCCTTTTCCCTTAACGCTGAGGACCCCGCTTATGATCATTAATACAGCATTATCGGCGCTATCAGCGCCCTTGAGCATTAAATGCTGTGGAAAGCGCCGATAATGCTGTATTAATGATCATAAGCGGGGTCCTCAGCGTTAAGGGAAAAGGGTGTGGAGAATGGGTGCTAATGGAGCTAAGAGTGGGTGGGGATAACATGTGCTCCCTTACCACAAGGTTGTGTCACCATACATTAGAGCTCCCATTTGGTCCCAAATTTGTGATAGTAGTACTCCATTGACAGCAACAGCATAGTGCAATTTATTTATTTATTTAGACAGTTTTGTATGCCGCCTTATCCTTCAATCAAAGCGGTCACAACACAATTGGGGGATACATTTAACATGCGGGGATATGAGACACATACACTAATACTTACAGGGAACATGGGCAATGGAGGGTTAAGTGGCTTGCCCAAGACCACAAGGAGCATCTGTGGGACTAGAAACCCCAGTCCTTCCGGCCCAAGGTTGCTGTCCTCTAGTGGGATTTGAACCCCTGACCTTCCGGCCTGAAGTACCTTGCCCAACCACTAGGCTACTCCTCCCTGTGCAATATTAAGAAAGGGCACTATGTTGATGTTGCCAAATTGGCAAAGGGGATGTCACGTGGGTGATGCTGTGGGACTGGTAGGTTCACTAGGCTAACAGGGTCACTGCCTAGTGCATACATCTGTGATGCCTGGTATGACTCCACTGTGACAGTGGCAGCACACATACATGGTGCCACAGTCAAAAAGGAGTTGCACCATGCCCAATGCCACCATGATGCCATGTCAGCATTGTATGAGGGTGGGGGTGGTGGGCGCAACAGATGTGACCTGCATATGAAACATTATCCCGGCCCTGTGTGTCCGGTGCAATGCTGCAATTGCCACTGTGAGTGGGATGGCAAGCATGTCAGCAGCAGGTATAAAGGAGCATAGGGCACCACTCCCGATAGAGTCTGAAAGCAGCAGCATGCGTGCCTACAGCCCCCGGTGGAGGGGGACAGGAGTGGCAGGGTGTGCCAAGTTGCATGTGTGCAACGTCAATGAAGCTGCTGCAGCATTGAAGCGGCAGCTGAGCCTGATGGTTTGGAGGGAGTAATCGGCCAACATGCTGTCCACCATGTACTTTGGGCCCTGACACCCAGCTATTTGTTCTTGTGCATGGGCTCGCCCTGAGATAGGGAAGCCCCCGACCTGCACATATTGAATATGCAGTTGGGGGTAAATAAGCCACTGAGGCAGATAGATTAGGCAATATCATAACACCCCATCTCAGAGGAAAAATAGCCATACTGCTGTTTCAATTGCCAAATGATGACTAGGACCTGGGACCTTTTCATGAGTAAGGCCACACTGAGTAGTTTGGACTCCCATGTGGTGTATCACATGGGAGTCCAAACTATTCAGTGTGGCCTGTCAACCATGCAGTGATTTCAGGAGTGGCCCACAGGCACACACCATGAAATGGCTATGTTGGTCACTCTGCTAGATCACCCAGTCTTGCATGTGTGTGTTCATGTATCATGCCCTGCCCCTCTGGCAGGACAGAGCCACATATGTAAGACATGAACATCAGTTCTATAAGCAGCATATCAATTCAGTTCTACATAATAGCCTAACAAGATGTCCCTCTCCCACAGAAAATTATGGTAGAGAGTCTGCAGAGATCCAAGCAGACATAGGCATACTCCGACTCATGGCGGCATGCATCCAGACACTGACCACAGATATATACCCATGAATGATAAACCAACATGGTTACTCTGTGGCCCCAAAAGAGGTCCAGTGTATACATAAAGGTTGAGGTTCAAGACCAGTCTGTGGATCAGGAATATTATGTCCTGGTGTGTTTAACTTTATCTTACCATTCAAGAAATGGATCGGCATATGCAACCCTCAACATTTTGTCCAACAAGAGTCCACACACTCAGCTGTCAAAACAGAGAAGCTGCACCTCCCATGGTTAGATGGCAGAGGACATTAACAGAACCAGCACATTGAGCGGGTATTGACAGTGCTTGAGGATAGCAGAGCATGCTAATAGCGCCTGCACATCGAGCAAGTGTTGACAATGGTAGAGCATCAGAGGAGACCTAAGTGGAAGGTAGGAATGCCAACCTGCACCACTTTTGAGCAGCAGGGTTGTGTGTGTGTGTGTGTGTGTGTGTGTGTGTGTCTTTGCCTCTAGAGTTGAGTGAGCCTCAGCTATGCACTGTGCATGCCCAGGCTTTATGGCTGTGCATACAACATGTTGCAGTTCAGCTATACAGCAACCTCACATACTGTGTGAAACACCAATTGCAAGCAGGTTAGTTTTCAGTAAGTAGTTGGAATCTGTGGCTGTGACGCTGTAATGCATTCCCAGTTACACCATCGACAAGGCCCATCCCCACAGCATTCCCTACCTCTACCTCCCAACATGACACTCTAGTGAAGCTTCCAAATTGTCTGCTGGTTTGACTAAAGTGAGCAGAGGGGACACATGTGTGTGTTGCAGTCCTCAGCTCTGACACAGCCTCCACGCCTCAGGAACACCAATGTGCACAGATGAGAGGCAAGATTAATGCCAGCTGCCATAACAGCTGTATCCATGGTAACAGTGTCTGGCGCAGGTGCAGTTTACAGGGAACTAAGCTCAGGGGAAGGACTGGCTTCTGTGAATATCAAATCCATTCACTCTTGTGTTGACACTGGCAGGAATCCATGATTTACCAGCATGCACGTTGTTCTTTATGCTGCATTCATCAAGTGCAAGCAAGGGGACCCTTTGCTCCATGCAGTGTATGCACAGACAGGAAGGTACGAATCAGGCAAAATTGCACACAAGAACCACCTCAACTCTGTCTACTGATCATTGGCAAATGCATCCAGCAGTACAGTACCTATTACCCTAAATGAGAATTCAAATGCACCTATGTTCCAGATAGGGACAGTGGGACACTGACCTCTGAATGGTGTGTGCACACTTCCAGCTGCCGAAATGTGGCACAGGATGTCATGTTGATCTCTGTATCTCCCACCACCATATGGAAAGGCAGTGCCTGGAGGTGAATGTTGGTGTGGGGTGCAGGGAACAGTACCATGCATTTTTAGTATGTGGTCTTCATAGGTGGCAGTGCTGGCCAAAACCTATGTTCACATGGGCAGAATCTATGTGGGCCTCCTCAGTGTCTGCATATGTTACACACAGATGGCCTGCATGATCCCCTCACTGGCTCCCCATGGGCACTGAGTGTGTCAGTCACAAGGATGGTGTTAGAGTACAAAGAAACAGAGTATGATGGGGTATATGTAGCCAGCAACTATTCTAACATCCAACCCCATGTCTACCCTGTCATGATTCCACTTGCTCTGGGGGAGGGGGCAATGCGTCTTCAGCATGGGAGAGTGTATGTGCTGCATTTGCCAGTTTTGCAGTGTCTATGGCTAGGGGACATGACCTTTTATGGGAGTACAAGCATGGCACAATGCTCAGTCCTCACTGCCAAAAGCTGTGTGGGCATACGCTGTATTGGGGTATGTAAAGGACGTAGGCCTCTGTGGGCCAGCATGCACTTGTAACCTATCTCTGGCCCACTTTCCACTGTCCCTCACATTGCATACGCTGTCCCTAAGTTCACATTGAAAGGGTAGATAATGAGAAGCAGAGGATTGTGGGTATTGCCTAAAACAGAGGATGTTTATGAGCCAGAGGTAGGGTCAATGGCCGAGTCATCTTAGCATGACCATGGCATGGGTAGACACATCTGTTCATGCTGAGAGGCCACTCTCACTCTGACCATGCTGTGACAATGTCAAGGCTATGTAGCCACATGGTACTATATAATGTCAAGCTACAGTGATATGGGTGCTGTTTTTTTCATGGTAGTTGAATCACTGAACAGACTACCAGGTGTTGATGTTGTTTGTACCAAGCCAGTGTGTTCATGGCTACTATATGCACATGTAATGTATGGTGGTTAGCAGACTAGGCACAGTTGGTATGTGAGTGGCTGACACAGCCCAGTATTGCCCAACACATGCAGACTGTCTGTGATTGCTCTATTGTTTGGAATTCCCAGAAAGTGGGGCTAGCTGCTCTTCTCAGGTTGATAACTATGGCCCTGGCAGGCCTATGTGCTTAGTATCACCACTCCCCCCCCCCCCTTGTAACATGCAGAATTTCTGTTTTGTCTTGGTTTATTTTGAGGCTGTGTGCCTTTAGTCATTTGGAGATTGCGATGAAACAGTTATTGAGCTTTATGTAATCCGGGGAGATTGTGGTGAAAGATGTGAATAACATAACGTCATCTGCATAAAGAAGGCATTTAATGCCAAAGCTTTTGATCACCTCACATATTGGTTGTATGTATAGGTTAAAAAGGATAGATGATAGCACTGATCCTTGTGGTACTCTCTGCCTGAGGGAGAAAGGTTGAGATTTGATGAGTCCTTTTTTTTATTTGCTGCAATAGATCAGAAAGGTATGACTGAAACCATTTTAGGGTGGTACTCCGGAGGCCAACTTGGTGAAGTCCATTCAATAGAAGCTGATGTGAGACTGAGTCAAATGCTGCAGAAAGGTCCAGAAACAGGAGTATAAATTCTTGCTATGCCTTTTCCGTGCCTCTGATTAAGGTGTCAGTGAGATAGGTGAAGAGGGTTTCCACACCATGGTATGGCAGAACCCATATTGCTATGGGTCTAGAGGTGCATAATCACCTAGATCAGGGGTTCTCAACCCTGTCCTCGGGACCCACCTAGCCAGTCGGGTTTTCAGGATAACCACAATGAATATGCATGGGAGAAATTTGCATATAATGGAGGCAGTGTATGCAAATCTCTCTCATACATATTCATTGTGGTTATCCTGAAAACCCGACTGGCTAGGTGGGTCCCAAGGACAGGGTTGAGAACCCCTGATCTAGATGTTCCTGAAGCTGAGTTTGAACAGCCTTTTCAATAATTTTTGCAATTAAAGGTATACTGGATATTGGTCTGTAGGATGTTGGGCAGGATGGATCCATGGTGGACTTCTTGAAGATGGGAGTATAGAGAATTGTTTGATCTCAGGTGGTAGGCTTCCTTGCTTTAGTGAGTCATTGATCATGGTGTATATGAAAGGTAAAACTCTTTTCAGTTTTAGTAATATCTGTCAGGAACACACAAGAGGAAGCTTAGCATGTCTCAAATATTACAAATAATTGCTAGAAATAACTGGCAGACAACTGGTCTTATTCAAAAAACATATTGATCAAAGAAGATGTTTTATGGAAGGTACTGGGCTTGATGGACTTTGGCCTGATCCAGTATGGCATATCTTGTGCTCGTATGTTCTTAAGTAATTTTATAGCAGGGTACCTAGATTAAATCAGTAGGAAGGCATCTATTTTATGCCTATTTATGCCTTATCTTTGTTCCCTCACACATATATGGCTACGATGTCTCCCTCCAGCCTCAAATTCTGCCAGGCCCTTGGTCAGACCACAAGGCCATGATATTCCACATTCCAGCCACCACCCCTGATTCACCAATCAATTCTACATTATCACCAGCTCATCGCTTTAAACCTTTTATCAAAGATGCATTCCTTCATGAAACTCTGCCTAAACTCGAATCCTGCTCTTCAAACTTAGATGATATTATACAAACTTGGAACATAACCCTAAGCAAAGCAGCTCTTTTGCCCCTACACAGGTATCCTTTGAAGAGACCACATTCTGCTCTATGGTATACAGCTGACTTACGCAATTCCCTACTCAGTCTCAGGAAACTAGAGAGAAAATGGCACAAGTCCAGATTTCCTCACACCAGAGATATGTATATGAAGGCTCTACAGGGCCATTGCACTGCTATTATGGCAAGAAGGAAGGAATACCACACCAAAATCTTAATGCGCTCCCTCAACAGGCCCCTTCAGTTCTTTCATCTAATCCAGTCTCTCACTAAAGAATCGCCGATCTATCAAACTGAAAACTTGCTTCACCCACAAGACCTTGGAGGGAGGAGTGGCCTAGTGGTTGGGGCAAGTTACTTCAGGCCAGAAGGTCAGGGGTTCAAATCCCACTAGAAGACAGCAACCTTAGGCTGGAAGGACTGGGGTTTCTAGTCCCACAGTGCTCCTTGTGGTCTTGGGCAAACCACTTAGTCCTTCATTGCCCATGCTCCCTGTAAAATAGGTATCTCCAAGTTATAATGCCATGTTCAATGTAATTTCAGTTTGTTCAGTATAAACCACCTTGATGTCATGAAAGGCAGTATATAAGAAATGGTAAATTAATGCATTTCCACAATAAAACCAAAGTGACCATCAATCATACTAGAGTTCCTTGCACAGAGAGCCCTTCTTCAGAAAACACCAATTTCCCAGCATTGATTGCTTTCTATCCTTACTCCACTGAACAAATTGAAAGTATAATAAAAGGTCTCAACTCTACCACCTCACCTACAGACCCATGCCCATCCCACTGGATCAAGTCTGCTTGTGCTGAATTAAGTCCTCACATCTCCAAAATCATTCACTCTTTCTTCAGCAAGGGTATTGTACCAACAGCCTTGAAAACTGCCACTATCAAACCACTTCTAAAAAATTCCAGGTTAGATCCTAGTGACTTGAATTCCTACCAGCCCATATCCAGTCTTCCCTTCCTGACTAATATAATTGAGAAAATAGCACAACAACAAATTCAGGACCACATTGATGCTTTTGCTCCTCTGGATCCCCAACAGTATGGTTTCTGTCAGCATCATGGTGTCAAGACCTTGCTCACATCCTTATTTGATAACCTGATTAAAGGCATGAATAAACCAAGACAAAGCTTCATCCTTATTTTCTTAGACATTTCCTCGGCTTTCGATACAGTCTCTCACAGCCTCTTGCTCATCCATCTTCAACTTAAAGGCATTCAGAGCTCAGCACTAGATTGGTGTTGCTGTTATCTATCTGATCGCCAACAACAGTTTCATATTGGTACACAAACCTTAACTGTGTTCCAACAAACCAAAGAAGTACCACAGGGCTCTTCCCTTTCAGCCCTTCTATTCAATATATATATTCAGCCATTATGCACAATCATTCAATCCTTTGGTGTTCAATACCACATCTATGCAGATGATGTACTACTTTATGCCCCTTTCTCTTTGGATAACCCGAACACACTGGAATCACTGACTGCTTTAGTGCAGTATCCGACTGGTTAGGAGCACACAACCTGAAAGTAAACTATAAGAAAAGTTTTCTACATCATGAAGGACCCAATATTCATACCTCCATCTAACCTACATGTTAAGAATGCTGAACTGAAGACTAATCATGAGGTTAGATATCTAGGTGTCTGGACTAACACCTAAATATGGAATCCCATATAAGCAATATAATGAAGTCTGTATACTTCAAAATACGCTCCCTCTGCCAGCTAAGACCCTTACTGGATCATTCTGACTTCCACACTGTCTTCCAGGCCCTTGTCACTCCCCTATTCGATTATGCTAACATCATTCTACACGGCTTACCTACATATGTTATCCATCCTTTACAAATGGCTTTCAATACTGCTGCCCAAACCATTTATGGTGCCGCCAGATATGATCATGTATCTCCTCTTCTGGAACAGCTACACTAGCTACCAATAAACAATCGACTCAAATACAAAGCTCTGCTGTTGTCATTCAAAATCCTTCACCATCTCTCCTCATCCACCCTGGAAAACCTCTTGCAATGGATGCCCGACAACAGAATCAGGCGATCAATTATGGCAAACACTCTTACCATCCCAGCTATAGCTAGTAAAAACTCCCAATCTACCAGACACAGAGCCTTCACCATATTTGCTCCTCTGCTCTGGAGCTCTCTCCCTACTCATATCCGCCTCATCACTGACCTGTCAGCTTTCCATAAAGCTATTAAGACACACCTGTTCCAGCTTTCATTCGACCATGTACCATAACTTATTTTGATCTCCCCTCAATATAAAGCGACCTTCAGTTTGTATATAGTATACCTTCCAACTTGTTTATGGTCTATTGACCTATTTTCTTTTATTGGAATCCTCTATAGCGCTAACCCCTGTTACTTGTTATTTATAACTGTTCAATGTATTTAACTTGTACTGTTCAATGTAAAGAGTTGTTCTAATGTAAACTGCGCTGATTACAAAAGTGTGGTATATAAAACCAAATAAATAAATAAATAAACATTTTTATAAAGACAAATAGATGCCTACTTGTCTTTGCAAAATACTATTGTGAATCCTGTGGATGTCCCCCTACAGTACAGGAGTGGACATTATGAGCTTTCCCTCTCTAAAATAAAATAGCTCTTAAGACCTAATTATTTCTCTTTAGCTTTTCTGATAGTATGAAGTTCTGTACCATATTATGTTGTGGAGTGCTTTTGGCACATGATTGTAAGAACATAAGATATGCCATATTGGGTCATACCAAGGTCAATCAAGCCCAGTATCCTGTTTCTAACAGTGGCCAATCTAGGTCACAAGTACCTAGCAGTTTCCCCAAAAGACACAGGTAACCCTTGTCTCCGGTTTATGGGGACATTGCACTAACAACTATGCTATACTTCCATACCTCAACCCTTGTCCCCGGTTTATGGGGACATTGCACTAACCACTGTGCTATACTCTTTCTTCTATCCCTCTAACTAGGAGAGATGCAATGCATTCATTTTTTTCTTTCTCCCTGTTTATATGGATAATTGTTTTACTGTTTACTTTTATGTTATTAATTTTTATTTTTATTTCTTTTTTTTTTTTGTGTATGTGTTTTAATTCATTGTAAACCATTCTGATGCCTACGAATGGCGGTATAGCAAGTCTGCAATAGACATAAACATAAACAAGTAGGCCATCCTCCACTGGAAGACAGAAAATGGTGGATGCAGGGAACTGCTGGGCACTCCCCTAGAGGGGCAGGCCACAACATCACACTGGTCTGGAACCTGGCAGGAGTTCCCTGCGTAGGAGGGCACAACAGAATAAAAAGGGCATACAACAGCATACTGTAAGCATCACAAGGCCCGTGGAGAAAGGGTAGCAGGTATGGCAATATGAATGTGCTGCAGCACCATCTATGACATTGGCTCTAACACTCTCCCCCTCTGCTCCTCCCATGTCCCCTTCTTCAGGAGACCACAGCTACCTACTGAAGAACTGGCAGATGATGCCCATTGTAGCCACCCACAATGAGGAAGAGGAGCACTATAACTGGGCCCAAAGGGCCACTTGTTTGATCATACAGAGAACATCTGGGAAGCTGAAAACTCACTTTCAGTGTCTGGACAGTTTCTGTACAGTCCACAGAAGGGATGCTGTATGCCTTGCTAGGACAGAAGTTCTCCTTCCTGCTTGATGATTTGTCTTTTGGTGCAATGTTTAACTAACTATTGCATTGGCCTCATTCTTGCATTGCAAAATCGTGTATATTTACGTATGGTGGCACTGTTATATACATCCTGAAGGCTTGCTCTGCACGTACTAGAGATATACATCCCCACATGCAAAACTGAACATTTGCATGGATGCCCCCAAGATATGGACATCCCAATACCTGCTTCTAGAATTGACTATATGGATGCCTCCGGAACTGCTTTCTTTACATTGAGATAATGGGACAGTGGTATTGGTATGGACATGTGGAAACTGGACACCTTTGTGATGGATGGACTTATGGGGGGGATATGCCATCTGCCTGCTGTGTCATATTCAGTGCTGGCCTTCTGTGGCAAACATCTATTTTGTATCTGACAGAACATGTTGGTAATGGTCTTGTGTAGTAGTACAGTATGTGCCTCCACATTGCCCCTGGAGTGTTTCTGACTGACGCGGATGTTGCTAGCATGCCTACACTGGGCATAATGGGGACACACTGTACAGCTAGGTGTGCTGGTGCCAGACCCACATGGTGATGCTGGAGGAATGAGAAGGATAGATAATGTGGAGGCTGGAGAAGCAGCAAAGTCATAACTGGCAAAGGTTGAGAGGGAAGGGTATAAGATTGGATGCTGGGGTAGGAGGTAGATGGGTGAGCACTAGGGACATGGGGATGTGGGAGAGCAGTGATTTGCGCTTAGGTGGAGAATCTAAGACTGTGGGAAAACAGAAGAAAAACTAACATAGGCTGGGTATTGAGTGTGTAAGTAGGGACTCGGGGCTTGAGTTTGATTCTGAGTAAGAACTCAAGGACTGGCTAGGGTGGAAATTTGGGGATTTGGGGTTGCCTGAGGGAATAATAGGGACTTTGACATTGACCAGAGCTTAGGAGGACAGTGGGGACAAGATGACTGAGTAAGGGATATGAGTAGGACTGTGAGACCAAGTGCAGAAATATTGGGAAGGAAGAAGGTTTGAAGGGCCTTGGAGAGTTTGGGGAGGAATTAGGGGTAGTTGAAAAGGACAGAGGGCTATGGAGTCGGTGGGAACCACAGAAAGGGACAGTTCTTCCTTGAAGTAGGTGAGCGAGGGTCGAAATGGGGGAGGTGAAAGTGGAAATGGAAACTTGGATCGGGATTAAGATATAATTAAGGGCTTGGAAGAGGAGAGAAGATAAGTGCTAGTGAATGAGCTGTGGCTGATTAAGGGATAAGATGCAGAAGGTGCTAGATAAGGCTGAGGAGGGGATGCATTCAGAGGGAGAAAATAGCAAACTAGAAAATGGGTGAAAGATGGGAGACAAAGGAGGCTGGCAAAGGAATGAGACAGGTGGAGAATGGAAGGACTAGGGAAGTAAGATTAGGAAATAGAAAGGTGGTGAAAGGTGAAAAGAGAAAAATTGAAGACTGAAGGAGGAAAATGGAGGAATGGAATGAATCTATAGTTAGGTAAAAGGCAGATTAGTGAAACAGAAAAAACTGAAACAGAATGATTATTATCAGAGAGAGATATAGGGAAGGAAAGGACAAAGACAGGGGGTGTGAAGAAACAGAAAACAGAAGGGAGATCCTGGAAAAGGACTTAGATGAAAACCAACAAAAAGAAGTGGAAAAGAGTGACCAGGTAAAATACCCTACTTCTGCTCTGCATCCTTTGTTGAGAGAGTTTTATTGGTGAATTTGGGAATGTTTCATATGAATGAACGAATATGCCCTATCAGACAAATAAATAATTATGCCCCATTCAAAGGCAATTATGCGTTCGCTGGCAAACACATAATTAGCCTAACTGTGTGTTTTCAAAAAATATACAAATAATATCAAGTTGTTTAAATTACTGAATAGCCAGATATTATCCATATACTGGGGTGCCATGTTAGGGGAGGAGCAACAAAGAATAGGGAAATCTTGTAGCAAAACATTTTCAATAAAATTACGTAATATAAAAGTTTACCAGTTCTATGTAAATGAATATGCACTGAAATGCATTTCATATTCTGTTTTTTGTAAACCGCGCTTGATCATTGGAAAGCACGGTATAAAAATGTTTATTAAATAAATAATTAAAATAATACCAATTTTTATTCACAAAATATAATAAATACATAAACCATAACGGACAAACATTAAGGAGTACGTCTACAAAGCAGGGCTAATGGTGTGGTGGCGAGACAGGTTTAGAGCCCAAAGAAAATGTGAAAAAACAGCCTTTTACCTCTGGGCAGAAGGAAGGTTCAGGGGGTTTAAGGGTTAAAACTCAAACCAAAGGAAAAAACTCTCCTCACAGAGATGGGGAGAGTGAGCCACGCCCTAGCTCCATGGAGACCAGGGGAGGTGACGAGGGAAGCCTGGGGGTGGAGTCTGAGTCTATAGGGCAGCCCCAGTCATATAAGCAGGGAGAGTCTTCCAGAGAGGGAGGAGACGCAGGGAGACGAGGAGGAACGAGAAAGAAAGCAAGAGGAGATCGTGTCCGTGGGTGGAGGCCAGGAGGGAAATCCTCTGAGGAGGAAACATCCCCTAGCAGGCTGGACACTAGCAGAGAATCTCTTGAAGCTACGGGAAGTAAAGAGATTAGGAGGACACGTGCAAGGGAAAAGTGCTCCAGCAGAAGCCTCAAACAAGATCCCTATTGCAGGCAACAGGCAGACAACTCGAGCCCTGATGGCAGCCTAGCTGGTAAGAAGTGTACAGCTGGTTGGGAACACAGGAGAGTTGGTTCTGGGGAAAATGTTGTTGGAAAGCATGGTAAAGGAATCCTTGTGAGAGAGTCTGTGGAGAAGGTTTTACCTGTGGCACAGCCTGAGAGAAGACAGGGTGCTGGGAACAAGGTGAGCTCTTTGCAAGCTTTAAAACGTTTATTGAGAAAGAAAGATCTCCTAGGTCCTTCCCCTGCAACTCAGCGTAGTGAGGATTCCCAGTGGGGACAGGTTTGGAAATTGATAGAGCAAGTTAAAACCTGCCGTAGGAAACGCTGAGCGCAGCCAGGTGCTAATTGAACCAGATAAGAGAGCATGGACGTAGAGGAATGCCTTTCAGAAAATGAGTGTTCTGACTTTGAAATGGATTGCTCTTACTGTGTGAGTCATAAGTAGAAAAGCTGTATGGTTTTAAAAGTAGTAGAAAAGCCATATGCTTTCAAAGAGTTTTATGACCGGCTGGAAGTGGTTAATTGAAGCACCAATGTTGAGCTAGCCAGATAAGCTCAGAGAAAAGCTGTGAATGCTGGAAGTTAAAGCCAATGTTTGTAATTGGAAAGTGAAGAAGCCTAACGTCTGTAAAAGGAATGATGCAAACGTTTAGCAGCTTGTAAACTTGGAAGTCCACATGCTGTGCAGAGCCTTTGAATGATACAGGCTTGTGCTGTGCCAATGCTGGGACTTGAGAGTATATCCTTGGCTGAAAGCAAGGTTTATTGCTGTGTTTAAAAACAAGCTGTTGGGAATGATTAATGCTGGACTGAGCAGTAACGTTTATGTTTCCTTTTACATGGAGCAGTATCCTATTTATGTTATGGTAATATATGAACTGCTGACAAGAAGTTCTATGGATAAGTAGAAAATAAAAATCCTGTTACCTTTTGGAAACCCTCAGCTGTGTTTGGTTCTTACCACACAACTACATTCTTCAAAGGCCTCAGTGAAAGGGATTAAGGTGATAAAGGACATAAAGTGGTACGCTCACTACACATAGGCAACCGCCTAACCCGTAGGGGGCGCTACAATGGTTAACCATGGCTGTCTGCAATTAGGTCCCCTGTTATTCAGTGAGTCCTAGTTTATTTATTTATTTTATTTATTCAGACAGATTTCTATACCGCCTTTTCCTTCAATCAAGGTGGTCTACACAGCAAACAATCAACAAAGTCATGTGTTTAGTGTGCGCATGCAGTGAGCAGTGTGTGCGTGTGAGAGTAGCTGGTTATTGATTCATGGTGAGCTAATTACAACGTGCGCTATCTACAATACTATGTACATCGGGACTTTGGTTCTGTACTGTGATCTGGTCTCGATGGTATGTTGGTGAGGTGGGGTATAGTTTGTTGCACAGCTTATGTGACATTACCAAAGTGCTCAATGAAGAGTGTCGTCTTTAGCAGTTTCCTAAAGTCCTTAATGTCTGCTGTTGCCCTTAGTTCATCAGGGAGTGCATTCCAGATTGTCGGAGCCGCTTTTGAAAGGGCTCGTTTTTCGGTGTCCTTACGTACTTTGTTGAAGTCATCAGGGGTGTTGACACAGTTAGATGTGCCTCTCCTCCTCGGTTGTGTGCTGCTGTCGGGTTGTATGAGTGGGTGTAGGCTGAGAGCTGATGAGCGTTGTTTGATTTTGAAGATGTTTATGATTGTCTTGTATCTGATGCGGGCGCTGATTAGTAGCCAGTGGAGCTCTTTTAGGGTGGGGGTGATGTGTTCTTGTCTTTTGGTGCCAGTTATTATGCGTGCTGCTGTGTTTCGTGCCAATTGCAGTGGTCTGAGTGCTTGCTTTGTTAGGCCAAGATAGATTGGGTTACAGAAGTCTAGGATTGGGGTTATTAATGCCTGACATACTGTGCGGAAGTGTTCTTGAGAGAGGAGGGGCTTGAGGCGTCAGACTAGTCTCATCCTGTGGTATGCATTTCTGGTGGTTTTGCTGATGTGGGATGTGTGATGTAGTTGCAGATAGCCCGGGTTAACCATTAGCTCAGCTTAGTGGACATACCCCTAAAAGACATAAATATATTAGTCATTAGAGCATATATAAAAACATTATCTTCAAGACATATTAAAACACATAAAGCCCAATATAGCTATGTTTCGACATAGTGTCTGTGTTTCCCACGGAGCTCCCAATGCTGTCTTCATAGGAAGAAAAAAGGTTAAAAACAGCAGCTGAATGACGACTTGCAGGGCATTTTGCCCCTCAAGAAACATAGAAACATAGAGGGAGACGTTTCTTGCTGCCTGCCACTGGTAAGATCATCTCTGTGCCTGTCTGCAGCTTAGCATTGCCGCGGTTACTATTGCTCTCCCTTGGGCCCTATAAAATTTAGGACTCTCCTAGGCGCGCAGCTGTTGTCGCGTGACTTGGGGCACGCACTAAGGGGAGTGTAACAAGGGGCAGGTTTGGCCCTTGGGAGCCCCTTAAGAGCACTAAGGAGAATACTGGTGAATAGTGAGTATTTGATCAAAGGAATAGAGCAAGGTAAGGAGGTGTGTTCTACTATATGATGCCGGGGAAAAGAAAAGCTAAAGGTGGTAAGGTGCCCATAGGATGTGGACCTATGGATAAACATTTGGCAGCAAAGATAGGCAATACACAACAGAAAGTATTGCAGTCTGTGTCATCAGGTGAGAGAGAATCTTTGAGTTCCCCGGAGCGAACTCCGCCCCCCCCCCTTAGCCGTTGTTGCAGGAAAGTTCTCTGGGGGGAGGCATGGAATCTTCTCTTGCTTTGTTAGGTCTCAGTGACTTGACTCCTTGCCCTAAACCTGTGCAATGTAATGTGGATAGAGTTCCTACATCTGCAGTGGACTCTGCTGTTTCTTTGCAAGATAAATGGCAGGTGGCAGGGACGGCTCTATAATGAGGCCGAGTGAGGCGGTGGCCTCAGGTAGCAGCTTTTTTGGGGCGGCAAAAATTGCCCCCAAAAAGACTGCCTCACTCGGCCTTCAAATCTCCCCCCCCCCCCGAGCAGAAGAGCCGCTGCCGCAGCAGCAGCAGAATGAAGTGTCCCGCAGCTGCGGCCCCCCCGGCAGAGCCCTCCTTGTATTATTTCCCTCTGCGCCAGCTTTTCAGAGCTGTGAAGGGAGAGTTTCCCTTTCTCGCGGCTCTGTTAGCTGAGCCCACCAGTGCTGAGGGAAATAATACAAGAAGGGCTCTGCCAGGGAGGTGGGGGGGGGGGGACTGCGGCCGCCGGGTAATTCATTCTGCTGCTGCTGAGGTGGCAGCGGCAGCGGCAGCAGCCAGGTTTGTTGTTGTTTTTTTTAAATTTCCCTGGGCTGATGGGGGGTAGTTAGGACTGGAAGTAGGCTGATGGGAGGTGGGTTTAGGACTGGTAATGGACTATGGGGGGGCTAGGACTGGAAATGGGCTGATGGGGGGGGGTAGAACTGGAAATGGGCTTATCAGGAGGGGGGCTAAGACTGGAAATGGGCTGATGGGGGTTAAGAATGGAAATAGGCTGATCGGGAGGGGAGTTAGAACTGGAAATGGACTGATGGGGGGTTAGAACAGTAAATGGGCTGATCGGGAGGGGGGCTAGGACTGGTAATCGGCTGATTGGTGGGGCTAGGCCTAGAAATGGGCTGATTAGGGGGGCTAGGACAGGAAATGGGCTGATTGGGGGCTAGGAATGGAAATGGACTTATGGGGGGGTAGGACTGGTAATGGGCAGATGGGGAGGTTAGCACTGGAAATGAGCAAGAACTGGTAATGGGCTGATTGGGGGGCTAGGAGTAGAGTTTGCTGATAAGGTGGTTAGGACTGGAAATGGGCTGGGACTGGAAATGGGCTAATGGGGGAGGGGAGGAGAGTGCTGCTGGCCCTGGAAGAAAACTAGGGGCTAGGGCTACAAATGGGCTGATGCAGAAGGATGGTATAATAGGACTGGAAGGGGGCAGATACTGAGAGGGTCTGCCAGGGGAAGGAGGGGGCAGGAAGAGAGCTGACATGGGGGAAGGAGGGAGCTGGAAAAGAGCTGACACCTGGGATGTACTGAAGGGGGACTGGAAGGGAGATGACACTTGGGGATGGGAGTGGTTGGGTAATGGGGAGGAGGCTGGAAGAGAGCTGACATGCAAATGGCACTGGAAGGGGGATGGACAGAGGGTGACTGGAAGGGAGCTGACTGGGTGGGGGTGGCACTGAGAGTGGACGTGAGCTGATATCTGGGATGGTATTTGGACTAGAAAGGGCTGGACAGTGGGGAAGGAGGGAGACTGGAAGGGAATGGACACCAGTGGCAGTCGTGGGAATGCAAGGCGGTTGACATTGGAAGGTACTGGGAGGGGAGGACTCGAAAGGGGGCTGATACTGGGCAGGTTTACTGGAACTGGAAATGGGCTAATGGAAGGAAGTGAAGAAAACAAAAGAAGAGATAAGAAATGGCAGATGGACCATGGACCATAGACCACAGAAAGAGAGCTAAGAGAAGACAGGAAAGCAGAAGCCTCAGATTGGAACCAGCATGATCAGAGAATAAAATGGTCAGACAACAAAGGTAGAAAAAATAATTTTATTTCATTTTAGTGATTGGACTTTGCACTATTCTTATATTTTACACAGTATTGGGGAACTGCATCTCTTATTTATCTGATGTTGTACTGCATGTGGACTCTGGCTTCTTGGGGTTTCAATTTAAATTTTGTCTATATATTTTTACTTTAGATTGTGGTTACTTATTCTGTACTTGGTGAGGGTCGATGTTGTGAGTGTGTGACTGAGGTCAGGTGTTCTGTTAACATGGAGTTTGTACATAAATATCTATACTGCACTGCAGTAATTTGATTTGTTCAGCTTTTCCAATAGGTGTATGGATGTTCCAGGGCCCACTGTAGTATTTACAGTGATGCCTTTTTTGGATGGGCTCCTTATGTGAGTTTTGGAATTTGTGCTGATATGGTATGGTATGGTAGGTTTGCTCTTTGTTGTAGGGTTTTGTATTAGTTCACAATATGCCTGATACTGGAGAATAGTGGTTGTTGTTGTTGTTAGTGAGATGATCAGAATCACATGTATTTTTAAATATTGAGTTCTGTGGGTGAATGTCCTGGTTCTGCTCTGCACCTACTGTGGATGCAAAATATATATTGAAAAAGAAAAAGCAAAAACAATAACGCAGTTTATAACAACATAAAAATGAGTTATAATTTAGTTTTATAAACTGTGCTGTTGGTTCTTGCTGTCTTTTAGTTCCTTGATGTGCAAACAGGACTGTACCTAGACCTGTGCAAGCGATGCAGCTGCACAGGGTGCAAAGGCTTGAGGGGCGCATTTCGGCTGTGTGCTATTGCCCTGCCGCCACTGGCAGGAGAATAGCAGGCAGCCGAAATGCGCTCCCCAAGCCTTTTCACAGCACTTTAAGCAGGTCTGGTCCCTCCCTCCTCTGACTTGATGTCAGAGTAGGGAGGGACAGATCTGCTTAAAGTGCCGGTGCCTTTCAGATCGGGCACATGCCCCCCCCCTCCTCCTCCCCATACCTCCATCCAGCGCTGCCTGCTCTTTCCCTGCTGCTGGCACCACCGTGAAAAAAACAGAGGGCAGTAGTAGCAGGGAAAGAGGAGGCAGCGCTGGACAGAGGTATAGGGGGAGAGGGGGGCGTGCACCTGAGCTGCAAGTCGCACAGGGTGCGATTGCAGCTTGATACAGTCCTGTGTGCAAACATCTTGCATTTCCTCCATATAATCGAATCGACTTTTTGGTTTGGTTCAGTTTCTGATTGGATTTCTGAAAAAGCCCCGCCCCCTCTAAGGTGTGTATGTGTGGGGGGGTGCCATTTCATTCTTCGCCTCAGGCAGCAGATTGCCTTGAGCCGCCCTGGCAGGTGGTGGCATGCATGGAGGCCTTTCTTACAACTACAATTCCTCAACTTTGCAATTTCTCCCAGGAGACTACTGCTAAGTTCCAACAGGTGGACACCATTTTGGGGACTATAGGGAAAAAGGTCTCCAACTTGGAAGTCCAGGTGGCCTCTTTGAGTTCAGTAGGTGATTCCTCTATTAAGGACAGCTGCTGGTTCATCATAAACTGGAGTATCTGGAAAATATGTCTCGTAGTAAGAATTTACGGTTTGTTAATTTTCCTAAAACACATTTGTTGTCACCTGATATTTTGTTAAAGAAATACTTTAACGAAATATTGTTTTTGGCTAATGCTGATTGGATAGGGATTTACAGGATGTATTATATTTCTGATAGGATAGTGCAGACTTCTTCGGGGCAGGAGAGAGAGGGAATTCTGGAATCTAAACCTGTGTTCGGTTTTCTCTGCCTTCCTCGAGGATTCACAAGATATTATTAATACAAGGGCTACTTTGATGATTTCCTTTCTAAATGATGATGACAAAATATCAGTATTGCTGAGTTATTTTCGACAAAGAAGTTACCTTTTGTGGATGAAAACTACAACTGTTTCCAGATGTCTCCTAAGCCAGCGTTTTTCAACCACTGTGCCGCGGCACACTAGTGTGCCGTGAGATATTGTCTGGTGTGCCGTGGGAAAAATTCCAATTTCATCCGTAACATGTGGCCTCGGCTCACAAATTAGGGTTGCCAACCGGCCCGTTTTCAGCCGGCCTGGCCGGTTTTTCCATGGCCAGGCCGGCTGCCGGCACAGTTGTAAAACCGGCCATTGAAAAGCCGGTTTTTGGCTCTGGCCGCAAGATCGGGAGCGGCCAGAGCAAAAAACCGGCTTTTGTGCCGAAGTCCGCGGCGCGAACGCGATCGCGATTCCATATAGCAGTGCAGCCGCTGGTTCTGCTTTGTACAGAGCAGCGGCTGCACTACACTTACATTGAAAAGTAAAGAGAAACTGTGTCAGGAGCCCTCCGATCATGCAGAGCCCGAGGAAGTGATGTCATAGGGGCGGGCTCCTCACAGGCTGTCTTTCCTTTTCAAATTAACTTTAGCTGCAATAAAGTTAATTTGAAAAGGAAAGACAGCCTGTGAGGAGCCCGCCCCCATGACATCACTTCCTCGGGCTCTGCGATGACCGGAGGGCTCCTGACACAGTTTCTCTTTACTTTTCAATGTAAGTGTAGTGCAGCCGCTGCTCTGTACAAAGCAGAAGCAGCGGCTTGGGCAGAGGGTGTGTGTGTGTGTGAGTGAACCAGCAAGGGGGGGGAGTGTGAGTGAACCAGCAAGGGGGGGGGGAGTGTGAGTGAACCAGCAGTGGAGGGGGGGGGGTGGTGTGAGTGAACCAGCAAGGGGGGAGCGATGGTGTGAGAGAACCAGCAGGGGAGGGGGGGGGGGGTTATGTGAGGGTGTTACCCAGAAGGAGGGGTGAGTAAGTGACAGGGGGGTGGGTGAGTGAACCAGCAGTGGAGGGGGGGGGGTGATGTGAGTGAACCAGCAGGGGAGGGGGGTTGGTGTGAACCAGCAGGGGAGTGGGGTTGGTGTGAGTGTTTGATTCCTATTCAAGAGAATTACTTTATATATAGTCAATATAGGCACAGAGGTAAATTTTTTAAACATTTTCTAATGGTGGTGTGCCTCGTGATTTTTTTCATGAAAAAAGTGTGCCGTTGCACAAAAAAGGTTGAAAAACACTGTCCTAAGCTACCCAAGTGAGAAGGAAAGCCTTTTTGTCTCTTAAATCCCAGGTGTTGGGGTTATCCGTCACCTTTTACTTATGATTTCCCTGTAAATGTCTAGTTACTTTGCCGGGGGTGAAATATGTTTTCCTAGATCCAACTCTCTTGGAGAAGCTTTTGGTGAGTAAAGAGGTAATTCTTACCTTTGGCTGAAGAGGTTTGAGGGGTTTATGATAACTATATAATTTATATTTGGTATCAAATTGGAGTGATTGTATTTCACAGCTTATTGTGGGGTGTTTCTGTCTCTTTGTTAGTTCTTCTTTCTATGTTACATTTTGCTAATACTCCCATTGATGTGGGCTAATATTCCATTTTCTTGTGATGTATTTTGAAAGATATTTTTTTTCCTTTGTTTGTTTGTTTATGGAAGAATTTTCTTTTCTGTGTTTGATGTATAAATTCACTAAAGATCAATAAATATATAATATATTTAAAGAAAAAGAAACATAGAAACATGACAGCAGAAAAACTACATGACCTATCTAGTCTGCCCTTCCATATCAACTACAATAGTCCCCTTTTTACCTTTAGAGATCCTATATGTTTGTCCCATGCTTTTTTGAATTCAGACACTGTCCTCGAGTCCACCACTTCCACTGGGTGACTATTCCACTACAAAAGGGGACTGCTACTTCTGGAGAGAGATCTGCAATTGTAAGTATTTACTTCTGGGAATTTTTCTAAATCTTGGGGAAAGAGGAATTCTTTAGATTAAAGCTGATTAATCTGTGAACCCAGTGTATTTATTAGATCAGTCAGGGTCTACTAGCAGCAAAGAGTTTTCAGTTTAAATTTAAAACACAGCAGAGAGCTTTCTGGTTAAATTTAGAACCCAAGGCACCCTCTATCCAAGCAAGGCCTGTGGGACTCCCCCTGAAGATTGGTCACTGATTACCTTAAAAGCATAGGACAGGGTACTGTGTAACAGCCAACTTTTAATAAGTCTTCTTTCCCTCCCTCCCTCCCCATCACCCACCCACCTCTGGGATAATTGTAGCTTTATAGACGCTTAGACCTCTTAAAGGAAAGGAGGTGCCATATTCACTCTCAGGTGCATCTGTTTATTCTCATTAGCATATATTAAGGATCTGAGATTAATTAAACTTCAGGTGAACAAAGTACATTAAACGTATTAGGTAAAGTTTTATTATCTTTATCTTTATCTTTATTAACACATTTTATATACCGCTCACGCCCGAGGCACCAGAGCGGTTTACAATAACAAAAAATAGTAAGGCTGCCGAAAAGGAAAGGAATGCCAAAACAAAGGAAAAGTATGAGATAGGGTAGAATAGGAAAGAGGATAGAGCACAAGGCACAGCGGAAATTGCATAGTAGAGGAGGATGAGGGAACATCTGAAATTCAGTGGGATGGGAGAGATGAGGGGGCAGGGAGGGGAGGAAAGTTAAAAGCAGAGCGAAATAAGGGGGTCTTCAGCATAGTCTTTAAAGTTTCGTAGGAGGGCTCTAGGCGGAGGGCAAGGGGAAGTGAGTTCCAGAGTCGGGGGCCCAGGAAGAAAAAGGCAGAGGAGCGGGTGGATTCAAAGTGAGCTTGTGATGGAGAGGGAAGGGACATGCGGTTCAGATGGATAGACCTGAGGGAACGGTGAGAAGAGTGAAGATGAATTTGATCTGCGAGGTAAAGGGGAAAACCGGTGTGAATGGTTTTATGTACATGGATGAGTACCTTGAATTGTATGTGATGAACAAGTGGAAGCCAATTCAGGTGAATCAGAAGAGGGGTGATATGGTCGAAACGTGAAGCATGCACTAGGATACGTGCCGCAGTGTGATGAACTAGTTGAAGTCTGTGCAGTCGTGTTTGGGGAAGGCTGGCTAGAATAACATTACAATAATCTAGACGAGATACCACTAGGGATAAGAGTAATATGGTCATAGAAGGAACTGATATAAAAGGGCAAACTGCACGAAGTTGTCTCGGGGTGCAGAAGGACCATTGTACAACAGAGGAAATGTGTTTGTTGAATGATATTAGTATAAGTATCCCCAGCAACAATTAGTAAGTAAAGAACTTAAATATATAAACACAACCTTAAAAAGAAGATGCAGACAGCAGTCCAGCAGCAAGATGGGGGCTTTCCAGTCTTTTGCATTGAGTGTCACATGTCTGATTTTCTCCCAGTTGATGAGGGGTCTTACGTGTGCACAAGGTGCAAGGAGCTCTTTGCTCTCAGGGAACGAGTCCGATCTCTGGAGGCAAGAGTAGCAGACTTGGAAGACATAAAGAAGACAGAGAGGTACATAGACAAGATCTACAAGATATAGTCCTGAAGTCCCACCTCCAGTCCGGAAGCATCCCTGTTGCCATGGAGGGAAGAGGTCATGTGACAGGAGAGCATCACCCTGGTGTGGCAGGAAGTGATCCTATAGCTAGGACCTGTCCTCAAGGTGATAACATAAGAACATAAGACATGCCATACTGGGTCAGACCGAGGTCCATCAAGCCCAGTATCCTGTTTCCAACAGTGGCCAATCTAGGTTATACGTACCTAGCAATATCCCCAAAAGACACAGGTTCCACAATGCTTGTACTGGGTCAAGCATTGATATCCTGGGTCCCTTTTTAATAGTGGTTTATGGACCTTTCCTCCAGGAACTTGTCCAAACCTTTTTTAAACCCAGCTATACTAACAGCCCTTACTACATCCTCCGGTAACAGATTCCAGAGTTTGATTACACGTTGAGTGAAAAAATATTTTCTCTTATTTGTCTTAAATAGTTTACCCTGTAGCTTCATTACATGTCCCCTAGTCTTTCTATACTCTGATAGCGTAAACAATTGATCCACGTTTATCCGTTCCACTCCATTCATTAATTTATAGACCTCTATCATATCTCCCCTCAGCCGTCTCTTCTCCAGGCTAAAGAGCCCTAACCTTCTTAGCCTCTCTTCATAGGAGTAGCCTTCCATCCCCTTCACCAATTTGGTGGCTCTTCTCTGTACTTTTTCTAATAACGCTATGTCCTTTTTAAGATACGGTGACCAGAATTGCACACAATATTCAAGGTGCGGTCGTACCATGGAGCGATACAGAGGCATTATAATATCCTTTGTTTTGTTCTCCATCCCATTCCTTATGATACCTAGCATTCTATTTGCTTTCTTGGCCGCCGCTGCACACTGGGCAGAGGGTTTTAACATGTTATCCACAGTGACTCCTAAATCTTTTTCCTGGGTGGTGGTTTCTAATGTGGAGTCTTGCATCGTGTAACTATAGTGTGGGTTGTTCTTTCCTAGGTGCATAACTTTGCACTTGTCCACATTAAATTTCATCTGCCATTTTGATGCCCAGTCTTCCAATTTATCCAGATCCTCCTGCAGTTTTCCACAGTCCTCTTGGGTTTTAACAATTTTAAACAGTTTTGTGTCATCTGCAAATTTGATAATCTCACTAGTTATTCTCTTTTCCAGGTCATTTATGAATATGTCAAAAAGCAGCGGACCCAGTACAGATCCCTGGGGTACTCCACTATTCACCTTTTTCCATTGGGAATATTGGCCATTAACCCTACCCTCTGCTTTCTATCTTTTAACCAGTTCCCAATCCACAATAGTACACTGCCTCCTATCCCATGACTTTTTAGCTTCGCCAAAAGTCTCTGATGGGGGACTTTGTCAAAAGCTTTCTGAAAGTCCAGATACACTATATCAACCGACTCACCTTTGTCTACCTGTTTATGCACACCTTCAAAAAAACATATCAGATTAGTAAGACAAGATCTTCCTTGTCTAAAGCCATGTTGGCTGTCTCCCATTAGGCCATGACTATCTACATGCTGTGTAATTTTGTTCTTTATGATGGTTTCTACCATTTTCCCTGGTACTGACGTCAGGCTCACCGGTCTGTAATTTCCTGGGTCACCCCTGGAACCCTTTTTAAAAATTGGTGTTACGTTGGCGACCCTCCAATCTTCATGTATTACAGATGATTTTAATGAAAGTTCACAGATTACCAATAGCAGGTCTGCAATCTCATATTTCAGTTCTTTCAACACTCTGGGATGTATACCATCCGGTCCAGGTGATTTGCTACTATTCAGTTTATCAAATAGTTGTAATATATCTTCCCGGTGTAGCGATATTTCTCTCAATTCCTCTGCAGTATCACCTTTAAATACCACTTCAGTCTTGGGTAACATCCCTACATCTTCCTCAGTAAAGACCGAAGCAAAGAATTCATTCAGTCTCTCTGCTATAGCCTTGTTTCCTCTTACTGCCCCTTTTACCCCTCTATCATCTAATGGTCCAATTGACTCTCTCACAGGCCTTTTGCTACGAATGTACTTGAAAAAGTCTTTATTTCGTGTTTTGCTTCCGTAGCAAGTTTCTTCTCAAATTCCCGCTTTGCCTTGTGATAAGGAAGCTTATCATAGCTCAGGTAGGAGCTATAGAAAAGATGATGTGACTCTGAACAAGCAACCTGTCAGTTCTGGTAGAAGCAAGAAAACAGAGTTTTCACATAAAAGACTACCAGTCCCAGAATGCACCAGGTTTCCAGCAGCCATGAGAGGGGCTGAAGTGAGAGAATGTGTGTGCAATCAAGAGAGCTATGAGGTAATCCCTAAGCACTCATCTCAAAGGGCAGGGCCTGATTCAACACAGCTGCGCTGTGTTAGGGAGCAGCACACATTAGAACAGGATAAGAATAGAGCTTATTCTTCAGATAACAGTTACTACAAGCTCCAGCCCGGCTTCAAGGAGAGTTTGAAGAACAGCTTCAGCAAAAGCCAAGCAGATAGAGAGAGAAGGAAACTCTCTGGAAGGAAGAGAAGAAAGGCCATTGGAAGGTCTGGGAGATTCCAAGGCAGTACTCATACTGGGAGGTATTCCAAAAGCCAGCAGAGTCCATTGGACTGGATTCAGCCAGAGGAATGGAGTGGCAGAGATAGGAATCACCAGTGGCTACCTGGAAGAGAGAAGACTGCATGTGGAAGGGACTTTCAGACCAAGGCCAGAAGGTATGTGAGAGAAGATCTAGCGTCCAGGGATCAAGATTGGAAGGCTGGACATCAGAATTGGATTACATATTGGCCAGGCTATACAGAGAGGAATAATGATAGCAGGAGAGGCTCAGGTATGAACACTGATCCAGACCCTATCTATAATAGAGAATGGCAGCAAGGGAATAAGCATTCTCATGATAGTGCCTTAATGAAAGACTCATCTGTGCCAATGTATGATATTGACCCTATGATTGTTGATGCAGGGGGAAATACAGCAGATGAAACTATTTACATGGACTGTTCTTTATCTAAATGCTATTGCTAGTTTTCTATGAGCAAACACATCAGCCATCACAAAGAAACCTAACTTTGTTCTTTATTTCCACTGCAAACAGCTCTTAAAGCAGGATTTGGGTTCACACAGTAGCAGCCAGCCAGCTAAAGGCTTACAGCTGGTTAATTGATAGTAATTGAAGCTGCACCTGATTGTGTGTGTGAGCAAGGGAGAATCACTGCTGAGATCTGCGTGGAAAATAAGCAGAAGTTAACCTAACCAGCAAAGTTTATTCTTTTCTTTGTGCCTTTGTATTTGGTAATTATTTGCTAAGAAAACATTAGCTAATTGCCTGACAAGCTGAAGGTTGTTTTCTGGTTTACTTTGTGACTTTTTGTTATCCATTTTAAACACTGCAAGCAAGTAACCTCATTTATAGTGCTATCAAGCATACATGTGCTGGGTGAATTAAACCCCATCAATAAAAGAAGTATTTTATTGATCTTACCACTTGGTTTCACAACTCAAATTATTGTCATCAGCTGTGTTTGGGAGTGAATGAACTACAATACCCACAATACCTTGCAAGAATCATATGAATATATGCATCGTCAAGATTGTGTAAGTTCTCACCCTAGGCAGCCGCCTGACAAATGGCGTAGTTTTTCGGATTGCTCTTGCACCAAGAGGATTTACTTGTTGTGGATTACAAATAAAAGTCAAGTTTAAAGCTGTAAGAAAATTTTTTCCCTCGTCTGCACTTTGGAGGAAAAGTGGTTGTTCCAGGAAGCTGTCCCAGAGGAAAAGACCCTGTGCAAAGCTGGATTCATCACTGAGACAAGGTAATATGTACCTGGGCATGTCTAGTGGTGGATGTGTGTAAGCACAGGGGGTAATTGAAAAAAAAAAAGTTGAGTTGGAAAAAAAAAAAAAAACACACCTGGTTGGAAGGTGCTGCTCTTGGTTTTTTTTTCTTTTTTCTTTTCTTGCAGGGGTCAAGATGGATCCGAGGGAGATGGCTCAGTGGATGGCAGCCCAATTTTGCAAGCAGCAGGAGCTATCACAGCAAGCCCAGGACACTGCTATGAAGGCCTTAATGGAACAGCAGAAACCAGTGCTTGATCTGGTGCAAGCTCTAGTTCAGCTGCAGAGTCAAAGTGGAACAGATGCAAGACCAGCAGTTAGTACTGGTACACCACATGTGGACACTGTGGGACTCAATCAAGGGATTGGGGCATTTAATTTTGGGAAATTAACTCCAGAAGATAATGTTGATGATTTTCTAGAGTCTTTTGAAAGAGTGGCACAGGCTTTAGCATGGCCAGAGACCCAGTGGGCAGTAAGGCTGGCAGCCTCATTAACTGGTGAGGCACTAGCAGCTTACAGAGCAATGCCAGCAGCCCAGGCTTTGATTTATAAGGATGTAAAGGCAGCTATTAGAGATCGCCTAGGGTTGTCTATTTCAGAGTATAGGCGAATGTTTAGAGCTGTTACATTGAAAGTGGGTGAGACACCCAGGGCTCTGAGTCAGAGAATCAGAAGTTTAGCTGTAAAATGGTTGGAGCCTGAGCAAAAGACAGTAGAAATGTTATTAGATATTATAATGCTGGAACAATTTATGCTTGGGGTACCTAAAGATTTGAATGGTTTTCTTATACAGCAAAATTGCCAAAATCTTGGAGAGGCAACCATGCTAGCCGAGAGATTCTTGGAAGCCACGCAGGCTTGCCATAGAATGGGTGGCCCTCTAAAGATGGATGCTGAGGCTAAATGTGCTGTATCAGAAAAGAGAATAATTAAGAATGTTTCCGAAAATGAATGTACTGTATCAAACCAGATGACACAGTGGAATAGAAAGAAATGTTTCAAGTGTGGAAAAGTGGGACACTTAGAGAAGAGATGCCAGACACACACTAGTTTAATGGGTCTGGATTTAAAACAGCCCAAGGAAGGATTTCTTTTGATGGTTGATGTGCAAGGAATTACCACAAATGCATTATTAGACTCTGGGGCAGACCAGAGTATGATGTCAAAAAGGCTTTGGAAGAGGATAGAGGCCCAAGAAAGATTTGTGCCTAGAACCCCTGAAAGCCAAGTTCACATCAGATGCATTCATGGTGCTGCAACATCATATCCCACCTATAGGTTTAAGGTTAAGTGCCTGGGGGAACAAGAGGAAGTCCTATTAGCAGTGCTGCCTAGGCTACCCTTTGATTTGGTCCTAGGAAAGGACTGGCCAAGATTTAAGCAGGAACTAGTGAAAGGGCTAGGAAAGAAGGAGGGAGAAGGTTTAATAATGGAAATAGCTCCCGGGCCTTTCTTTGGAAGTCCTTAGTCCCTAGCTAAAAAGATGGTTAAGCTTCCAGAAGGCCAAACTATGGGTAATAAGAGGGGCCTTGTATCCACCCGCTCGCAGGCTAAGGTAGAGAGCCAGCAGAAGGAGGAGGGGGAGCAGGCAGAGTTATTAGGAGATTTACCCTCTCATGATGATTTAATAACCCCATCATCTGGTAAAGTAAGGAAGTTGAAAGCACAAAAGAGGCGTGAGAGACTTTGCAGAGCACAGGGTAGGGCTGAGATGTTAGCTGGTCAAAGTTTACCCTGGGTGCCTGCTGAGTTGGTGGCAAAGTTTCCTAACTTTCCACAAGAGCAGCGAGCTGATCAAGCTCTCACCCGAGCTTTTAAATATGCTCAGGAGGTCAGGGAGGAGTTGCCCAGATTCAGACTAGATAATGACATATTATATAGAGAGAGTCAGGACCCCAGAAATGGTGCCATACGTAAACAATTGGTGGTACCCACAACTTTCAAAGGGCTAGTACTTAGGCTAGCACATGATCATCCAGTGGGAGGTCATAAAGGTATGCAAGGAACGATGGATCAAATACTTGTGCGTTTTTACTGGCCAGGTATCTTCAAAGAAACTGCCCAGTTTTGTGCTGCATGTCCAGCGTGTCAGCGAGTTACAGCGGCTCACCCACCGGTGGTGCCATTGATCCCCATGCCAATCATCACAGACCCAATTGGTCGCATTGCCATGGATATTGTAGGCCCATTAGTTAAAACGCCCCGAGGTTTCCAATACATCCTAGTTATGGTAGATCAGGCAACAAGGTTTCCCTGGGCCATACCATTGAGGAATGTTTCTGCAAAAACAATAGCTTTAGAGCTAGTAAAATTGTTTTGTGAAGTGGGATTCCCAAGAGAGGTGTTGAATGACCAAGGGTCCAATTTTGTATCCAAATATTTGGCCCAGGTCTGGGATGCCTTTGGCATTCGTCACGTGAAAACCTCAGCCTACCATCCACAATCAAATGGTTTGGTGGAGAGATTCAACCAAACTCTCAAACAAATGTTGAGAAGGGGGTTAGCAGGAGAGGTAAAAGAATGGGATATGTTATTACCCTTTGCCTTATATGCCTGCAGGGAAAGAATTCAAGTGTCCCTAGGTGTAACTCCTTATGAGTTGATGTATGGTAGGGCTCCCCGGGGTTTGTTGGATATTTTGAGGGAACAATGGATTGATCCTGAACCAGGAAGTCAGGAGGTGCCACTGTTTCTACGTGACTTGAGAGCACGTTTGGAAAGGACGTCGCAGGTTGCTGAGAGGAACCTGCAGGACAGTCAAGTTCGCCAGAAAGGGTGGTATGATAGAAAGGCAAAAAGCCGCCAATTAACCATTGGTGAAAAGGTTTTGGTTCAAGTAGCAGGAACTGCTCCAAAATTTGAGGTACAGTGGAAAGGGCCATGGGAGGTTGTTAAACAAGTAAGCCCAGTGTCTTATATGGTAGAAAATGCCAGAGGGCGTAGGCAGACCTACCATATTAATGTACTTAAGTCTTGGAGGGAGAGGCCTGTAGATAATGACCTTGAACCCAGTCAGGAAGTAAGTGGGCTTCAAGAAGATAACACTCTCGTAGGTATTACGGACTGTAGAGAAGCAGTTTCACCAGTAAAACCAGTCCGTAATAACTTAAGCAGGGGGGTATGTGATAAGGAAGCTTATCATAGCTCAGATAGGAGCTATAGAAAAGATGATGTGACTCTGAACAAGCAACCTGTCAGTTCTGGTAGAAGCAAGAAAACAGAGTTTTCACATAAAAGACTATCAGTCCCAGAATGCACCAGGTTTCCAGCAGCCATGAGAGGGGCTGAAGTGAGAGAATGTGTGTGCAATCAAGAGAGCTATGAGTTAATCCCTAAGCACTCATCTCAAAGGGCAGGGCCTGATTCAACACAGCTGCGCTGTGTTAGGGAGCAGCACACATTAGAACAGGATAAGAATAGAGCTTATTCTTCAGATAACAGTTACTACAAGCTCCAGCCCGGCTTCAAGGAGAGTTTGAAGAACAGCTTCAGCAAAAGCCAAGCAGATAGAGAGAGAAGGAAACTCTCTGGAAGGAAGAGAAGAAAGGCCATTGGAAGGTCTGGGAGATTCCAAGGCAGTACTTATACTGGGAGGTATTCCAAAAGCCAGCAGAGTCCATTGGACTGGATTCAGCCAGAGGAATGGAGTGGCAGAGATAGGAATCACCAGTGGCTACCTGGAAGAGAGAAGACTGCATGTGGAAGGGACTTTCAGACCAAGGCCAGAAGGTATGTGAGAGAAGATCCAGCGTCCAGGGATCAAGATTGGAAGGCTGGACATCAGAATTGGATTACATATTGGCCAGGCTATACAGAGAGGAATAATGATAGCAGGAGAGGCTCAGGTATGAACACTGATCCAGACCCTATCTATAATAGAGAATGGCAGCAAGGGAATAAGCATTCTCATGATAGTGCCTTAATGAAAGACTCATCTGTGCCAATGTATGATATTGACCCTATGATTGTTGATGCAGGGGGAAATACAGCAGATGAAACTATTTACATGGACTGTTCTTTATCTAAATGCTATTGCTAGTTTTCTATGAGCAAACACATCAGCCATCACAAAGAAACCTAACTTTGTTCTTTATTTCCACTGCAAACAGCTCTTAAAGCAGGATTTGGGTTCACACAGTAGCAGCCAGCCAGCTAAAGGCTTACAGCTGGTTAATTGATAGTAATTGAAGCTGCACCTGATTGTGTGTGTGAGCAAGGGAGAATCACTGCTGAGATCTGCGTGGAAAATAAGCAGAAGTTAACCTAACCAGCAAAGTTTATTCTTTTCTTTGTGCCTTTGTATTTGGTAATTATTTGCTAAGAAAACATTAGCTAATTGCCTGACAAGCTGAAGGTTGTTTTCTGGTTTACTTTGTGACTTTTTGTTATCCATTTTAAACACTGCAAGCAAGTAACCTCATTTATAGTGCTATCAAGCATACATGTGCTGGGTGAATTAAACCCCATCAATAAAAGAAGTATTTTATTGATCTTACCACTTGGTTTCACAACTCAAATTATTGTCATCAGCTGTGTTTGGGAGTGAATAAACTACAATACCCACAATACCTTGCAAGAATCATATGAATATATGCATCGTCAAGATTGTGTAAGTTCTCACCCTAGGCAGCCGCCTGACAGCCTGCCTTATCAATGCTTTACATTTAACTTGCCAGTGCTTGTGCTGTTTCCAGTTTTCATCGTTTGGCTCTTTTTTCCATTTACTGAAGGTTGCTTTTTTGGCAGCAACAGCCTCTCTGACCTCACCTTTAAACCATGCTGGCAGTTTTTTGGACTTTCTTCCACTTTTCTTAATGCGTGGAATACAGCTGGTCTGGGCTTCGAGGATAGTATTTTTAAATAACACCCAAGCTTGCTGTAAGTTTTTAACCTTTGGAACCGCTCCTTTTAGTTTTTTCTTAACTATATTCCTCATTCTGCCCTCTTTAATAGGACTTATCTCCCCCCCTCCCTCCCCAGCACCCACCCACCCCTGGGGAAATTGTAGTTTTATAGGTACTTGGACATCTTAGAGGAAAGGGGCTGCTCTCAGGTGCAGCTCTTAATCCAAATCAGTCATACACAGAGGACCTGTGATTAATTAGTTTCAGGTACACAGGGTGTATTAGGGGTATTAGATACACTTTTATTAGTATAAGCATCTACACCAATCCTTATTATATACCGCTTTAAAAGACCTAAACACAAGCTTTAAACTAAGATGCAGTCAGAGGTCCAGCAACGAGATGGGGGTTCTCCAGTCTTTTGCATCGAGTGTCACATGTATGATTATCTCCCAGTTGGTGAGAGGTCCTACATATGCACTAAGTGCAGGGAGCTCTTTGCTCTCAGGGAACGAGTCCGTTCTCTAGAGGCTAGAGTAGCAGACCTGGAAGACATAAGAAAGACAGAGAAGTACATGGACGAGACCTACAGGGATATAGTCCTGAAGTCCCACCTCCAGTCTGGCAGCATCCCTGTTGCCATGGAGGAGAGAGGTCACGTGACAGGAGAGCATCACCCTGGTGTGGCAGGAAGTGATCCTGTAACTAGGACCTGTCCTCCAGGTGATGTAAAACCCTCTCGCACCGAGGACGTTTCTCCAGGGCCATGTCCCCATGAGGGGAGGGTCAGGACAGCTGTTATAGTTGGTGATTCAATCATTAGGAATGTAGATAGCTGGGTGGCTGGTGGACGTGAGGATCGCCTGGTAACATGCCTGCCTGGTGCGAAGGTAGCAGATCTCACGCACCGCCTAGATAGGATCATAGATAGTGCTGGGGGGGAGTCTGCTGTCTTGGTACATGTTGGTACCAATGACATAGGAAAATGTGGTAGGGAAGTTCTGGAGGCTAAATTTAAGCTTTTAGGTAGGAAGTTGAAATCCAGAACTTCCAGGATAGCGTTCTCCGAAATGCTTCCTGTTCCACGTGCAGGACCCAAAAGACAGGCAGAGCTCCGGAGTCTCAATGCGTGGATGAGACAATGGTGCAAGGATGAGGGTTTTGGATTTGTTAGGAACTGGGGAACATTCTGGGGAAAGGGGGGGCTCTTCCGAAGGGATGGGCTTCACCTTAATCAGGATGGGACCAGACTGCTGGCATTAACCTTTAAAAAAGAGATAGAGAAGCTTTTAAACTAGAAAATAGGGGAAAGCCGACAGTCACCCAGGAGCGCACGGTTCGGACAAAGGTATCCTTGAAGGATACTACCAAAAGCAGTGAGGTTCCAAAAGGGAGTATAGTAGCCCAAATGCCCTTGAGTAAGGAGCAGACAGAGCATAAAGATTCCCAATTACCCATGCCTACCAATAGCCAGATTAATATTAATAAAATGCAGTCTCTAAAATGCTTGTATGCCAATGCTAGAAGTCTAAACAATAAGATGGGAGAATTAGAATATATAGCATTAAATGAGAGGTTAGATATGATTGCACTCTCAGAGACATGGTGGAAGGAGGATAACCAGTGGGACACTGTGATACCTGGATACAAACTATATCGTAATGATAGAGCTGAACAAATTGGTGGAGGGGTTGCGCTCTATGTTAGAGAGGGCATTGAGTCAGAAAGGATTAAAGTTTTGCAGGGAACAAAATATGCTGTAGAATCTCTATGGATTGAAATTCCATTTATGAAGGGGAAGGTGATGGCAGTGGGAGTATACTATCGACCACCTGGCCAGAATGAACAAATGGATGATGAAATGCTCAAAGAAATCAAGGAAGCTAACAAAAGCCACAACAGAGTAGTAATAATGGGTGATTTCAATTACCCCGGTATCGACTGGGACAGTGTCACAGCAGGACAAGCTAAAGAGATAAAGTTTCTAGATGAAATAAATGACTGCTTCTTGGAGCAGCTGGTTCATGAACCGACCAGAGGGGAAGCCATACTGGACCTAGTCCTTAGTGGAACGCCAGATCTGGTGCAAGAAATAAGGGTGTTGGGACCACTTGGCAATAGTGATCATAGTATGATCATGTTTGATTTAATCAGTGGAGGACAGATAGTAAAGGAATCCACAGTACTACCTTTTAACTTTCAAAAGGGTGACTATGATAGAATGAGGAATATAGTTCGGAAAAAACTAAAAGGAGCGGTTCCAAAGGTTAAAGACTTACAGCAAGCTTGGGTGTTATTTAAAAATACTATCCTCGAAGCCCAGACCAGCTGTATTCCACGCATTAAGAAAAGTGGAAGAAAGTCCAAAAAACTGCCAGCATGGTTTAAAGGTGAGGTCAGAGAGGCTGTTGCTGCCAAAAGAGCAACCTTCAGAAAATGGAAAAAAGAGCCAAATGATGAAAACTGGAAACAGCACAAGCACTGGCAAGTTAAATGCAAAGCATTGATAAGGCAGGCAAAGCGGGAATTTGAGAAGAAACTTGCTACGGAAGCAAAAACACGAAATAAAGACTTTTTCAAGTACATTCGTAGCAAAAGGCCTGTGAGAGAGTCAATTGGACCATTAGATGATAGAGGGGTAAAAGGGGCAGTAAGAGGAGACAAGGCTATAGCAGAGAGACTGAATGAATTCTTTGCTTCGGTCTTTACTGAGGAAGATGTAGGGGTGTTACCCAAGACTGAAGTGGTATTTAAAGGTGATACTGCAGAGGAATTGAGAGAAATATCGCTACACCGGGAAGATATATTACAACTATTTGATAAACTGAATAGTAGCAAATCACCTGGACCGGATGGTATACATCCCAGAGTGTTGAAAGAACTGAAATATGAGATTGCAGACCTGTTATTGGTAATGTGTGAACTTTCATTAAAATCATCTGTAATACCTGAAGATTGGAGGGTCGCCAACGTAACACCAATTTTTAAAAAGGGTTCCAGGGGTGACCCGGGAAATTACAGACCGGTGAGCCTGACGTCAGTACCAGGGAAAATGGTAGAAGCCATCATAAAGAACAAAATTACACAGCATGTAGATAGTCATGGCCTAATGGGAGACAGCCAACATGGCTTTAGACAAGGCAGATCTTGTCTTACTAATCTGATCTGTTTTTTTGAAGGTGTGCATAAACAGGTAGACAAAGGTGAGTCGGTTGATATAGTGTATCTGGACTTTCAGAAAGCTTTTGACAAGGTCCCCCATCAGAGACTTTTGGCGAAGCTAAAAAGTCATGGGATAGGAGGCAGTGTACTATTGTGGATCGGGAACTGGTTAAAAGATAGAAAGCAGAGGGTAGGGCTAAATGGCCAATATTCCCAATGGAAAAAGGTGAATAGTGGAGTACCCCAGGGATCTGTACTGGGTCCGCTACTTTTTGACATATTCATAAATGACCTGGAAAAGGGAATAACTAGTGAGGTAATCAAATTTGCAGATGACACAAAACTGTTTAAAGTTGTTAAAACCCAAGAGGATTGTGGAAAACTGCAGGAGGATCTGGATAAATTGGAAGACTGGGCATCCAAATGGCAGATGAAATTTAATGTGGACAAGTGCAAAGTTATGCACCTAGGAAAGAACAACCCACACTATAGTTACAAGATGCAAGGCTCCACATTAGAAACCACCACCCAGGAAAAAGATTTAGGAGTCATCGTGGATAACATGTTAAAACCCTCCGCCCAGTGTGCAGCGGCGGCCAAGAAAGCAAATAGAATGCTAGGTATCCTAAGGAAAGGGATGGAGAATAAAACAAAGGATATTATAATGCCTCTGTATCGCTCCATGGTACGACCGCACCTTGAATATTGTGTGCAATTCTGGTCACCGTATCTTAAAAAGGACATAGAGTTATTAGAAAAAGTACAGAGAAGAGCCACCAAATTGGTGAAGGGGATGGAAGGCTACTCCTATGAAGAGAGGCTAAAAAGGTTAGGGCTCTTTAACCTAGAAAAGAGGCGGCTGAGGGGAGATATGATAGAGGTGTATAAATTAATGAATGGAGTGGAACGGATAAACGTGGATAAATTGTTTACGCTATCAGAATATAGAAGGACTAGGGGGCATGTAATGAAGCTACAGGGTAAACTATTTAAGACAAATAGGAGAAAATATTTCTTCTCTCAACGTGTAATCAAACTCTGGAATCTGTTACCGGAGGATGTAGTAAGGGCTGTTAGTATAGCTGGGTTTAAAAAAGGTTTGGACAAGTTCCTGGAGGAAAGGTCCATAAACCACTATTAAAAAGGGACCCAGGATATCAATGCTTGGCCTAGTACAAGCACTGCAGAACCTGTGTCTTTTGGGGAAACTGCTAGGTACGTATGACCTAGATTGGCCACTGTTGGAAACAGGATACTGGGCTTGATGGACCTCGGTCTGACCCAGTATGGCATTTCTTATGTTCTTATGTTCTTATGTTCTATCATAGTCTCCCTTTTGAAAGTTAAAAGGTAGTACTGTGGATGCCTTTACTATCTGTCCTCCACTAATTAAATCAAACATGATCATACTATGATCACTATTGCCAAGTGGTCCCAACACCCTTATTTCTTGCACCAGATCTGGCGTTCCACTAAGGACTAGGTCCAGTATGGCTTCCCCTCTGGTCGGTTCATGAACCAGCTGCTCCAAGAAGCAGTCATTTATTCCATCTAGAAACTTTATCTCTTTAGCTTGTCCTGCTGTGACACTGACCCAGTCGATATCGGGGTAATTGAAATCACCCATTATTACTACTCTGTTGTGACTTTTGTTAGCTTCCTTGATATCTTTGAGCATTTCATCATCCATTTGTTCATTCTGGCCAGGTGGTCGATAGTATACTCCCACTGCCATCACCTTCCCCTTCATAAATGGAATTTCAATCCATAGAGATTCTACAGCAAATTTTGTTCCCTGCAAAACTTTAATCCTTTCTGACTCAATGCCCTCTCTAACATAGAGCGCAACTCCTCCACCAATTTGATCAGCTCTATCATTACGATATAGTTTGTATCCAGGTATCACAGTGTCCCACTGGTTATCCTCCTTCCACCATGTCTCTGAGAGTGCAATCATACCTAACCTCTCATTTAGTGCTATATATTCTAACTCTCTCATCTTATTGTTTAGACTTCTAGCATTGGCATACAAGCATTTTAGAGACTGTATTTTATTCATATTAATCTGGCTATTGATAGGCAGGGGTAATTTGGAATTTTTATGCTCTGTCTGCTCCTTACTCAAGGGCATTTGGGCTACTATACTCCCTTTTGGAATCTCACTGCTTTTTGTAGTATCCTTCAAGGATACCTTCGTCCGAACCATGCACTCCTGGGTGACTGTCGGCTTTCCCCTGTTTTCTAGTTTAAAAGCTTCTCTATCTCTTTTTTAAAGGTTAATGCCAGCAGTCTGGTCCCATCCTGATTAAGGTGAAGCCCATCCCTTCGGAAGAGCCCCCCCTTTCCCCAGAATGTTCCCCAGTTCCTAACAAATCCAAAACTCTCATCCTTGCACCATTGTCTCATCCACGCATTGAGACTCCGGAGCTCTGCCTGTCTTTTGGGTCCTGCACGTGGAACAGGAAGCATTTCGGAGAATGCTATCCTGGAAGTTCTGGATTTCAACTTCCTACCTAAAAGCTTAAATTTAGCCTCCAGAACTTCCCTACCACATTTTCCTATGTCATTGGTACCAACATGTACCAAGACAGCAGACTCCTCCCCAGCACTATCTATGATCCTATCTAGGTGGTGCGTGAGGTCCGCTACCTTCGCACCAGGCAGGCATGTTACCAGGCGATCCTCACGTCCACCAGCCACCCAGCTATCTACATTCCTAATGATTGAATCACCAACTATAACAGCTGTCCTGACCCTCCCCTCATGGGGACATGGCCCTGGAGAAACGTCCTCAGTGCGAGAGGGTTTTACATCACTTGGAGGACAGGTCCTAGTTACAGGATCACTTCCTGCCACACCAGGGTGATGCTCTCCTGTCACTCTCTTCTCCATGGCAACAGGGATGCTGCCAGACTGGAGGAGGGACTTCAGGACTATATCCCTGTAGGTCTCATCCATGTACTTCTCTGTTTTTCTTATGTCTTCCAGGTCTGCTACTCTAGCCTCTAGAGAACGGACTCGTTCCCTGAGAGCAAAGAGTTCTTTGCACTTAGTGCATACGTAAGACCTCTCACCAACTGGGAGAAAATCATACATGTGACACTCAATGCAAAAGACCGGAGAACCCCCATCTCGTTGCTGGACTTCTGTATGCATCTTAGTTTAAAGCTTGTGTTTAGGTCTTTTAAATTCTGTATATAATAAGGATTGGTGTAGATGCTTATACCAATAAAAGTGTATCTAATACCCCTAATACACCTCGTGTACCTGAAGCTTAAGTAATTAATCTCAGGTCCTCTGTGTATGACTGATTTGAATAACGAGCTGCACCTGAAACCAGCCCCTTTCCTCTAAGATGTGCAGTTACCTATAAAACTACAATTACCCCAGGGGTGGGTGGGTGCCGGGGAGGGAGGGAGGGAGATAAGTCCTATTAAAGAGGGCAGTTACAAGGTACCCTGTCCTGAACCCTCAGCAGGGGGGAGGGGGGTACCACACAAAGCCCAGTTAGTTGAGAGAGGCAAGGTAAGTTATAACTGAGAAGGCTGATGTAAAACCCTCTCACACTGAGGATGTTTCTCCAGGGCTATGTGCCCATGAGGGAAGGGTTAGGACCACTGTTCCCTCTAAGCTGTGCGCGTGTGCGCGCGCACACACCTCGCCGAGTGAGCGCACATACTTTTACAACAGAGCGCACAAAAATTATGGTTCTGATTCTGATAGAAAACAACACAGATGTCTTAAAATTTAAAAGTTGTGATTGTAATTACTGGAAATTTTCCGCTTCATTTAGTAATCGTCTCTTTTCATTTAATTTGATTAAAATCAATGTAGTGTACATACTGTATTCTGACGTGTAGTCAAATTTTAAAGTATATAACTCCGAGCGTTGTTATGTGGCGCACAAAAATTTAACCTTCCTTCAAAAACTGCACAGCTGTTTTTTTATGCGCACACAGCCTACAGAAAATTAGAGGGAACATTGGTTAGGACAGTCGTAATAGTTGGTGATTCGATCATTAGGCATGTAGATAGCTGGGTGGCTGGTGGACATGAGGATCGCCTTGTAACAGTGTTGGGGAAGAGTCTGCTGTCTTGGTACATGGCGGTACCAATGACATAGGAAAATGTGGTAGGGAGGTTCTGGAGGCAAAATTTAGGCTTTTAGGTAGGAAGTTGAAATCCTGAACTTCCAGGGTTCTCAGAAATGCTTGCTGTTCCACACGCAGGATCCAAAAGGCAAGCAGAGCTCCAGAGTCTCAATGTCTGGATGAGACAATGGTGCAAGGATGAGGGTTTTGGATTTGTTAGTAAGTGGGGAATATTCTGGGGAAAGGAGGGGCTCTTCCAAAGGGATGGGCTTCGCCTTAATTGGGATGGAACCAGCCTACTGGCATTAACCTTTAAAAAGGAGATAGAGCAGCTTTTAAACTAGATAATAGGGGAGAGCCGACAGTCGCCCAAGAGTGCATGGTTCGGAACAATGTATCCTTGAAGGATGATACCAAAAAATTAAATTAGGGCACATCAGCAGGGAGGTTCCAATAAAGACAAAGGTAGCCCAAATGCCCTTGAGTACAGAGCAGACAGAGCTTAAAGATTCCAAATTACCCTGCCTACCGATAGCCAGATTAATATGAATAAAATACAGTCTCTAAAATGCTTGTATGCAAATGCTAGAAGTCTAAAAAATAAGATGGGAGAGTTGGAATATATAGCACTAAATGAGAAGTTACATATGATTGGTATCTCAGAGACATGATGGAAGGAGGACAACCAGTGGGACACTGTGATTCCTGGGTACAAACTATACGTAATGAAAGAGCTGATCAAATTGGTGGAGGGGTTGCGCTCTGTGTTAGAGAGGGAATTGAGTCACAAAGGATTAAAGGTTTGTAGGAAACAAAATTTGCTGTAGAATCTCTATGGAATGAAATTCCATGTAAAAAGGGGAAGGCGATGGCAGTGGGGTTGTACTATTGACCACCTGGCCAGAATGAACAAATGGATGATGAAATGCTCAAAGAAATCAGAGAAGCTAACAAAAGTTATGGAACAGTAATAATAATGCGTGATTTCAATTACCCTGGTATTGGCTGGGTCAGTGTCATGGCAGGACATGCTAGGGAGATAAAGTTTCCAGATGAAATAAATGACTGCTTCTTGGAGTAGCTGGTTCATGAACCAACCAGAGGGGAAGCCATTTTGGACTTAGTCCTTAGTGAAACACCAGCTCTGGTGCAAGACATAAGGGTGTTGGGGCCACTTGGCAATAGTGATCATAGCATGATCACATTTGATTTAATTCATGGAGGAGGGATGGTAAGGAAATCCACAGTACTACCTTTTAACTTTCAAAAGGGAGACTATGATAAAATGAGGAAAATAGTTAAGAAAAAACTAAAAGGAGCAGTTGCAAAAGTTAAAGACTTACATCAAGCTTGGGTGTTATTTAAAAATACTATCTTGGAAGCCCAGACCAGCTGTATTCCATGCTTTAAGAAAAGTGGAAGGAAGTCCAAAAAACTGCCAGCATTGTTTAAAGGTGAGGTCAGAGAGGCTGTTGATGCCAAAAAAAGCATCTTTCAGGAAATGGAAAAAGAGCCAAATGAGGAAAACGGGAAACTGTACAAGCACTGGCAAGTTAAATGCAAGGTATTGATATTGTTAATTGTTCCTTGTAAACAGTTGTAATACACTGTACCAATGTTTCATGTAAACCGTCTTGACTAGTAGAAAGACGGTATATAAAAACTGTTAAATAAATAAAATAAATAAATAAATAATAAGGCAGGCAAAGAGAGAATTTGAGAAGAAACTTGCTGTGGAAGCCAAAACACATAAGGTTTTTTCAAGTACATTCGTAGAAAAAAAAACCGTGAGAGAGTCAGTTGGACCATTAGGTGATAGAGGGGTAAAAGGGGCAGTAAGAGGGGACAGGTTTATAGTGGAGAGACTAAATGAATTCTTTGCATCGGTCTTTACTGAGCAAGATATAGGGATGATACCCATGACTGAAGTGGTATTTAAAGGTGATACTGCGGAAGAATTGAAGGAAATATTGATACACCAGGAAGATATATTGCAACTATTTGATAAATTGAAGAGTAGCAAATCATCTGGACCAGATGGTATACATCCAAGGGTGTTGAAAGAAGTGAAATATGAGATTGCAGACCTGCTATTAGTGATCTCATTAAAATCATCAGTAATACCTGAAGATTGGAGGATTGCCAATGGAACGCCAGTTTTTAAAAAGGGTACTAGGGGTGATCTGGGAAAATACAGATCGGTGAGCCTGACATCAGTACTGGGAAAAATGGTAGAAACCATCATAAAAACAAAATTACTCAACTTTAAGATAGTCATAGCTTAATGAGAGACAGCTAACAAAGCTGTAGACAAGGACGGTCTTGTCTTACTAATCTGTGATGTTATTTTGAAGTTTTGAATAAACAGGTAGACAAAGATGAGTCGGTTGATATAGTGTTTCTGGACTTTCAGAAAGCCATTGACAAGATCTCTCATCAGAGACTTTTTTTTTTTTTTTTAATTCTTTATTTTCATTTTATAACAACAAAGGAAAGGAAGACATACAGCTAAAAGACAGATACATACATAGAATGTGATACATACACCAAAGTAAACCCCTGCCACCCCCCTCCCCCCTGCTTCTTCTCTAGAAACTAATCATTCCCGAAAACGGGCGTGTACTGACATTATTGTGGTACAAAACCTAACGGTGATCTGAAACATGATGAGTATACATTAAACAGACATGTCGGAGCAATGAGCAGATTGTACATAATCATTGAGCATCTGCCATTTAGACAAGCGAGAGTGAGTTTGGATATGGGGAATAGCTCTCCGAGATATCTGCTCATATTTACTATATAAGCAGACGAGGTTCCACCATTCATTGGCAGTAATTCGAGAGCTATCCTTCCAATTCCTCGTGATTAAACATATGGCTATACCCAGCATGAAATCAAGGAGAAAGCGACCCTTCTTAGGAAGAGAGCTATCAAAGAACCAGGCCCCCGAATTCCCTTGGGGCGCAGTGGTGTGTAATTGAAAAGAAATAGCAGCGTGATCTGAGATATGTTGGGAGTGAATCTTTGCAGTGTCCACCTGAGGAACTAACAGTTTTGATATTAGAAAGAAATCTATGCGAGACTGGGATTTATGAGGGGAAGAGAAGAAGGTAAAGTCAAGCTCATTGGGGTGTAGTAACCTCCATAGATCGACTAAAGCAAGATCTTTGATCACAGAGGTAAGCGTGGTGTGACTCTTGGGGAGACCACTTGTCCTAGGCGGCTGTTTGTCAATCAGGGGATCAAGAACTAAATTGAAATCCCCCCCAATTATCAATGAAGTGTTAGCAGAGGCCTGCGCAACCTGAACAATGGTAGCAAAAAAGGCAGGGTCATCTACATTAGGAGCATAAAGGCATATACATGTAACTTCAAGGTTACCTATCTTGAGGTGAGCCCTGGACCATCTACCTGCTGTATCTGAGCTAGTCGCAATAATAGTAGCATGCAGAGATTTCCTAACCAGTATGGCAACCCCACATTTCTTAGAAACAGCTGGGGAATAAGCGGCCACCATGTAAGGTTTAATATTGAGTTTAAGAGTTTCCTTCGAATTTAAATGCGTTTCTTGGAGGAAAATCAGGTCCGCAGCTTCATGACTTAGATAGCTCAGGATTTTCTTCCGTTTTATCGGATTATTGATGCCTTTTACGTTCAATGATAAAATCTTACATGGTGCCATCAATCGGTAATAGGCATTTTAGGTAAGGGCGCTTGAAAACATACAACATAAGCAGAATCTGTACAACAATGACATAATCACCGAGTATGCTGGCTAATACACCCCATATTGAAAAGCATATACCAAAGTAACTTAGAGAAGAAGCAAACCCCCAATGAATATGGCGACCATATGTCTGCGGGAGGAGGCCCTAGAGAGGAAGATAGAAACATGAAAAAAAGAAAAGAAACACCAGAGTCCATAATTAACACTGTCTCTGATATTCATCGAGGCTACTCTAGGTAGATGGAGTCGGGTCACAAATATCATCAAAATAAGGCAACAAACCGCCCTCGACAGACTCTTTGCTGAACCGTGGCAAATCCAAGATGGCAGGTACAGCGGATATGAGAACACTGGCAGGAAAATTCTGGAAGTCAGCGCATCAAGTCGGCTTCTTTAGCATCCAAAAACTCCGCTAGTAGATCAGGGTCCTCAAATGTTCTTGTCTGATTGTGAAGCGTGACTCGGAGCTTGGCCGGGTACATCAGGCCATAGCGTGCTTGTAGTTGTTGAAGCCTCGGCCGGAATTCCAGAAAGCGCTTTCGGCGATCAACCGTGGGTTTAGCCAAGTCAGGATAGAAGGAGATCTTGTGGCTCTCAAACTCCATATGGCCCTTTGCCCGAGAGGCGCTGAGAATTTGCTCCACATGTTGATATCTCAAAAGTCGAAAGATGATAGGCCGCGGGGTCTTCCTGTTGAGCGTTATGTTTGTGGGTACACGATGAGCGCGATCGATCTCCAATTCTTTGGTAAAGGTGATTTGGAGCAGAGAAGGGAGGATTTTATATAAAAACTCCTTCATGTCTCCCGATTCCGCTCCCTCCGGTATGCCCACTAGTCGTAGGTTGTTGCGGCGTGCTCTATTATTGCCATCTTCCACTTCTTTCTGCAAGGCCCGCACCTGACGTTCAACTTTGTCGAGTTTGGACAGCCGGACCACATGGGAGTCTAATAAGCTCTCCATTTTGTCCTGACGCGAGGAGAGCCCCTCTAGCCTGCCTTGCAATACACCAAGGTCTTCCCGCAGCGCTCGGAGTGCTTCCCCGTTTGACTGCACGAGGTCCTTAACCCCTCTGATCTCTGCGAGGATTTCCTGCTGCATTTCGGGGCCCTCGCGCAGAGCCTGCCCCTTCCGCGGGGACGGGGGTTCAGTTTTGGAGCGTTTGCCGTGAGAAGCCGCTGGAGATCCAAATTCCAGGCGCGTAGGTTTGGTCCCCGCCATCTCACCAATGTGCCCCGGTAAGATCAGAGCAGAAATTCAAGTATGTCCGGTGTTAATTCAGGATTCTGAGTAGGCCTCTCGGGAGCCTCAGCGTTATGCGACCATCCCGCTGGACATCGGTCTCCGCCCCCCTCTCATCAGAGACTTTTGGCAAAACTAAAAAGTCATTGGATAGGAGGAAGTGTACTATTGTGGATCAGGAACTGGTTAAAAGATTGAAAGCAGAGGGTAGGGCTAAATGGCCAATTTTCCCAATGGAAAAAGGTGAATAGGGGAGTACCCCAGGGATCTGTGCTGGGTACGCTACTTTTTGACATATTCATAAATGACCTGAAAAGGGGAATAACGAGTGAGGTTATCAAATTTGCAGATGACACCAAACTATTTAAAGTTGTTAAAACCCATGAGGATTGTGGAAAATTGCAATAGGATCTTGATAAGTTGGAAGATTGGGGCATCCAAATGGCCGATGAAATTTAATGTGGACAAGTGCAAAGTTATGAACCTAGAAAAGAACAACCCAAACTATGGTTACACGATGCAAAGTTCCACATTGGGAACCACCATCCAGGAAAACGATTTAGGTGTCATCATGGATAACATGTTAAAACCCTCTGCCCAGTGTGCAGCGGTGGCTAGGAGAGCAAATAGAATGCTAGA
The DNA here is from genome assembly GCA_033557465.1 of Ichthyophis bannanicus. NCBI lineage: Eukaryota > Metazoa > Chordata > Amphibia > Gymnophiona > Ichthyophiidae > Ichthyophis > Ichthyophis bannanicus. The sequence goes on from CM066037.1 coordinate 345,818,295, forward strand.
TATCTTAAGAAGAGGAATGGAAAATAAAATAAAGGATATTATAATGCCTCTGTATTGTTCCATGGTGCGACCACACCTTGAATATTGTGTGCAATTCTGGTCGCCGTATCTTAAAAAGGATATAGCATTATTAGAAAAGGTACAGAGAAGAGCGACCAAAATTCGTAAAGGTTATGGAAGGATACTCCTATGAAGAAAGGCTAAAAAGGTTAGAGCTCTTCAACCTGGAAAAGAGACAGCTGAGGGGAGATATGATAGAGGCCTGTAAATTAATGAATGGAATGGAACAGTTAAACATAGATCAATTGTTTATATCATCAGAGACTAGGGGGCATGCAATGAAGCTACAGGGTAACCTATTTAAGACTAATAAGAGAAATTATGTTTTTCACTCAACGTGTAATCAAACTCTGGAATTTGTTACCGGAGGATGTAGTAAAAGCTGTTAGTATAGCTGGGTTTAAAAGAGGTTTGGACATGTTCCTGGAGGAAAGGTCCATATACCATTATTAAAAGGGAGCCAGGATAATACTGCTTGACCCAATACAAGCATTGAGGAACCTGTGTCTTTTGGGGAGACTGCTAGGTACTTATGACCTAGATTGGCCACTGTTGGAAACAGGAGACTGGGCTTGATGGACCTTGGTCTGACTCAGTATGACATATCTTATGTTCTTATGTTCTATCACTCTTTATGTAAAGAAATATTTCTGTATATCACTCCTGAGTCTATCCCCTTTCACTCTCATCTTATGTCCCCTAATAGCAGTGTTTGCCTTAAATTGAAAGAGACCCTCCTGTGATTTTATTCCACGGAGGCATTTAAATATCTCTATCATATCGCCCCTATTCGCCTTTCCTCTAAGGTATACATATTAAGATCTTTAAGTCTGTCCTCATATGCTTAATAACGAAGACCACTAACCATTTTAGTAGCGACCCTCTGCACTGACTCCAACCTGTCTATATCCTTCTGAAGGTGCGGTCTCCAGAATTGCACACAATACTCAAGGAGTTTAAAGGTTTTTACCGATGTCTATTGAAGGTATCCCTAGATTTGTCTGACCACGGTATAATTTCATTGACATTTGTAAAAGGGGGTGCTTGTTATGGAGGTACCACCATCTTGGCAGGTATGTAAATTAACTGTCTTGCAAAGGATTGTGGTTATTGAAGTCCATTCACACAAAGCTTGCCTTTTAAAATAAATGAAAACTCTTGTAGTTGGTCGAGTGTAAGGCAAAATTAGAGTTTATTTATGGGGTGAATATTCCACACACAGATATGCTTGGTAACACTATCCAGATAACTTCTCAAGGGTTTATTCAACAGAAATAAGGCAACTGAAAACACTTATGCAAATAAGTATCAAAGTCCTTTATGGAACAGAAAGGCTTCCTAACAGCCACTGCTAATAAACTCCTTAGCAGTGCTGAGGGGAAAACAAATCAAAAAGGAAAACTTCTTTATACAAAAACATAGCTCACTTTCTCCATACAGAAAAGAACTTTTAAATCCCACGTGTGCACGGCTTGTGCTGGGCTCTCCTCCACCAACAGGTGACAATTAACTGCAATCAGTTGCTTGATTTCAGCACACGTGCAATCTTTCCCAAAAGCTTTTTCTTTTCAACAAAACTTTATGGGAAGCCAATATTTAGAATGTTTCCTTTTGATGCTCTTATATTTAGGATTTTCCTAAAATAACAACCTACTCAAAGAACAGTCCATATAAATATCCTCTGCATCGGATATTAAACCCTGCTCCTGATATTGCATAGATTCAGTTTCTCTGTCTGACTCAGAGGGCTTTAGGAACTGACCTGTATACGGAGAGAAACTGTTTCCCTGCTGTTTGCATTGCTCAAAGCTAGAGAAACGTTCACAGTTCATACTGTAGCAGCAAAGCGCAGACAAACCAATGATACCAGGAGTCTGTTCAGAAGGTCCAAATCATTTATTTGTGCACAAGTCTCGAACCAGTCAATTTCAAAATGGCTGAGCAAAGCTTTCAAGCATTACAACAACTTTTATAGACTTTTGTTCCATTCTAGGTATAGAAAAACACTTCATTGGTCCCGGTAACCTCCCGTACCTCCCGTACCCCTTCCATTGGTCCCGGTACTGATAAGTTTATCCAATTATGGCCCTTCTGTGGGCATGACACCTGCATACCCCCCTTCTAGTCCCAATTACAATGGTCAGTTCATCAACTTGTTACTTTCACACTCTCAAGGCCATAGAACCAATTTGTACGTGCAGAGGAGCTAGGCTCTGCAACTCATCTGTCAGCACTCCCAATTATTTCTTGGCAGATGTACTTTTTCTTATCAGTAACTTTTAAACATGTCTTTTCAGTATTTTTCCATCTTTCAGTTCTGCAGTTCTGCCTACCTAAGCTAATTCAATACTTTTACTGAGTTCTATCTTACAATAGCAGCATATTGGGGGATGTGCAATCCTATATGCCTCTCCACAGGCCTCATTTACAGGTCAAGCTAGCCATGCTGGCCTGCTTATGTTCAGACACCGTGGGTCACAGGCCTGCACCTGCCACATTCCCCCCTTTGATTAATCTCACCCTATTACTTAATAAGGTGTGAGAATTAAATCACTTTCTGAAGAATCACATCATGATTGAAGGATGTCTACTAGGACTGGCTTTGTATAAAGCCATGATTTTAGTTGCGGTCTTCCGCTCTACTGTACTATCAATAGTGCTATGAATGGAACGCATATAGCATGGGATTAAACATGGTAATAAGAAAATAACAGCAACAAGGATTATTACCAATACGATGAAAGTCTTAAATCCTCCCACCCATGAAAAGAGGTTAGCAAACCAGTTAGGGAATTTCAATGAGTGCCAAGTCTGTACTGGCACATAAGCATGTCTTTGCATATCTTTAGCAATTTCTTCAACTACTTGACCTTTATCATCTATTTTCAAACAGCATTTAGTTAAATTCAGTTTACCACATACTCCTCCTTCAACTGCTAGCAAATAATCAAGTGCTAAGCGGTTCTGATATATAGCAGTGCGCATTTGTGTACTTTGTCTAGCTAAAAGTGTAAGTGCATGACTAGTCTCATTAGTTATTATCTCAACTACTGCTTGTAAGCGAATAATACGATTAATCATATAGACTGGGGTCCGATAACCCCACATACCATCATCATTCCAAGTGGCGGGTCCATAATATTCAATAATTCTTTCTGGTGGCCAATCATCACCTTGCCATTTCTCCCACTTGCCTATCTGTAAGGCCTCTCTCTTCTGTCTTAGTGCTCTTTTGTGTCGGTGGGTAGTGTATACTGGGTATCCTAATTGTTCTCCATGTTCAGTGTTTAAAAGAAAGAAAGAAGGTCTGATGGTTCCTAAGACACATGCTCCTCCCCAGTGTGGTGGGAGTTGTGCATACGCTCGGTTTCCACAGATCCAATATAGGCCAGGTGGGGCTTGCCAGGCTTGGACTTTGGCAAGGTTAGTCCATAAACCAGCAAGTTCAGGAAATCTGGCTAATGGGTTAGGAGGTTCAGGATGTTTGAGTCCTGACCACCATGCTATCTTCTGGGTGAACTGGGGTCCAGTTCTGGCATAGCAAAGACGTCCAACGATTGAGTGCGCTAACACCCATTCACTGGTAGTCTTGTGTAATTCAGTCTGATTGTAAATCATAGAATAATTCAATTCTTGGGCTTCCCATGGCCACTGATCTCCCATTTGGGTTCCGCCAAAGAAATAACAATCTGTGATCTTAAGACTAGATACTACTGCTCCGGCTAATTCTAGAAATAAATTCTGTGAGGGGTGAGGGATCTCAAACTTATTTACATGCATGGCTTCATAAAAAGTATTATGAATATGATATTTAGATGACTTGTGGGCTTGGGTATTCAATCTAATATACACAATGGTCCCTGGATCTATTGCTCCTCCAGCAATTCGTAAACCAAACTTATATCCTTGTTTCCATGCATGGGGATTGTGTATACGTAAGTGTAAGGGGTTGCAAGCATCTTTTTGACATTTATCATTTGTGGTTGGCTTGGTTAGAGTAGCCATCCGTTTATCTATTTTCTCATCAGTTATACCAGTGTTCCAGGTAGCATAAAAAACACATCCCCAATATGGGCAATAGTAATCTGCTGCTGTTGCAGTACTATAGCCTGATCCCGTTTTACCTGTACACTTCCACCAATTTGTGGCACCTTCTGGACACATATACTTATGGTCATTTCGATACGCCTTCTCCCATGTACCACAGGTGGACTGACTATCTCTATTAATGGCATTACATGCATCAAAATTCAAAACAGCAGGTTTAGTAATGTCCTTAAGTGGTGGGGTAGCAGCTAATATAGGTCCATCTGCATCCTTCCATCGTATTTCCAACGTGGAATAGGATGGATTCTGATGCGGATTATAGCATGCTTTAATTTTGCCATGAGTGCAAACATTTAGTTCAGTGGTGTTATAGACACACCTAGTTACTGTTCCCTTGCAGGTATAGTAAGAATGATAAAGCAAAGTCTGAGTCACTTTCAGTCCAGTTCGAGTAGAAGTAATGCAAGCAGTGCATGGAGGTAAAGCATAAGTCTGTTCAAAACCTCCAAAGAAGGCAACCAAGGCAAAGCAAAAGTAAAGATGCATGTTGATGTTGATTGGAGTTCTTCTGAATCCTCAGCTTGCTGATCTTGATCACGACGGTCTTTTATTCTTCGTCCCGTTTGCTAATGAAGCAATTTAACGGGTGCTGAGTGTTGATTGAAGATCCTCAAGTTGTCCCTCAACCAAGTTGACACCTCAACCAACTTAGCAATTCAGTTGGGTTTTGAAGTATGGTTCAATATAGTATCAAAGTAGTGCGCAAAATCGCACGCAGATTGGGTTCGTTGAAACAAAGCTGTTGCTGTATGGAAAACAGCAATCCTCTTCAAAAGACTTGGCTACTGCAAAGCACTTGTGATGAAGTGTCTAAGCTGCTGGTTGCCGTCTCAGAGTAACTCGCAAGGGTGCCTCAGGATGCTGTTCTGCTGTCCACTGCTCAGGTTCAGGATCAGCGGCGGGCTTGACTCTGCTGTGGTGGATCCAGGCGTCGATCTCGGCTACCTTTACTGCAGTTGGGGTAGACAGGATGACGTGTACGGTCCCTTCCAATGGGGTTCCAACGGTGTCTTCTTCCAATCTTTGATCCACACCGAAGTACCAGGCTGGTAGGGATGCAAGGGTTCCGTCAAGTTGATAGGCAACTGGTCTTGGATCCACGTATGGAGAGTCTGCAGAACAAAACTAAGAGCTAGGAGTTCTTGCCTGGTTATTTCTGAACCAATTTGGGCTAGACTTCCTTTGATTCCCTGCACTATTGGTGGGGGTTTACCATACAAAACTTCAAAAGGGGAAAATCCTGTTGACTTTACAGGAGCTGAGCGTATTCTGAGTAAAGCTATGGGGAGCACTTGGGGCCACTTCAATTGTGTCTCCTGGCAAAGCTTGGACATTTGGGCTTTCAAGGTACGATTCATTCGCTCAACTTTCCCTGAACTCTGGGGTCTGTATGCAGTGTGAAGTTTCCATTGTATCTGCAAGGCCTTTGCTAACTGCTGAGTAACTTGGGAGACAAATGAAGGTCCATTATCTGACCCTATTACTGCTGGAATTCCAAATCTAGGGACAATCTCCCTCATCAAAACTTTGGTAACTTCTCGGGCTTTCTCAGTTCTGGTTGGGAATGCTTCTACCCACCCAGAGAAAGTACAAACTAATACTAATAGGTAATGGTATCCATTGGCTTTTGGCATTTCGGTGAAATCAACTTGGAGGTTGTGCATGGGGGTCACACCTCTTGACTGAACTCGGGGTGCTGTTATAAGGCCTTGCTTGGCATTATTTTTGGCACAAGTTTGACATTGTCGTGCTACTGAAGCTGATATAGTTGTCATCAGAGGGATGTAGAAATGTGGTCTGAGTGCTTTTTCCATGGCACTCTTTCCATAGTGGGTAGCTTCGTGGAAAGCTTTGACAAAAGCTGGTCCTAACAGTTCAGGAATTACTATTCGTCCAGGAGGTTGACTGCCCTCCTCTGGTGGCAGCTCAATCCATCCATCTTTCAGTACTCCATCTTCTTTGTTACAGTAGTAATCCAATTCTTTTGTGGTATATCGTGGTGTCCATAGATTCAAAGGTACTGGAAACAATGCTGCTTGCATTGGTATAGCTTGTGGGGCAATTTGTCCTGTCATAGCTGCTTGTCGTGCTGAGGCATCTGCAAATCTATTTCCTCGGGCAACTTCTCCTTTTCCTGCTTGATGTCCTCGACAATGCATGACAGCTACACGTGTTGGGGCCCAAACGGCATCAAGTAACATCAATATCTCGGGACCATATTTGACTGATTTTCCTCCGGATGTGATGAGTCCTCTTTCTTTATAGAGAGCTCCATGGGCATGCAAGGTAGTGAAGGCATATTTGGAATCTGTATATACATTCAGCACAAGTTTTTCTCCTAACAACAATGCTCTGGTGAGTGCTATCAATTCGGCTTTCTGGGCTGATGTGCCTGAAGCTAGAGCTGATGATTCAACTACTTCGTGTTGGGTGACGACTGCATATCCGGCACAGCGTCTTCCATTGAGGATGAGACTGCTCCCATCAACATAATAGATTTGGTCAGGATTGTCTATGGGCACATCTGTCAAGTCGGGTCGACTGGAGAACACAGTTTCCATGACTTCAATACAGTCATGTTCTGGGAGTTCTTCACTGATGGGTATCAAGGTGGCTGGATTCAAGGCATGGCTCATTTCAAGTTGTATCTGTGGGTTTTCACATAACATGCTTTGGTACTTCAACATTCGGGAATTGGTGAGCCAATAATTTGCTTTCTGTTCCATGAGGGCAAGGACTGCATGTGGCACAGTGACTCGTATGTTCTGTCCTAATGTGAGCTTGTCTGCTTCGCTCACTAGTAGCGCTGTAGCTGCAACTGCTCTCAAGCAAGGTGGCCATCCTTTGGCCACAGGGTCCAATTGTTTCGATAGGTATGCTACAGGTCGCTCCCAATTTCCCAATTTCTGAGTCAACATGCCCAGGGCATTTCCCTGTGCTTCATGTACAAACAAGTGGAAAGGCTTGTGGACATCTGGTAGTCCAAGTGCTGGTGATGACATCAATTCTTCCTTTAACGTCTTGAAGGCTGTATCCTGCTCAAGTCCCCACTCCAGTGGCGACTTTTCTTCTCCTTTTGTGGCTTCATACAGTGGTTTGGCAATTTGGGCAAAGTTGGGTATCCAGATTCGGCAATATCCTGCCGCTCCCAGAAAGGCTCTGACTTGCTTTCTGGTTGTTGGAGTTGGAATTCTGCATACTGCTTCTTTTCTTTCTCTGCCTAATCTTCTGCTTCCTTGGGTAATATGAAAACCCAAGTATTTCACTTCTTTTTGGCATAGCTGTGCTTTGGCTCTGGAAACTTTGTATCCAGCTTCATTTAGTAACTGCAAGAGGTCTTTGGTGGCTAGTATACATTCACTTTCTGATATGGCAGCTATCAACAGGTCGTCCACGTATTGGAGAAGCACTCTCTTCCCCGGGGCTACTGGATAGCTTGAAAGGTCTTGATTTAGTGCGGCACTAAAGATGGTAGGCGAATTCTTGAATCCTTGGGGTAATCTTGTCCAGGTGAGTTGGCCCCCTCTTCCAGAGATGGGGTCCTGCCATTCGAATGCAAACAATATTTGGCTTACAGGGGCTAATCTTATGCAAAAGAATGCATCTTTTAAATCCAGTACGGTGAAATGGGTAGCTTCAGCAGGGATCAGTCCTAAAAGAGTGTAAGGATTGGGCACAACTGGATGTATAGTTTCAACTGCATCATTTACTCTTCTCAAATCTTGCACTGGGCGATAATCATCTGTCCCAGGTTTCTTTACTGGCAAAAGTGGAGTGTTCCATGGGGATTGACATACTTCTAGTAGGCCATACTCGAGCAATCTCTGTAGGTGGCGATGAATGCCTTCAATTGCGGCTCTTGGGAGTGGATACTGTTTGACGTTCACTGGTGTAGCACTAGGCTTGAGGGTTACAATTACTGGAGCTATATGCTTGGCTAGGCCTGGGGGACTGCCTTCTGCCCATACTCCAGGTGGTGCATCAATACTTTTCAAAGTTTGTTCAAAATAGGTATCTTGGATCGAGTCATCAACGTAGTATCTCCATTCTTCCTCTCGGGGAACTGTCAGCAGCATCACTCCTGCTGGTTTGGTTTGGTGATTTACTGTCATTTGCATTTCTCCTTGTTCAGAGAAAGATATCTGTGCTTGAAGTTTGGCTAACATATCTCGTCCCAGTAGTGGCACTGGACATTCGGGCATGTAAAGGAATTGATGAGTTACTTGCTGTCCTCCTAGACTGCATATTCGGTTTTGAAGAAAAGACTTTGTGGTTGCTCCTATAATGGTGACTGCTTTTGTAGTGAATGGGGCTATCTTTTTGTCTATTACTGAATGTTGTGCTCCAGTATCAACCATAAAGTCCATAATTTGGTCTCCTATTTGTATTCCGACCATAGGCTCCTGGAGACCTAAAGCAAACTTGGAGCCCGGTCTGTCCTAATCCACGTCATTCTCATCATGGGCTGATGTGGCCAATGCTTGAATGGCTCCTCCTCCTCTCTCTCGCTGGAATTGTTCTCGATTGGCTCCTCCTCGGCTTCGGGGATAGCTTCGTCTTTCTTCTCGCCACTGATGACTGCTGTCGTCATCGTGCTGGGCGTCTTCGAGTTGCGGGCACGTATCTCTCCAATGTCCTTCCTCTTTGCAATAGGCGCATTGGTTCACGCCTAGCCTCTGGGTCCGGCCTCCGCCTTGACCCCGCCCTCTTCCTCTGCTCCTTCGACTAGGGACACCTCCCCTTTTCTGTTCCACTATGGCCGCAGCCAAAAAATCATCTTTCTTCTTCATCTTTCTATCACATTCTCTCTGTCTTTCAGTATCACGATTCGCATACACTTTATGAGCGACTTCCAATAACTGTGTTGCATTCATGCCCGCAAACCCTTCTAACTTCTGTAATTTGCGTCTAATGTCTGGTTGAGACTGGTTTACAAAAGCAGAATTCACCATACATAAACTTCCTGGTGCCTCGGGATCATAGGGAGTATACATTCTGTATGCTTCAGTTAATCTCTCATAAAAATCTGCTGGGCTCTCATCTATTCCTTGAATTACTCCTGCAACTTTGGAAAGGTTCATAGCTTTTTGGCCCCCCCTTCTCAGGCCTTGTAAAAAGCCTTGGCGAAAACGGGCTAGAGCTGTGGATCCTTCATCTGTATTTGGATCCCATTGGGGGTCTTCATTCGGGAATTCTCTCTGAGCTGCTTCCCGACGGTCTATTATATTCTGCCCCTGTGCTGGAGCTACAGGGTTCTCTGCCATCCACTCAATAGCTGCTTTTCTAATTCTTGCTCGCTCTTCTGTCGTGAATAGGGTGGTCAGGAGCTGACGGCAATCTGGCCAAGTGGGTTGGTGAGTTTCCATAATACTAGTTACTAATTCTGTCAGCTCCTGGGGCTTACTAGTATAGGAGGCGTAATGCGACCTCCAATTTAATAAATCAGTTGCAGAGAAAGGGATATACACATAAGTTAGGGGTCCCGCTACCACTTCATCATTATCATTCTTTACGGGCACTCCCGGGACTTGCCGTAAGGGAAACAGTTTGGCCGCTATAGGTGTCTTTTGGGATCTGAGGGTTATTGTCGTAATTGCCTTTGAAGGAGTCACTTTCTTTTTCTCAACAGGTCTTGCTTGGGGTTTAGCTTTTACTGATGTGCTAGTGCTAGCGCTGACTTTCTCAATTACTTGTGTACTGTCTTCCTCGTCTGGGGGATTCTCTCTTTCTCCTTCTTCTATCTCCACTTCTGTCTCACTTTTTATGTCCTCTTCTTCTCTTTCAGCTAATTCTTCCTCTTCCTTCCCTCCGGGAGGTGGATCAGGGGTTGGGTCCCGCTCCGGCTGTCTCTGGGGTTCTGGGGCAGGACGCCGGGCTACTCTTACTGGACCTGGGGTTCGGGGCTGCCTGAGAGGTATTTCTGGGGAATCAGGATCTGCCAGGATGGGCTTCTTTCTGGCTTTCTTATCCTGCTCTTTCATTCTAGGCTGTTCCGTTTTCTGTCTTGAATCTGTTTTCGCTAACATTATTCTGCACTGTTCCTCATAACAGCGCTGCGCCCAGGGGGGCGGATCTTCACAAATACTTAACCAGGAATCTATATAGGGGTACTGATCGGGGTGCGCTATCCGCACTCTACGGTGTATTGACTGAATAATCTCTACATTGAACGTTCCCTCTCGGGGCCAGATGGGGTCTAGATCGGGCCACTCCCTAGTACACAAAATCTGCAAACGGGCTGCTGTCATTTTAATACCATAATCTCCTGAATATCCCTCTTTAAAATGTGCGATCATACATTCCAATGGAGTGTTTCTAGTAGACCCCGCCCCTCCCATTTCGATGTGTGCGCGCAACAACAGACAGAAGGGAAAAGGAGGGCGGACCGTGGGTAAGGGGTCCTCACGGTCCTGGAAACGTATAAGGAATACAAATAACAAGACAAGACGACAATCGCTTCCCCCTTTTCGCGACCTGAACGCGGTCGCCCGGTCAGGAAATGCGCTACTCAGGGGTCCGCCTTCACTTGGTCCGTGCTGCCAGACCTCTCATTCACACTTCGTTCACACAATCATGCTAGCAACGTATCCCAGAATGCATTCGTTTCTATCTATTCTGACTAGTCTTTTCAATTTCCCAATTACAAAAAGGATGGGGGTTTCACCCGGCGAATTCCCATGCGGGGTTACTCGGCCCTTCCTTGAGAGTTGATCATGCTCTCTTACCAATTCCCAATATCTCGAGATTACAAATTCCAAAGTTCCAAGTTCCAATGGCAGTACTGCGCTTTCTATTTCTGTCTAGACCCAAAATCAAAACTATACTCACCGGATCCGGTCCTCAAACTTCCCAAGCAGGCGCATGAGTTGGACCTCGGACTCCCCTCACTCGGGTTCGAGGCGTTGGCTCCAACCGGGCTCGTCACCCGCCGAGGTCCGACCAGCTCCCTCCGATACAAGGGACCGGTGGCGCCAGGGAGCAGCTCTCGTCGGAAGGGCGCGATCCCGGCAGGACCAAGCCTATAGAGGCGGAAAGTCGTGGTATATTGCCCTATATACACTTTGATTCCACAACTTCCCGGCCAACGCACCAAGGAATATGTAGCAGCAAAGCGCAGACAAACCAATGATACCAGGAGTCTGTTCAGAAGGTCCAAATCATTTATTTGTGCACAAGTCTCGAACCAGTCAATTTCAAAATGGCTGAGCAAAGCTTTCAAGCATTACAACAACTTTTATAGACTTTTGTTCCATTCTAGGTATAGAAAAACACTTCATTGGTCCCGGTAACCTCCCGTACCTCCCGTACCCCTTCCATTGGTCCCGGTACTGATAAGTTTATCCAATTATGGCCCTTCTGTGGGCATGACACCTGCATACCCCCCTTCTAGTCCCAATTACAATGGTCAGTTCATCAACTTGTTACTTTCACACTCTCAAGGCCATAGAACCAATTTGTACGTGCAGAGGAGCTAGGCTCTGCAACTCATCTGTCAGCACTCCCAATTATTTCTTGGCAGATGTACTTTTTCTTATCAGTAACTTTTAAACATGTCTTTTCAGTATTTTTCCATCTTTCAGTTCTGCAGTTCTGCCTACCTAAGCTAATTCAATACTTTTACTGAGTTCTATCTTACAATAGCAGCATATTGGGGGATGTGCAATCCTATATGCCTCTCCACAGGCCTCATTTACAGGTCAAGCTAGCCATGCTGGCCTGCTTATGTTCAGACACCGTGGGTCACAGGCCTGCACCTGCCACAATACCTGAATCCAGGCAAGCGTCAGGCTGCTTCTTCTGGTATTCTGGCCAGTATGCAATAGAGCTTCTGTGTCCTGTCCTCCAGGATCCTTTCTCCAGACGTCCTCCAAGAGGTATTTGGCTCCTTTTCTCCTTAGCTGCAACAGACCTCTTCCTAGGTGTTGCTTGAGGGTCCCTGGCTGTGGATCTCCAGACCTCTGGCTTTCTCCAGTCCTCTGAAGGTTCTTTCCCCAGGTATCTCTCCAGGCATACGTACTGCTCTGAGCTCCTCTCTTGGACCGTCTGCTTCCTTGTCCTTGTTTCTTCAGGTTCCGGTTGTTCTTCCTTCTGTTCTCCTTGTTCTTCTGATTCCCCTTCTCTGTCCTACTTCCTGAAGATTCCCCTCTAGTTTTAAAGGGCTTAGATCGCAACTCCTCCCTTGCATTCTTCAGGTGTTGTGGATTAAGCATTCTTCTAGAGGCTGTTTGATTAGGGATGACATAATGCTTTCTCTGATTAGACTCATGCTTTTCCACTCTAGCTCCCCTAGGGACTTTCTGCATACAGGTGCATTCTGGAACATGTAGTCTTTTAGGGAAACAAGCTGTCTTATTTCTATAACCTGCCAGCACAGGTCCCTTAATCAGAGTAAATTCTCCTCTTTTGTCATTACTCCCTGAGCTTTGATAAGCTTCCTTATCACACATTTCAGTCTTTAAATTTAAAGGGACAAGCACTTGTTTTATCAGTGACTTAGAGGAACCCTCGCCAGAGAACCAAGCGCTGCTTCACTCTTATAAATTTGTTTCATATATGCCCCTGATGTAGACACTATGGGGTATGTTTACTAAAGGGTGGTAAGGGAGCAATTGTGCTGATAACACGTGAGTCTATTTCAATGAATGCAATGTGCTGCACACAGAGGGGATCCCAAGAAGTACTTGCAGTGCTCCAGGAGCAGCAACAACATAGTGCTCTATTATGAAAGGACACTATGTTAATGTTGCAAAGTTGGCATATGAGTGATGCAGTGGGTCTGGATGGTTCAACAGGATGACCAGGCTGCTGTCTAGGGTGCACATCAGTGATGTCCATCATGATCCCACAGTGACAGTGGTAGCACACAGACATGCTGCCGCATTCAGAAGGGATTTGTGTCACCCCCTCTGCCACTATGCTGCCATGTCAGCATGGTATGAGGGTAATTATGGCAGTTGCAGCAGCTGTGACATGCTGCAGACATAATCATTGTCCCAGCCTTGTGTGACCGTTGCAACACCGCATTTGCCACTGTCAGTGGGATGGCATGCATGTCAGCTGCAGGGACAGCAGAGCACATGGTGATCCCTCCCCACTGAGGTCCAATGTAGAAGCACATATGGCCAAAGCCCCCTGTTGAGGGGGGCAGGAGCAGAAACCTAAGTAGTAGGTGTGCCATGATGGCAGGGAGGGAGAGATCAGCCGGAATGCTGCCTACCATGAGCGTTGGACCATGGCATCCGGCTACCAATCCAAGTGGATGGGTAGGGCCTGAGATCAGGATGCCTTCCAACAGCACATATTGATTGGATATGTGCATGTGGGGGTAACATAATGCCACTGAGGAAGGAATACCATGCAATGGGATAACAGGCCATGTCAGAGGAAAAATGCCTAGCCAGCTCCTTCACCCACCAGATGACAACAATAAGCTATGTTTGAACTGGGGGCCCTCCATAAGTAAGAACCAAATCAGTAACAAGCATCTGAGTCACATCTGAATCTACGCCAGCTATGTCGGTCTGCAAGATATGAGGTTAAGCCATTACTGCCCGACAAGCACATACCAGGTATTGAGAACCCTGGCCATTCTGCTAGTACTGCCATGGCATGTGATGTGTTTGTGCCTGTATCATGGGGTGTCATTTTGACTGGACAGATCCCATGTGTAACACATGCATGTCAGTTGTGGCAGAAGCATAGCAAGCCATTGCAGAATACCGACCTTACAACGCCCCTCTCCCACAACTGCCAAACACACCTTGTCAGACAGGTATGGCACAGAGTCTGCAGAGATCTAAGCAGACACAGCCATACCCCTACTCATGCCCGCATGCACCCTGACAATGACCACATCTACACCCATGGATTGCTGAACCTATACTGCTGTTGTGTGGCTCCATACAGATGGCCAGTGTATATAGGAGAAGAGGATCGCAGGTTTAAGACCCAGCTGTGGATCAGGAAGTGCATGTCCTGTTGTGTTAACTTTATTCTACACTGTAGGGACTGCATCAGCATGTGCAACCTACAACTAATCATCCAGCAAGAGTCCACACATTCATCAGCCAAACTGACAATCTCCAACACCCGTGGCTGGATGGCAGGGCAGGCTGATAGTGCTGGCACACTGAGCATGCATTGACAATGTTTGAGCAGCTAAGGAGCCCAAAGAGGCAGGCAGGAATGCCAACAAATACCACTTTTGCACAACACGGTGATGTGTGTGTATAAGTGTCTCCAGAGTATTGTCAGCTTCAGCAATGCACTGTGTCTGGCATTCCATAAGCTGTTCCCAATGTCAGAATGAAAGGGTGCATAATGAGGAGTAGAGGTTTTGGGGTATTGCATGAAATAGAGCGGTGTGTACAGGATGTTTATGAGTCTTGAAGGACTAGAAAGGGGGACTGTTACTTCTGGAGAGAAATCTGCAACTGTGAGTATATACTTCTGGTAATTTTCTAAAAAGAATTCTTTGTATTAAAGCTACTTAATCTGTGAACCCACTGTTTTTTGTTGGATCAGTTAGGGCCTAGTAGCAGTAATTAAAGTTTGAATTTAAAACACAGAGTAGAGCTTTCTGGTTACATTTCATACCCAGCAGAGAGCTTGTAGTTTAAATTTAATAACACAGGTACACTACCAAAAAACTGCCTCCAGTTTTGCAACTGATTCCTATAGATTTTGGGGTGCTGAATCCAGGAAAAATAGCCAAAATGTTCCATCACGTCACGTTTTCTTGCAAAATTAGATTTCTTACCCATATAAGGAATGTTCACATAATTTCTTTTTAGCCGACTGCAGTTTATTTTCTTGGCCCAAAATAGAGGTTGTAATGGTTAACTAACTAGAAACACTCCCTCATGATATTTTAGAGTGTTTTGTATTCATTTTATACATTAACAGGACAATTGGGAGGCGGGGGGCTAAATCCAGTACTCGCGCTGGCGCATGTTCTTTCCTGTTCGCCTCGCCTCGTTCGCTCGCTCAAACACGGTGGTTGCGACATGAACGTTCCTGTCAAATTTCAGTTTCTTGCAAGTTCATTATTACCTTTTGTTTGCTCAGTCGTAATCCAGCTTTATTCCGAAGTGGTTCACTACAGTTGTAGTTTGCAGTGCTGTGTATTTGTGATGGCTCACAGAGCCAGAGGTTGCGTCAACTCTCCGGACAGTTTTTGTTTTATTTGTGGGGAATATACCGTGAAAAAGCGGCAGAGGAACATTTCTGCATTTATTAAAAAAGTATATTTCGCCTATTTCGGTTTGAAGTTAGGCGATCAAGACAAACCGTGGGCTCCTCACAAAGTGTGCAAGACATGTGAGGAAGATCTACGCTTATGGATGAAAGGTAAAAAACAAGCATTTCGTTTCGGAATACCTATGATGTGGCGTGAACAAAGAGACCACAGCAGTGACTGCTATTTTTGCTCTTGCATTGTGAAGGGATACAACTTAAAAAATAAGAACGTAATAAGTTACCCCAACCTTCCCTCAGCAATTAGGCCTATGCCTCATAGCAACGAAGTACCTGTGCCTGAACCACCAAAATCTTTGGATCATATTTGTGTGGACGGTTCTGATCATGATGAGACTCATCAGATGGCTTTTCCCGATGAGTCCAGTACTTCCGAGTTTGAAACTGAACCAGATCCGAAACCTGAACTTTTCTCTCAAGCTGAATTGAATGATTTAGTCCGGGATTTAGGACTCCCAAAAGATGCTGCCCAACTGCTAGGTTCTCGGCTTAAACAGAAAAATCTATTGTCACCAGGAACAACTTTTTATTGGTACCGCAACCGCGAGACACAATTTTTGAAGTATTTCAGCAAAGAGGAAGATTTGGTATTTTGCAACGATATATACGGAGTGATGGAAAAGTTTAAACTCAAGTATGATCCTGCTGAATGGCGGCTGTTCATTGATTCGTCAAAAGACAGCATAAAAGGTGTTCTTCTTCATAATGGCAACACATTCACTTCAGTTCCTATTGCTCACTCTGTTATTCTCCAAGAAAAATATGAGAATTTGGCCCTGATTCTTCAGAAGATTCGTTATGATGAGCATAAGTGGATGATTTGTGGAGACTTTAAAATTCTATCCATGCTATAAGGGCAGCAATCCGGTTTCACCAAATATCCCTGCTTCCTTTGCTTGTGGGATAGCCGGGCCCGTGACCTACACTGGGGGAAAAAAGACTGGCCAATTCGGGGGTATTTGAGACCCGGTGAGAAAAATGTTCTTCATGAGAGCTTGGTACCTCGTGATAAAATTCTATTACCACCTCTCCACATTAAGTTGGGTCTCATTAAGCAATTCATCAAGTCCCTTCCAAAAGATGGTGAGTGCTTTCGGTACCTTTGCTCAAAGTTCCCCCGACTTTCTGAAGCAAAGCTAAAGGAAGGAGTGTTTGTTGGCCCTGATATAAGGAAACTCATTTCAGATGGAGCATTCGCTGAAACGATGTCTGAGAAGGAAAAAGAAGCCTGGGATTCCTTCAAGGATGTTGTTCTCAAATTCTTGGGGAACAGGCGGGATGAGAACTATAAGGATATTGTTGCCAGGATGCTCAATGCCTTCAAAGAACAAGGCTGTAACATGAGCCTGAAAGTCCATTTCTTGCACTCCCATGTGAACTACTTTCCCGAAAACTTGGGGGCGTACAGTGAAGAACAAGGTGAAAGGTTTCACCAGGACATCAAGGACGCAGAGAGAAGGTACCAAGGAAGATGGAACACCACTATGATGGCTGATTTCTGCTGGTTGCTGCTGCGGGAAACCCCAGATGAAAAATACGCCAAGCAGCGCACCAAGAGAAGCATTCGGGGGAAGAAGAAACGGGCCCACCAGGAGATTGATTGACCCAAGAATGACTTTAAAATCTAAACTGTGTTGACAAATATCGTGTTTTTACTAAACTTTGAAATAAAAATTTGCTAGTTATTACCACAGTGTCGGATCTCATTTATTAGAATTTTATTTTCACACCATCGGGTGTTTGTCTTCATGTATTGCAATGGTGCGGTTTGCGTTTTCTATTCTTACATACATACCTGTACAACATTTTTTGCACATTTCTTTGCTTTGCTTTGTGTCTATCCTCGCTCTTATATGCTCAATGTTTGTGCACATGTATGTGGCTGTTTTAAGTGCAGACAATTTTGCTACCATCACAGTGTGTTTTGTTGACATTACTCTATTCTTATGTGCTGCCTTGTTACAATTTTCTTTATTCTTATTTGAATAACTACTAAACAATTAGTATAAAGAATTCATCCAAGAAACTTTTATCTCGATCGCACTCAATCTGAAACGTTCACCTCAAACTGCTAACCCAATGTAGCAAAAAATCTGTACGTGATGGAGCAAATTGGTTACCAGATTTGGATTCAGCGCACCAAAAAACGTGAAAATCAATCGAAACATTAGAGGCAGTTTAAAAAAAATTTTTTTTAGTGTACCTGTGTAATCACTCAGGGCCAAGTAACAGCAAAGTACTTTTAGTTTAAATTTAACACACAGAAGAGAGCTTTCTGGTTAAATTTAGTACCCAGCAGAGAGCTTGTAGTTTAAATTTCATAAGAAGTTAGAGCCTAGCAGCAGCTAAGAGCTATAATTTAAATCAAATCAGAATTTAGCTTACCTCAGCAGCACAAGACAGGGTACTGTGTAGCAGCCCTCTTTTAATAAGTGTTATTTCCCTCCCTCCCCTGGGATAATCATAGCTTTATAGGTATTTACACATCTTAAAAGACAGGAGGTGCTTTCACGTGAAGCTCATTACCCAAATCAGTCATACACTAAGGACCTGAGATTAATTAAGCTTCAGGTGAACAAGGTATATTAAACATATTAGGTACAGTTTTATTGGTATAAATACCCATAGCAACCCCTAGTAAGTATGAACTTAAAGATCTAGACACAAACTTAAAACTAAGATGCAGACAGCAGTCCAGCAGCGGGATGGGGGCTTTCCAGTCTTTTGCATTGAGTGCCACATGTATGATTTTCTCCCAGTTGGTGAGAGGTCTTACGTGTGCACTAGGTGCAAGGAGTTCTTTGCTCTCAGGGAACAAGTCTGTTCTCTAGAGGCTAAAGTAGCAGACTTGGAAAACATAAGACAGACAGAGAGGTACATAGACGAGACCTACAGGGATATAGTCCTGAGGTCCCACCTCCAGTCTGGCAGCACCCCTGTTGCCATGGAGGAGAGAGGTCACGTGACAGGAGAGCATCACCCTGGTGTGGCAGGAAGTGATCCTGTAACTAGGACCTGTCCTCCAGGTGATGTAAAACCCTCTCGCACCGAGGAAGCTTCTCCAGGGCCATGTGCCCATGAGGGAAGGGTTAGGACAGCCGTTATAGTTGGTGATTCGATCATTAGGCATGTAGATAGCTGCGTGGCTGGTGGACGTGAGGATCACCTGGTAACATGCCTCCCTGGTGCGAAGGTAGCGGACCTCACGCGCCACCTAGATAAGGTCTTAGATAGTGCTGGGGAGGAGTCTGCTGTCTTAGTACATGTCGGTACCAATGACATAGGAAAATGTGGTAGGGAGGTTCTGGAGGCAAAATTTAGGCTTTTAGGTAGGAAGTTGAAATCCAGAACTTCCATGGTAGCATTCTCCGAAATGCTTCCTGTTCCACGCGCAGGACCCAAAAGGCAGGCAGAGCTCCGGAGTCTCAATGCGTGGATGAGACAATGGTGCAGAGATGAGGGTTTTGGATTTGTTAGGAACTGGGGAACATTCTGGGGAAAGGAGGGGCTCTTCTGAAGGGATGGGCTTCACCTTAACCGGGATGGAACCAAGCTGCTGGCATTAACCTTTAAAAAGGAGATAGAGCAGCTTTTAAACTAGATATTAGGGGAAAGCCGACAGTCGCCCAAGAGCGGATGGTTCGGAAGAATGTATCCTTGAAGGATACTACCAAAAGCAGAGAGGTTCCACAAAAGAGTAAAGTAGCCCAAATGCCCTCAAGTATGGAGCAGACAGAGCTTAAAGATCCCAATTTACCCATGTCTAACAATAGCCAAATTAACATGAATAAAATACATTCTCTAAAATGCTTGTATTCAAATGCTAGAAGTCTAAAGAATAAGATGGGAGAGTAAGAATATATAGCACTAAATGAAAGGTTAGATATGATTGGAATATCAGAGACATGGTGGAAGGAGGACAACCAGTGGGACACTGTGATACCTGGGTACAAACTATATCGTAATGATAGAGCTGATCAAATTGGTGGAGGGGTTGCGCTCTATGTTAGAGAGGGCATTGACTCAGAAAGGATTAAAGTTTTGCAGGAAACAAAATCTGCTGTAGAATCTATATGGATTGAAATTCCATATAAAAGGGGGAAGGCAATGGCAGTGGGGGTGTACTATCGAGCACCTGGCCAGAATGACCAAATGGATGATGAAATGCTCAAAGAAATCAAGGAAGCTAACAAAAGTTACAGCGCAATAATAATAATGGGTGATTTCAATTACTCCGGTATCGACTGGGTCAGTGTCACGTCATGACATGCTAGGGAGATAAAGTTCCTAGATGAAATAAATGACTGCTTCTTGGAGCAGCTGGTTCATGAACCGACCAGAGGGGAAGCCATATTAGACCTAGTCCTTAGTGGAACACCAGATCTAGTGCAAGAGATAAGGGTGTTGGGGCCACTTGGCAATAGTGATCATAGCATGATCACCTTTGATTTAATTAGTGGAGGAGGGATAGTAAGGAAATCCACAGTACTACCTTTTAACTTTCGAAAGGGAGACTATGATAAAATGAGGAAAACAGTTAAGAAAAAACTAATAGGAGCAGTTGCAAAGGTTAAAGACGTACAACAGGCTTGGCTGTTGTTGAAAAATACTATCTTGGAAGCCCAGACCAGCTGTATTCCACGCTTTAAGAAAAGTGGAAGGAAGTCCAAAAAACTGCCAGCATGGTTTAAAGGTGAGGTCAGAGAGGCTGTTTGTGCCAAAAAAGCATCTTTCAGAAAATGGAAAAAAGAGCCAAACGACGAAACCTGGCAACAGCACAAGCACTGGCAAGTCAAATGCAAGGCATTGATAAGGCAGGCAAATGGAGAATTTGAGAAGAAGCTTGCTGCGGAAGCAAAAACGCGAAGTAAAGACCTTTTCAAGTACATTCGTAGTAAAATACCTGTGAGAGAGTCAGTTGGTCCATTAGATGATAAAGGGGTTAAAGGAGCACTAAGAGGCGACAAGGCGATAGCGGAGAGATTGAATGAATTCTTTGCTTCAGTCTTTCCTGAGGAAGATGTAGGGATGTTAACGATGACTGAAGTGGTATTTAAAGGTGCGGAAGAATTGAAGGAAATATCGATACATCGGGAAGATGTATTACAACTATTAGATAAACTGAAGAGTAGCAAATCACCTGGGCCGGATGGTATACATCCAAGGGTGTTATAAGAACTGAAATACGAGATTGCAGACCTGCTATTGGTAATCTGTGAACTATCATTAAAATCATCTCTAATACCTGAAGATTGGAGGATCGCCAATGTAACACCAATTTTTAAAAAGGGTTCCAGGGGTGATCCGGGAAACTACAGACAGGTGAGCCTGACGTCAGTACCAGGAAAAATGGTAGAAACCATCATAAAGAATAAAATTACTCAGCATGTAGATAGTCATGACCTAATGGGAGACAGCCAACATGGCTTTAGACAAGGAAGATCTTGTCTTACTAATCTGTTATGTTTCTTTGAAGGAGTGAATAATCAGGTGGACAAAGGTGAGTCGGTTGATATTGTGTATCTGGACTTTCAGAAAGCCTTTGACAAGGTCCCTCATCAGAGACTTTTGGCAAAACTAAAGAGTCATGGGATAGGAGGCAGTGTACTATTGTGGATCAGGAACTGGTTAAAAGATAGAAAGCAGAGGGTAGGGCTAAATGGCCAATTTTCCCAATGGAGAAAGTTGAATAGTGGTGTACCCCAGGGATCTGTGCTGGGTCCGCTGCTTTTTGACATATTCATAAATGACCTGGAAAGTGGAATAACGAGTGAGGTTATCAAATTTGCAGATGACACAAAACTATTTAAAGTTGTTAAAACCCAAGAGGATTGTGGAAAATTGCAAGAGGATCTTGATAAATTGGAAGACTGGGCATCAAATGGCAGATGAAATTTAATGTGGACAAGTGCAAGGTTATGCACCTAGGGAAGAACAACCCAAACTATGGTTACACGATGCAAGGTTCCACATTAGGAACCACCACCCAGGAAAAAGATTTAGGCGTCATTGTGGATACCATGTTAAAACCCTCGACCCAGTGTGCAGCGGCGGCCAAGAGAGCAAATAGAATGCTAGGTATGATAAGGAAAGGAATGGAAAATAAAACAAAAGATATTATAATGCCTCTGTATCGTTCCATGGTGAGACCGCACCTTGAATATTGTGTGCAATTCTGGTCGCCGTATCTTAAAAAGGATATAGTGATTTTAGAAAAGGTTCAGAGAAGAGCCACCAAAATGGTAAAGGGGATGGAAGGATACTCCTATGAAGAAAGGCTAAAAAGGTTGGGGCTCTTTTACCTGGAAAATAGACGGCTGAGGGGAGATATGATAGAAGTCTTTAAATTAATGAACGGAGTGGAACGGGTAAACGTAGATTGATTGTTTACCTTATCAGAATATAGAAAGACTAGGGGACATGCAATGAAGCTACAGGGTAAACTATTTAAGACTAATAAAAGAAAATATTTTTGCACTCAACGTGTAATCAAACTCTGGAATTTGTTACCGGAGGATGTAGTAAAGGCTGTTAGTGTAGCTGGGTTTAAAAAAGGTTTGGACAAGTTCCTGGAGGAAAGGTCAATAACCCATTATTAAGAAGGGACCCAGGATATCAATGCTTGAACCAATACAAGCATTGTGGAACCTGTGTCCCTTGGGAAACTGCTAGGTACGTATGACCTAGATTGGCCACTGTTGGAAACAGAATACTGGGCTTGATGGACCTTGGTCTGAACCATTATGGCATATCTTATGTTATGTTCTTATGAGTCAGAGGTAGGGTCAATGGCTGAGTCATATTAGTGTTGGCTTGTCATGGCCATGGCCTGGGTGCACACATCATGTCATGCTGAGAGGGCACTCTTACTCTGACCAAGCTGTGACCATTGCACGGCTATGTATCCACATTGTGCTTATAAAGCACCAAGTGGTAGCAATGTAGGTGCTATTCCATTCTTGGCGGTCCAATCACTGCACTGGTTGCTGGGTGTCCATGCTGTTTATACCAAGCCAGGGTGCACATGGTTGCTCTGTGCACATGCAGTGTGTGATAATTAACAGACTGGGCACAGTTCCGATGTGAATAGCTGACACAGCCCTGCAGTGGCCAGCACATGCAAACTGACTGTGATTGCTGTAGATTTCCTGCCCCTGAAGTTGGGGCAGGTAGCTGTTCTTGGGTTGCTAACTATGGTCTTTGCAGGTCCATTATTTTGTTGTCAGCAGCCCCACCCCTTCCTGAAGGTCACTTCATTTAGATTCCCTGGAAACAGCTGCTGCAACATTGGGGACTGACATCAGATATTATAGGAGAGCCCTTGGCCAACAAGAGCAGGCCATGATGGCATGTTGCAATTGTGCGGAGGAGCAAGTAATTTGCATCACTCACTACAGGCAAGACCAGCAACACACTGGTAGTGATATAGATCAGTTCCCAAACTATCTAGTGCAGTGTAAGCTCTGGGGTCCAGGTGATGAGTGCCCCTCCCCTCACAATCAGGGTAACTGTAGAAATCAGTCAGTAGCTCAGTTTGCAGCTGTTATGTGCTTGAAACCCACAATGGCCCTGCATATTACAGAGCTGATGTGATGGATTGCTGTATTCTCCATATGGTCATCAGTTGAATATATGCGCTCAGATTGTGCTCTATTACCCATACTTTTGCTTTTGCTGCACCTATCTTTTACCCACAGGTCACTAAGCAGACAGCAGTGCAATATCACTTCTACCTGGTTAGCGACTCTCGCCGCCCCCGGAATGTCCAAAACACGCCCTGATGCTAAGCAGTTAGCTTTGGTGAGTGTAGTGGAGATAACCGGGATTATTCAGTGGCACTATCTGTGTTAGTGCTGCTGAATGTCCTGCTAAGCAGGATTTACATGGTTTACAGGTCAGCATGGAATCTATATATCTTTTAGGGACCTGACAGGCACTTGTGACCTGGATTGGCCGCTGTGGGAAACAGGATATTGGGCTTGGTGGAGCCCTGGTCCAATTCAGTATGGCATATTTTATGTTCTTATGATGTATTGTCACATATAGGGAATCACCACCCAAGAAAAGAATCTAGGCGTCGTCATGGAAAATACCTTTACACCTTCTGCTCTGTGTGCAATAGCGGCTAAGAAAGTAAATAGAATGGTAGGAATCATAAAAAAAGAATAGAGAATAAAACTAAGGATATTATTTATTTGCATTTAGTTCAGGCCTTTCCAGTAGCAGTTCAAGGTAAATTGCAATCAGTTCCTGGAGATCTCACAATCTAAATTTGTACCTGAGGCAATGGAGGGTTAAGTGACTTGCCCAAGACCATAAGGAGTTCCAGTGGAATTTGAACCCTGATCTCTTTGGTTGGAGAGTACTGCTCTAACCACAAGGCTACTCCTCTCCTTCAAATAAGCTGTATGATATTAATTATTATTATAATGCTTCTGTATCGCTCCATGGTGCAACCGCACCTTAAATATTGTGTACAGTTCTGGTCGCCATATCTAAAAAGGATATAGTGGGATTAGAAAGGGTAGAGAGAAAAGCAACCAAAATAATAGAGGGGATCGAAGATTATCCCTATGAGGAAAGGCTTGCAGGTTTAGGGCTCTTCATTTTGGAAATGGGTGAACACAGATTGGTTGTTTACTCCTTCAAAAGTAGAAAGACTAGGGGACACACAATGAAACTATAATGTAGCCCATTTACCCCGGGATAAGCAATATGGAATCTGTGTACCTTTTTGGGAACCTGACAAGTACTTGTGACCTGGATTGACCACTGCTGGAAAAAGGATACTGGGCTTTATGGACCTTGGTCTGACCCAGTATGGCATATCTTATGAAGAAAGATGGCTGAGGGGGGATATGACAGAGGTCTATAAAATAATGAATAGAATGGAATGGGTAAATGTAGATTGGTTGTTTCCTCTTTCAAAAAGTAAAAAGACTAGGGGACACCCAATGAAGCTACCATGTACACATTTAAGACTAATCGGAGAAAATATTTTTTCACTCATTGCATAATCAAACACTGGAATTTGTTGCTGCAGGATGTATTAAAAGCTGTAGTTAGCTGGGTTTAAAAGAGGCTTGGAAAAGTCCCTGGAGGAAAAGCCCATAAACCATTATTTAAGTGTACTGGGGAAATCCACTGCTTACTCCTGGAATAAGCAGCATGGAATCTGTCTACCTTTTGGAAACCTGTGCACTCTGTTTAGTTTCACATCTTTTGAGGCACCAGGGATACAGAAAGCATAAAGTGCTGCATGTGCTCTCTCCCCTCTGTCACTTCAGGAAATCCAATCACTCTAATATTACAGTGCTTATGCCTATTTTCCAGATCATCATGGTGCTCTTTGAAATCTTTCATGAGCATTTCCAACTTACGAATTTGTAAACTGGAATTGGAAGGTTTCCTCAATCTGTTCACCAATATTAATTTCAACTTACCCTCAGTTATCCAAGTTTTACTGTCCTGTTAATTGTAAACTCAGGCATATGTATCCTGTCTGATTTTTCTGTTCCATGTAAACCGCGCTGATGCCGAATAGTGCGGTATATAAGAAATTGTAAATAAATAAATAAATAAAAAAATAAACTTGCATCACCATTCAATGCTTTGATTTCTACTTTAATGTCTCTGACTGCCTTTGAGAAATCTGCTCTGAGCAGCTTCAGTTCCTGCAGGAGCCCTCCTAAATCTGCTTTAGTTGCTGAGGCTGAAAGCATTGATAATCCACCCTCATTACAGCTATCAGGTAATGGCTTCTTTCCAGATGCCATCTCACAAATAGTTCAATTAGAGTTTTGAGAAAACTTAGCCAACACTGCAGCGTAACTGGTTTTCTCTGCCATGTAAATAAGAAACTTTAAAGTTTACTGAACAATGTCACAAGCCCCCACAGAGACCACTAGGTTCCATGGTGGCTCTAGTTACAGGGCACCATGTGTACACCAGAGCAGCAACAGCTATAGGCTTCAGGCCAAAATTCTTCCCTAGGCCTCAGTCAGTGTTCCAGGACTCAGACCCATCACAAAAAAGTCCACACTAATTGAGATCAAGCTCACACAGAGATACTCAGTTTGCACTGTTCCAGACAAAATACACTCAGGCTACACTGTTCCAGACAAAATACACTCAGGCTAAGAAATAGCCCACCACTGTCTTATCATCATTCAAGTGTTTCAGAAAAGGAGCACAGCACCATTGGGAGTGTCACAACTCTGGACCCACTTTGTCTCTCAGGAACTTGGCTTAGAGAAGGGGAGAATCTTCTCTTGGTTTGTTGCCTTCCATTAGGATTTTCTGTTTTCTCTGCTCCTCGTATCGGTCATTCAGGTGATGGCGTAGCTTTTATCTACCGCTCATCACTCCTTTTGATGCAAATCTCTACTCCTTTCCTTTACTATCCTGAATCGCTTCTTCTTCGCCTAGAATTGCGTGCTGCTATTCATCTTCTGGTGATCTATTCTCCTCCCATCCTTCTCCCACACCTTTGGGATGCCCTACTTTCGACAATCTCAGACCTCTCCTTGCATTTGCTACTTCTCAGTGACTTTAATCTCCACTGTGATGCTCCCTCTTCCTTGAGGGAACATTCATTTGTTTCTTTGCTGCTGTGATCTTTCCCTTGTACAACATGTGGGTTTACCCACCCACACAGCAGAACACATCCTTGACTTGGTCATTTCGTCCTCCGGTTCTTTCTTCCACCTTTCCTGCCTAACTACCAGGCCTTTACCCTGGACAGACCATTTCTGTATCACGTTCTCTCTACAGTACCTTTTGCCAACCTCTCAGGGCCTCTGTCCAATTCTCTCTCCTCCATTCAATTCTCTCGCCATATTATCCCTCTCACTCTTCAATGCTTTCCCGCCGCTGATCAGGTTCTTTCTCCTAATCTCTTCTCTCTTTCCCCATCCTCGCAAGTTTCCTCCTGGAATACCTGCCTCTCAGTTGTCCTGGATCAAATTGCACCACTCCACCCTATGTCCTCTCATCATACCCCTAGCCAACCCTGGTTTCATCCTGAGCTCCGGCAGCAACATGCTCATCTGCATCGGGCGGAGCGCCTGTGGAGAAAGTTGCGTACCCTTGCTTCTCTCCAGATGTTCAAAGCTCATCATCACCAATACCACTCCAGTGTTCATCAAGCCAAACATGCCCACTTTTCTCAGATCATTTCCTCTGCCTCAAACACAACTTGTCAACTGTATTCTGTACTCAGGTCCCTCTCCAATCTCCCAATTCACCTCCCTCTCAACTTTGGCCTGTTTCTAGTCCAGCTCGACTGGACTCATAAGGCTCATATTCTCAACATATAAAACTACCTGCCTTCTGGACCCACTCCCATCTTGGTTGTTAGATCCATCACTTGCTCTTCTCCCTTCCATTCTTACCTTAATCAACATGAGTCTCACCTCTGGTTCCTTCCCTACACCCTGGAAACATGATATCATCTGCCCTTTCCTAAAGAAAACATCCCTTGACCCTCATGACCCTACCCACTACTGCCCCATCTCCAATCTTCCTTTTTTTATCAAAGATCGAGAAAGCAGTTTTTTCCCAGCTGTCCCATCACCTTGACTCAGTGCACTTCCTTCACCCATGGCAATCTGATTTTCACCAAGGCCACGGTGTTGAAAACAATTATGTCAGCCTTCCTCAATGACATCCACACTTCTCACGATCATGGTGACGTGTCAATGGCCATCTCCTTGGACCTATATGCAGCATTTGATCTTGTAGAACACTCCCTCCTCCTATCTAGATTCTGGGATGCTGGTCTAAGGGGTCAGGTGTTCCACTGGTTCTACTCTTTCCTCCATGCCAGGTCCTTATCAGTCTCCTCCGGCGCTGCTTCTTCTGTTCCACTCCCTCTTCGCTGTGGTGTCCTGCAGGGTTCTGTCTTGGCCCCCCCCCCCCTTTTGTTTAACATTTTCCTTGCCCCTCTGGCTTTACTTATCCAGCAAACCGGTCTGTCAGCATATTACTATGCCAATGACATTATCATTCTCCATCATACATCACTGTTCCCTCTAAGCTGTGCGCGTGTGCGCACGCACACACCTCACCGAGCGAGCACACATACTTTACAACAGAGCGCACAGTTGCAGAGAAGGGAGAGCAAGTGGCAGTGGCAACACGTACAGAGAGCTGCTGGAGAAAGAGCCGTGTGATCCGCGCATTGCGGTGAAGGTGAAGAAACAGAGGACAAGCAGACGGCAGCATTGGAGGAGGTGGAGAGCAAGGGGCAGGTCAGCGGAACATGGAGGGGAGAGCGTGCACAGTCTTGCAGCAGCGAGAAGAAAGCATGGGTGCACGGCCAAACAAAAATGTATTGAAGTGAGGGAGAGTGGAACGGTGATCGGAGCACCAGAGCCAGGCAAGCAGCTGGAGTGAATCGGAAGGGTGCACGGATGAGGCACAGCTGACCGGACGAAGAAGAAACGGCATTGAATCGGGTATTGAGAGGGTGAAAAAGCAGCAGTAAAGTCCAAGTTCTAACGGGGGAATTGAGACCGCATGCCAGACAAGATGGCTGCGAGAGCAGGACTGGAGTATGCCTGTGCTTAAGAAGGCAGTGCTGGCACCCTCAGAGAGTGGCAGATGAAGGAGGAGGCAGAGGATAGAAGAAAGTGGTAAAAAAAAATAATTAAAGTTGTTGTGTATTTATGGTTTTCACAAGTTCTACAATATTTTCTAGGGCAATCTTATAGACCTTTACAGCCATACCTAGAACAAGAACTACCTGAAGTGCAAGCAGGGTTCAGGAAAGGGCGAGGAACGAGAGACATCATTGCGGATGTGAGATGGATCCTTGAAAAGACTAAAGAATACCAAAAGGATATCTATTTGTGCTTTATCGACTATAGCAAGGCTTTTGACTGTGTAAACCATGAGAAACTCTGGGCCACATTAAGAAGAATGGGTATACCAGAACACCTGATCGTTCTCTTGCGTAATCTGTACATTGATCAGAAGCAACAGTTCGAACGGAACAAGGAGAACAGAATGGTTTAAAATAAGCAAAGGTGTAAGACAAGGCTTGTCAGACGGCTGCCTAGGGTGAGAACTTACACAATCTTGATGATGCATATATTCATATGATTCTTGCAAGGTATTGTGGGTATTGTAGTTCATTCACTCCCAAACACAGCTGATGACAATAATTTGAGTTGTGAAACCAAGTGGTAAGATCAATAAAATACTTCTTTTATTGATGGGGTTTAATTCACCAGCACATGTATGCTTGATAGCACTATAAATGAGGTTACTTGCTTGCAGTGTTTAAAATGGATAACAAAAAGTCACAAAGTAAACCGGAAACAACCTTCAGCTTGTCAGGCAATTAGCTAATGTTTTCTTAGCAAATAATTACCAAATACAAGGGCACAAAGTAAAGAATAAACTTTGCTGGTTAGGTTAACTTCTGCTTGTTTTCCACGCAGATCTCAGCAGTGATTCTCCCTTGCTCACACACACAATCAGGTGCAGCCCTAATTACTATCAATGGACCAGCTGAAAGCCTTTAGCTGGCTGGCTGCTACTGTGTGAGCCCAAATCCTGCTTTAAGAGCTGTTTGCAGTGGAAATAAAGAACAAAGTTAGGTTTCTTTGTGATGGCTGATGTGTTTGCTCAGAGAAAACTAGCAATAGCATTTAGATAGAGAACAGTCCATGTAAACTGTATTTTCATCTGCTGTATCAATCAGCATATGGTCACTATCATACATTGGCACAGACGAGTCTTTCATTAAGGCACTATCATGAGAATGCTTATTCCCTTGCTGCCATTCTCTATTATAGATAGGGTCTGGATCAGTGTTCATACCTGAGCCTCTCCTGCTATCATTATTCCTCTCTGTATAGCCTGGCCAATATGTAATCCAATTCTGATGTCCAGCCTTCCAATCTTGATCCCTGGACACTGGATCTTCTCTCACATACCTTCTGGCCTTGGTCTGAAAGTCCCTTCCACATGCAGTCTTCTCTCTTCCAGGTAGCCACTGGTGATTCCTATCTCTGCCACTCCATTCCTCTGGCTGAATCCAGTCCAATGGACTCTGCTTGCTTTTGGAATACCTCCCAGTATGAGTACTGCCTTGGAATCTCCCCAGACCTTCCAATGGCCCTTTCTTCTCTTCCTTCCAGAGAGTTTCCTTCTCTCTCTATCTGCTTGGCTTGGCTTCTGTTTCTCCAGGTGATACTGTGGCTTGTAGCCGTTGCTGAAGCTCTCCTCAAGCTCCTTCTGTGGCTTTTGCTGAAGCTGTTCTTGAAGCCGTTGTTGTCTCCTTCCTGAAGCTGTTATCTGAAGAATAAGCTCTATTCTTATTCTTTCCTAATGTGTGCTGCTCCCTAACACAGCGCAGCTGTCTTGAATCAGGCCCTGCCCTTTGAGATGAGTGCTTAGGGATTACCTCATAGCTCTCTTGATTGCACACACATTTTTTCACTTCAGCCCCTCTCATGGCTGCTGGAAACCTGGTGCATTCTGGGACTGGTAGTCTTTTATGTGAAAACTCTGTTTTCTTGCTTCTACCAGAAACTGACAGGTTGCTTGTTCAGAGTCACATCATCTTTTCTATAGCTCCTACCTGAGCTATGATAAGCTTCCTTATCACATACCCTCCTGCTTAAGTTATTACGGACTGGTTTTACTGGTGAAACTGCTTCTCTACAGTCCGTAATACCTACGAGAGTGTTATCTTCTTGAAGCTCACTTACTTCCTGACTGGGTTCAAGGTCATTATCTACAGGCCTCTCCCTCCAAGACTTAAGTACATTAATATGGTAGGTCTGCCTACGCCCTCTGGCATTTTCTACCATATAAGACACTGGGCTTACTTGTTTAACAACCTCCCATGGCCCTTTCCACTGTACCTCAAATTTTGGAGCAGTTCCTGCTACTTGAACCAAAACCTTTTCACCCAATGCTTAATTGGCGGCTTTTGGCCTTTCTATCATACCACCCTTTCTGGCGAACTTGACTGTCCTGCAGGTTCCTCTCAGCAACCTGCGACGTCCTTTTTCAAACGTGCTCTCAGTCACGTAGAAAACAGTGGCACCTCCTGACTCCTGGTTCAGGATCAATCCATTGTTCCTCAAAATATCCAACAAACCCCGGGGAGCCCTACCATACATAAATCAACTCATAAGGAGTTACACCTAGGGACACTTGAATTCTTTCCCTGCAGGCATATAAGGCAAAGGGTAATAACATATCCCATTCTTTTACCTCTCCTGCTAACCCCCCTTCTCAACATTTGTTTGAGAGTTTGGGTTGAATCTCTCCACCAAACCATTTGATTGTGGATGGTAGGGCTGAGGTTTTCACGTGATGAATGCCAAAGGCATCCCAGACCTGGGCCAAATATTTGGATACAAAATTGGACCCTCGGTCAGTCAACACCTCTCTCTTGGGAATCCCACTTCACAAAACATTTTACTAGCTCTAAAGCTATTGTTTTTGCAGAACCATTCCTCAATGGTATGGCCCAGGGAAACCTTGTTGCCTGATCTACCATAACTAGAATGTATTGGAAACCTCGGGGCGTTTTAAAACTAATGGGCCTACAATATCCATGGCAATGCGACCAATTGGGTCTGTGATGATTGGCATGGGGATCAATGGCACCACCGGTGGGTGAACCGCTGTAACTCTCTGACATGCTGGAGCATGCAGCACAAAACTGGGCAGTTTTCTTTGAATATACCTGTCCAGTAAAAACGCACAAGTATTGATCCAGCGTTCCTTGCATACCTTTTAGGACCTCCCACTGGATGATCATGTGCTAGCCTAAGTACTAGCTCCTTTGAAAGTTGTGGGTACCACCAATTGTTTACGTATGGCATCCATTTCTGGGGTCCTGACTCTCTCTATATAATATGTCATTATCTAGTCTGAATCTGGGCAACTCCTCCCTGACCTCCTGAGCATACTTAAAAGCTTCGGGTGAGAGCTGTGATCAGCTCGCTGCTCTTGTGGAAAGTTAGGAAACTTTGGCCACCAACTCAGCTGGCACCCAGGTAAACTTTGACCAGCTAACATCTCAGCCCTACCCTGTGCTCTGCAAAGTCTCTCACGCCTCTTTTGTGCTTTCAACTTTCGTACTTTACCAGATATGGGGTTATTAAATCATCATGAGAGGGTAAATCTCCTAATAACTCTGCCTGCTCCCCTCCTCCTTCTGCTGGCTCTCTAACTTAAGCCTGCGAGCGGGTGGATACAAGGCCCCTCTTATTACCCATAGTTTGGCCTTCTGGAAGCTTAACCATCTTTTTAAGCTAGGGACTGAGGACTTCCAAAGAAAGGCCCGGAGCTATTTCCATTATTAAACCTTCTCCCTCCTTCTTTCCCTAGTCCTTTCACTAGTTCCTGCTTAAATCTTGGCCAGTCCTTTCCTAGAACCAAATCAAAGGGTAGCCTAGGCACCACTGCTAATAGGACTTCCTCTTGTTCCCCCAGGCACTTAACCTTAAACCTATAGGTGGGATATGATGTTGCAGCACCATGAATGCATC
The DNA here is from genome assembly GCA_033557465.1 of Ichthyophis bannanicus. NCBI lineage: Eukaryota > Metazoa > Chordata > Amphibia > Gymnophiona > Ichthyophiidae > Ichthyophis > Ichthyophis bannanicus. The sequence goes on from CM066037.1 coordinate 345,850,235, forward strand.
TGATGTGAACTTGGCTTTCAGGGGTTCTAGGCACAAATCTTTCTTGGGCCTCTATCCTCTTCCAAAGCCTTTTTTGACCATGAAAAAGATCGCGCTGGTCCTGCCCGCAGAGTCTAATAAAGGCATTTGTGGTAATTCCATGCACATCAAGCCATCAAAAGAAATCCTTCCTTAGGTTTGGTTCTGTTTTAAATCGCAGACAGCCATTTAAAACTAGTGTGTGTCTGGCATCTCTCTTCTCTAAGAGTGTCCCACTTTTTCCCATCACTTGAAAAAGCAATTTCCTTCTATTCCACTGTGTCCATCTGGTTTGCATAACGGTATCATTCATGTTTGCAGAAACATTCTTAATTCTTCGCTTTTTGTCTGAATACAGGCACATCTATGCCTCAGTCATCGCATCTTCTTAGAGGGCCACCCATGGGTCTATGGTCAAGTGGACCTGCGTGGCTTCGCAAGCAATCGTCATTCCTCCTATCTCTCTGCGTAGCATGGTTGCCATCTCCAAGGATTTTGGCAATTTTGCTGTCATAAGAAAAAGCATTCAAATCTTTAGGGTACGCCGCAAGCATAAACCGTTCCAATCCAGCATTATAGATATCTAATAACATTTCGAACTGTCTTTTGCTCAGTAAGGCTGCTCAACCATTTTAACAGCTAAAAAAACCTCGTGATTCTCCTCTGACTCAGCAGCCCTGGGTGTCTTCACCCACTTTCAATGTACAGCAGCTCTAAACATTCGCCTATATTCTGATATAGAACCAACTACCCCTCAGGGCGATGCTCTAAATATACGGCTGCCTTGATGCATCCTTTATAAAATTTGGCACAAAGCCTGGGCTGCTGGGCATTGCTACTGTAAAGGCTGCTAGTTTGCCTCACCAGTATTAATGAGGCTGCCAGCCTTACTGCCGGCACTGGGTGCTCTGCCATGCTAAAGCCTGTGCCACTTCCTCTTTTGTTGCTTGTCAACAGACTCTAGAAATCATCAACATTGATCTTCTGGAGTTTAATTTCGCCCTTTTCCCAAAATTAAATGCCCCTATTCCCCTTGATTGAGTTCGCGCACCAGTGTCGTCCACGATGTGGGTTTTGGGCGAACGTTCAGTACTTAACTTGCTGGTCTTGCATCTGTTCCACTTTGTTGCTCTGCAGGCTGAACTAGAGCTTACACACAGATCAAGCACTGGTTTCTGTTCTGTTCGCATTAAGGGCCTTCACAGCTAGTGTTCCTGGGCCGTGGTCTGTGTAGCCTCCCTGCTGCTCGCTGCCTGCTTGCTGAAAATTGGGCTGTCCATCCACTGAGGCCATCTCCGTCGGAATCCATCTTGAACCGGCGCTGCAACGAAAAGACAAAAGAAAAATCCCAAGAGCAGCAGGACCTTCCAACCAGGTTTGGTTCTGTTTTTTTTTTTTGTCAACGCTTTTTTTGTTTTTTTTTTTTTTTTTTTTTTTTTCAATTACCCCCGGTGTTATCCCGGTGGCTTACCCCCATCCAACCACTAGAACATGGCCCAGGTAGAATCATATTACTCCTTGTCTCAGTGATGAAATCCAGTCTTTTGTGGCAGCAGGGTCTTTTTTTATCCTTTTATTTCGCTCTGGGATCAAGCTTCCTGGAACAAACGCACTGTTTTTTCACAATCCTCCAAAGTGGGGCAGACGGAGAAAGAGGAAAGAAAATTTCTTGTCTACCAGTCTTTAAACTTGAGACGTTTAATTATCGTGAATGCCTACAACACGTTAATCCCTCTTGGTCGCAAGAGTCAAATCCCGAAAAACTAAACAGTAAACGCTAAACCATTTGTCAGACGGCTGTGCCTGAGGGTTGAGAACTTAGCACAATGCCTTGACGATGGCATATATTCATATGGATTCTTGGCAAGGTATTGTGGGTATTGTAGTTCATTTCATCTCTTAGGGTACGAAATCCCTTAAACACAGGCTGATGACAATTAATTTTAGATGTTGTGAAACCAAGTGGTAAGGATCCAATTAAAAATACTTCTTTTATTGATGGGGTTTAATTCACCCAGCCCATGTACTGCTTGGATAGCACTATAAATGAGGTTACATTTGCTTGCAGTGTTTTAAAATGGATAACAAAAAGTCACACAGTAAAGAGCGCGAAACAACCGTTTCAGTTCTTTGTCTAGGCAAATTAGCTAATGTTTTCTTAGCCAAATAATTACCAAAATACAAGGGCACAAAAGTACAAGAATAAACTTTGCTTGGTTAGGTTAACTTCTGCTTGTTTTCCCCCACGCAGATCTGCAGTCAGTGGATTCTCCATACGTTTGGCTTCACACACACACATCTAGGTGCAGCCCTAATTACTATCAATGGTACCAGCTGAAAGCCTTTAGCTGGCTGGCTGCTACTGTGTGGGTCACGCAAATCCTGCTTTTAAGCAGCTGTTTGCAGCTGGAAATAAAGAACACAAGTTAGTTTCTTTGTGATGGCTGATGTGGTGTTTGCTTCAGAGGGAAAACTAGGCAATACCTCATTAGATAGATGAACAGCAGTCCATGTAAACTTTATTTTCAATCTGCTGTTCCTTTTGCCTGCATTAATCAGCATGGTCATGCTATCATACATTGGCAACAGAGCGAGGTCTTTCTATTAAGGCACTATGCATGAGAAATGCTTATTCCCTTGGCTAGCCATTCTCTCATTATAGATAGGAGTCTGGATCAGTTGTTCATACGCTGAGCCTCTCCTGCTATCTACATTATTTCCTCTCTGTATAGGGGGCCCTGGCCAATCATGTCAATCCAATTCTGATGTCGGGTCAGCCTTCCAATCTTGATTCCCCTGGACACTCTGGATCTTGCTCGTCACATATCTTCTGGCCTTGGTCTGAAAGTCCCTTTCTCACATGCAGTCTTGCCTCTTGCTTCTCCAGGTAGCCACTGGTGATTCCTATCTCTGCCACTACTCCATTCCTCTGGCCTGAATATCCCAGTCCAATGGATCTACTGCTGGCTTTTGGAATAGCCTCCCAGTATGACGTCCTGCCTTGGAATGCTCCCAGACTCTTCCAATGGCCTTTCTTCCTCTTTCCTTGCCTAGATAGTTCGCTTCTCTTCAGTTGCCTATCTGCCTTGCTTGGCTTCTGTTTCTTCCAGTGATAGCTGGGTGTCTGTATATCCCGCTTGCTGAAGTCTTCTCGCCTCAAGCTCCTTCTGTGTGCTTTTTGTTTTGCTGAAGCTGGTTTCTTGAAGCCGTTGTTGTCACAAGGGGGGATCCATTTCGCTGAAGCTGTTATCTGACGAATTAAGGCTGGTCTATTCTTGATTCTTCTCGTGAATGGTGTGCTGGGCTCCCTAAACACAGGCGGGCAGCTGTCTTGATCAGGGCCCCTGCCCTTTGAGATGAGTGCTTAAAAGGGATTACGCTCAATAGCTCTCTTGATTGCACACCAAACTATTTTTTCACATTCAGCATCCCGTGCCTCATGGCTTGCTGGAAACCTGGTGCTGTTCTGGGACTGGTAGTCTTTTATGTGAAACTCTGTTTTCCTTCTTCTCCTTGCTTTCTAGTACCAAAGCACTGCACTATGTTGCATTGTTAAAGGCAGAGTCACAGATCATGGCTTTTCTATAGCTCCTACCCTGAGCTATGATAAGCCTTCCTTATCACAGGGCTGCATGCCTTTCCCCCCATACCTGTTTAGATTTATATGGTCAGAACAAATCATCAGAGAAGGAGGACTGTATGAAGACTAAAAAAGCAGAGGTTGTGGAAGATTGGTGTGGAAGACTCATGCAACACAAAACCTTGCGCTTATGGCTGATGATCTACCACATTACTCGGCTGAAATGCGAAGGATGATCTGAAAGCATTTGGCTTTCTTTCTTCACCATCAAAGAACATAGCTGCCTCAAAGGACACCTTAATGTAAGTAAGAGCGAAAAAAGATCATGACCAAGACGTGGCATAGGATCAACAGGTTTCCATCGTTGTAAGGCAGAAGAAATTGAAATTGTGAAGGGCAACTTTTAACCTACCTGGATCAACTATCACTAAAGACGCAACAATCAGGGTTCGTCAAGAAATCAGACGACGGCAGTTGCTCTTGGGCAGAACTATGGCTATGAAAAGAGCCTAGATAAGATTCTAGAGACAACGAGGCATAGATGTGTCTCTCTCATACAAAGATCTCGACTTGTTTTCAGAAATGCCATGGTTAATTTTTCAGCATAACATCATATGGATGTGAAAGCTGGACAGTGAAAAAGACAGACAGGAAGAAAACTGATGGCCTGTGAATTACTGTGGTGTGCTGGTCGGCGACTTACTGTGTATACTCATGGGACCTGTGCCCCGTAAGAACAAACCAGTCGGTACATGCTAGAGGAGATCAAACCTAAGCTTTCTTTAGAAGCTCAGATGACAAGACTTTTCGGCTTTCATACTTCGGACAACATCAGGCGAAGAGAGAGATCTTTAGAGAAAGAACATAACTGGGCTTGGACAAGATAGAATGGTCACAAGCAGCGCAAAAAGAAGATAGGCCAGCAATGAGATTGATCCAACTACAATAAGCACGCAGCTGATACGGGTATCCTAGTCTGTCGTCAATGAGCTCGCCTGAACTGAAGACCGAACAACAATTTATGGATAGCTATCGCAGAGGGTCGCCGATGGAGTCGACTCCGTACTTCGACGGCTAAACTTAACAAGAAAACTAACAGGATATAAGATATTTGGTCTTCAGGACTTGTTAAATTTGACAAGATCTGAAGGAGAAATAATTTTGAAGAATGAACTGTTAATAGTAAGCTGCATTCTCTTCTTCCATACATAAATTATTTATTTACCATGAAATAACAATGACTTTTTCAATAACTGAAACAATACTCGCATTTGTGATTGTAATTACTAGAAAATTTCAGAAGCTTCATTTAGTAATCTGTCTATTTTCATTAAGAATTGATTAAAATCAATGTGGTGTACACACTGTATTCTGACTAGGTGTAGTCAAATTTTAAAAGCAATGAAAAAAAAAAAAAGAAAAAAAAAAAAAAGAAAAAAAAAAAAAAAAAAAAAAAAAATAAAAAATATGATAACTCCAAGGGGTATGTTTTACCGTTAGAACGTCTTCCTTAACGTGCATGCCGTGCAATTAGGCTTACAGTGTCTAAGGTAACCTGTAGCGCGCGCTAATGGATGCTTTACGGGGCAAAAATGCGCTTTAAAGTGCGTCGCGTCGGTCATAAATGGCTGCGCGCAGCAGTCGCAAAACGTGAGCGCTGAAGGCGGCTCCTCAGGAAAGGCTCTGCCGGAGGGGAGGAAGGCTCCCCCTCCAGGGGCGGAGTAGAAGGGGTAAATGGTCGTGGAGAGTGGAGGGGGCTGAGGCTCCCCCGCACACATAACAGATGTGAAATTCGAGGCCAAAAATAACGTCAAGTGAAAACCTCGCGTTAGAGCTGATTTGTAAAGGAAAAAGAAAGCCATCTTCTGTCACATCTAATGTTAGCAGGTGCAAAACCAGCGGCAGAAACCTACACAATAAAGTGATCAAGGTGTGGATACAACTGTGCATGGAACAAAAGTGCAGCCGTACCCTAAACATTGAAACTGACGGCGTCCTCAACAAAATTAAAAAAAATATCATAAATCAAGACTGCGGGCAATAGTTAATGTATTGGAAAAACCTCAAAAAATGCACTTACTCAAGAAAGCCCTAACCAAAAAATAAATATGAATTTTACAAGAATGGCGTGCTACGCCTATCCGTGCGCGCCAATAGCAAGGTGCAATGATCCCAGCAGGTGAAATAGGCCTGATTCACAGGGTTTCCCTCATGCCATTGGAGCCATGGTTCGGGGCCTATAGGCATGGACATGGTTTTCACAACAGGGGCGAGGAGTCCGTGCATTGGCTCAGAACTGGCACCTTGACAGATTGCTGGGAAAGGGGATCCTCAGAGGGCTGCAGGCGGCACATTGTTCTGGTGGTGCAGCTGGGGGGGCAACTATGTGGCGTGACTACGGCAGATGCCTAGGTGGCCTACTTAGGAATGCTGAAACTGAAGTCAGTCAGCCCAAGACAGCAACTGTTTTTTTGATGAGAGGCCGCACCATAGGCACGAGAGTGATTTTTTTTTTTTCTCAGCAGTGTCCATCAGGGGATGGTTAACCTCCCTCGGCCACGCAGGTACCGCACCAAGGTCACAGAACCATTTGGCGCACGGACGGTGTTGGGAGGGGAACGCGTTGGACCGCTTATGGGCAGTTGCACAGCCACCTTACCCCACAACACTGTCGCTACGCATAGGCGCCCCATGCCTAACCTGCACACTGGATGGCTTGTTGACGACTGGCACCAATACACATACTCTACCAGCAACCGTCATCACCACGTCAGAAGTAAGGGCATATTCAGCATGGTGGCGTAACAGAAGGTGAGTCTGTAGATGGAGGGGGGGTCAGTTGGGCATCTGCCCAGAGTCTCGAGTCCATGTCCTTAGCCCTGTGTAGATGGGGTGGCGCATGCACTGCTACACAGACCAGGCTCTGTCTGACAAACAACCTGGTATACAGCGGTATCCACCAGGGACTACTTGGGAGGCGCTCTCATTGTGAGCAGCAGGTGTGGTGTGGTGAACATCAGCCAGTTTGGTTCAGGGAGCAGGGTAAATTCACAAGTTCACAAGTGCCCCAGCTTGTGGTCTACTGCCAATCCAGTTCGCTCTATAATTTTTACGCCGCTACTAACGCGTGATAGTTAGATGACAAAGCGCCCTTTATTGGCAGAGTAACATACCGGCATGGTTCAAACAGCGGCCTATATATTTACCCGTCACTCGAGAGCACTGAGAGACAACCAGAAACATGGCGCCTCATACTTGGGGGTAGAGACAGATTCGCCCTAAAATTTTGCAGTCCTGGAGGGTCCACAAATCATTCAGGTTTTATGCTGTCTCCAATATAAGGCCATGTCAGCAGTGGTGGATAGAGGGGTATCTAGGTGGTGGAGGGGGTCATAATGGGGTCAAGGGGGCTGGATTCAAAGGCAGAGTGGTGTGGCAGCTGCGCAGAGAGCTGGCATACATGGCCTAGCCCTGGTGTAGGTGGGGTGCCATGCACTTGGCAACAGACAGGCCTCTGTCTGACAAACAACTCCATGGTAGCCATAGTCCATCGCAGGGAGCTGTCACTGCATCTGTGACGCACAGTGTAGGTGGTGCGGTGAAGCACAGGGCCAGGTGTGTTCAGGAGGAGAAGTTCATCAAGATTGCAGTCGCGCAGGGCTGGGGCCACTTTCGGCAATCCAGTGGACCCATATTAAAATAACCACCGCCTACTAAACCGTGATAGTAAGGGACAAACGCTTTATTAGCAGATAGAACAGTAAACGCATGGTGTCAACACCAGGACTATATTTTAAACCCGCCACCGAGCCGCGCACCAGACACCAGAAACATGCGCATTTACCTAGAGAAGAGTCCGCCCAACAATGCAGTTCGCCTGGACAGTGGTCCACAAATCCAGTTCATAGAAGTTTATGCCTGTCCTTCCAATGATAAGGCTCATGTCAGCATGATGGAAGATGGGGTACTGGTGGTGGAGTGGGGGCAGTGTGTCAGCTGGCCCAAGAGCATACCATGGGCGCTGAAAGGCCCCCTGTGTAGGTGGGTGCCATGCCAGCACTGTCAACAGACAAGGCTCTGTCTGATAAACAACCATGGTATCTGCAGTGACCGGCAACAGTTTCTGTGACCAGGCAGTGTGGTTTAGAGCGGTGATAGCATGCAGTCCAGTTGTTGTTCAGGAGGTAGAAGTTTCAACAAAGTTCAAGTCCCAGCATGGGGTCGCGTCACTGCCAATCGCCAGGTCGCTCACATATTTTAAAAACCCCCAGCTACTAAAACGCGTGATAAGTAGGGGGGGGGGGGGGGGGGGGGGGGGGGGGGGGGGGGTAGGACAAACCTTTATTACCAATGAGGAACATAACGCATTGGTTTCAAAAAAGAGCCTGCCTATTATTTAATAACCCGAGAGATCTCGGAGCACAGACACCAAGAAGTCATTCGCATTCTACCTAGAGAAGAGATCCGCCCAAATGTCTAGTCTCTGGAGGGCCACAAATCATTGCAGGTTTTAATTTGTCTGTCTCCAATATAAGGCCATGTTCAGCATGATGGGCTAGAGGGGTAGCTGGTGGTGGAGGGGGCAGTGGCATCCTGCCGTAGAAAGAACCACAAAGGGGGGGGGGAGGGCCGGCAGAGCAGACGGCATGGCCTAGGCCTCTGGTGTGAAGGTGGGTGGTGCATATCACTGCCAAGCAGTCACACGGCTCTGTCCTGACAAACAAACCATGGTATCATTTCAGGGACTGAGGGTGCAGTTTTTTCCTGTGACGAAAACGGCAGCAGCTGTGGTAAGCGGTGAACACAGGGGCCAGTGTGAATTGCAGGCGTGCAGAAGTTCACAAGTTTCAAGTCCCAGCTGTGTGGTTCCTGCCCAACTCCAACGTGCCCATATTTTTACCGCCCACGAAACTGGAAACGTGGCTTACTACAGGACACCGAACAAAACTTTATTTGCAGGGATGACGAAACATGCCCATAAATCCTACTTTTTACTCCCAACTAGAGCACCAAAAAAGGAAAAAAAAACCCCCGACCAAGAAAACCTTGGCGGCATTTACCTCATAAAGAGGGGGCAGAAGGTCTTCACCTAAATGGCTAGCTCCTGGAGGGGCGGCAACACACAAGCCCCACCATTTCACCCAAGCGTTTTAATGCTGCTCTGTCTCAATAAAGATGCCTAGTGCTGCATTTCCTATGCACCGCCGCTCCAAATGGTTTGGGGGGTTTTAGATGTATGGCCAGCTTGCATATCTTCTCACTACGAGGGATGCCACGCATCGGGAAAATCCGCGAACAGCCTGTTCGCGCGCCCTCGAGACCAGTGACCAGTGGGTGTGGGATACCTCTCGTCCGTAAAAGTGTCAGCAGGGAGCCCAAACCGTGGCCAATATACAAATCGTGTCCGCACACGCGGGGGCGAAACGCGGCGCTTCATTATCGCAATGCCATCCCTGGAGCAGAGCAGGAGCATGGGGGGTCCCTGCGTGCAATACTCCCAATCCTAACAGGTCACTCTGTCTATACCTTAGCAATGCCCCGAACTAAAACCAACCTAGAACCAGGAATCAGTACAGGACGACAGGCTATCCAAACAGTGTTGGCGAAAATGGATAATCTTGGCGAGCATCACGCAATTCCCGAGGTTTAGAGTACAATTATCTGATTGAGTCTGAGGACATGGGTGGGGCATCATGGCAACAACATGTCGTGATGTCTGGATGGAGTGTGCTACCAGTCCTTGTGGTCGTGAGCAGCTGGTTTTATCCGATCCTCTGCTGGACGAGTAAGTGCCTGGTCCAACAGTTTTGCTATGCCGTATAGTCCATGCCCTCGCAACTGTGCGCCACTGACTGGAGCGGGTGGCCAGGGCTTCCTAAACACCGCCTATAGTTCTACAAGTGCTGGCGATATGTTGTGTTGGGAGTGTGTATCCTGCTATCTTCAGTGGTGTGTGTGTTGGCAAACAGGGGAAGTCCCTCTCCTGTGCACAGCGGGCCCACAGCTGCCAGCACTGTTGGAGCTCCAGTATTTTTTCCGCTCGCATGCTGTACTAACCAGAGCAGATGACACAGGTAGGTGCGGCTGGTTGCGGAAGTCGTGGATGTTCTATGCCAAGGGCTACCCCTACCCCCCAGAACCCCGGCACCACATATCCATCGCACCCCGCTCTACCCGCACACTGGATGGGCGCGAGACTGTTGGTCCCCGCCATGGGCATCTACACAGCCTGCAGCTAGACGGCAAAATGTCACATGGTGGCAGCGGGGTAAGCCACGGCTGTTGAGAGGACGGGAGCAGAAGGCGAACCCATGGCCTGCTCCGACACGGAGTCGCATACCATGTGGGCCCGAACCCCTGTTCAGGGTGGATGCCCGTGGCACGAAGTTGGCAACAGACCATGTGGCCGCGTGGCTGACACAACAGTCATATGCATCACTCATAGGGAACTGGCCAGCCCTCTGATGCAAGCCTTTGGTGGTCAGCACTCATCTACAGACAGTGTGTTTAAGAAGCAAGAGGTTCAGCGGTTCCAAAACTTCTCTCCAGCTGTATGGGCCGCTGAGAACCCAGATCCCCATATTGTATTGGGCAGTACTGAAATCCGAGGAAGTAAAGGCCGAACTTGAAGTGGGGGCAGTGAGGTCAGAACCATTGCGTCCACGGCCGCTGATTTTACCGAAACCGAAGAGCATATACACCATACATCATGTTTGGCTAGTACCTAGAGCAGAGTCTCCTATCAATGCAGGTCGATCCTCGCTGGAGTGGCCACAACACGACATGGCAGGTCTCATGGCTCGGTCTCGCCCATAGAAACGATGCCTGTGCTGTGTCGCTGCGTCGATCACATGTGCCGCGCACGTCCATGGTTTTGCGCAGATGTATCTTCCATGCGGCCTATACATGAGTACCAAAGCATGCAACGCAGGCCGAATTCGTCTTGTGTGGAACAGCAGGACTCGGGAGTTGGGGCAACCTCATTTCCAGAGCATTGGCGCAACAGGGGCAGACACTGATAAGCCTGACACGCACAAGGCCTCCATCATCCCAAACCAACCTGTAGTCAGCAGGATGGCGAGCCCTATCTGAATCCCCAAGGCTGTGAGCCGAAATATCAGCATCCTGCATACCATTAGCAATGGCCGCCAGTCACTAAACCTGGGCGATAAAAAATGGTCACGCGATATATCAAAAGGTTGGGTATGGATGCACGTCGCGTGATAATAATCAGCCTACGTTAAGCTACCAATTCTTCTCTTTAGTACGTCAAACGCATAGCTTAACACTCTCTGAATGTCTGCGGAGTGTGTAATCGTAGGTCTTGGTTGTTTGACGATTGGTACTTACCAACCCGTCTGGGTTGGAGTTGCACGGCCCAATCGAGTATTCATGTAGCGCAGTAGCCATGCCTGTACCCTTGCGGTGCCGCAGGAGACTGAGGCTGATGGTGGCCAGGGCATGCCAAGAGCGCTCTATTTGCATCAGTGTCTGTCATAGGTGTGGGATTGTGTGTGATGTTCCAGTCCAGGGTGTGTGGTGGTTTGGGCCCACAGCGAGAATTGGCTTTGAACCGTTCGCAGCCCACACTGTTTTGCAACTGTTGTCCAGTGTTAGGCTTGCCTACATATTGCATAATGAGGAGCAATGGTAATCGGTGGTTAAGAGGCTGGGACAGTTTAATGAACTAGCCTGGGCAGGATGCAGCAGCAGGCAGGGCTCAGGGGCATGTTTCATGACAATGTAGTGTCTGGTGCTGCGATCCTGCTATGGACAGAGTGGGCTCAAAGCAGCGTCGCTGCTGGAACAGGGCACCCTCCACGTCCTGACTTGAGCATTTGACGCATGGCATTACTAGGTTGCCCCCATAGTGGGCTCAGCATAGTATGTTGATATGAAGTGATATTATATTGGTCCCCTTTTCTGGGGGAGGCTCAATCACTGACTCGTATAACTGCTCGGCTGGGTGTGCTCACAATCCGATGTCTAGTTGTGGATGTACACGAACGAGGCATCAGGCCCAGTAATGAGCAATTGATGGACTAGCTAGCACATTGTTTTGGGCAGTTAGTATAGTGTATGGCTGGGGAACACCTTGGGCAGGGTGTGGTGGCTGGGGACCCTCACTGGGGCCGTCTGCTGCTTAGACATTTCAGATGGGTGGGGTGGGGGTGGGGGGTGGGGGGGCAGCAGAGGCTTTCCAGCCCTAGCTTGTCTGTCTGCCGATCCGCTGTTGTTGTAGGATGTGTGGGCTGTGTACAAGGACTGCGCCCCCAGAGGTTGTGGTGGTGTACCTCCTAGCTGGACTGAAGGGGTAGATGGTCCCCTCTACTGCGCCACGCAGTTTTGGCAGGAATGTGAAGCCATTGGGGTGGAGATCCTGACCCGTCACGAGACAGTTTGGGTGGTAGGGGTCTGAGCATAATCATCTGTCTGCCAATGGGCCCATACAGGCGCCCCGCTGAGCCCCCATGCACAGTAATCGCATGTGGCCATGGCACTCACTGACACGAATATGCATCTATTTACTTGGTGGGCAGTGATGAGTCCACAAGGGCCAGATGGTACTGGGAAACCAATATTGGATGTGAGGTGTAATTCAGAGGTGTATCTGCAAGGACTTTTCTCTATCTCGACACTGTCACTGGATGGCGACCATGCAGCATAGTGTGTCCCTCATCTATGTCCTGGGGGCTGAGTGCCATGGTGGCTGGTTGGGCCCCACGTACCTCTTCAGGGTGGTCAGGTACTGCGCAAACATTGTGATGGTCTGTAGGCCACTCTGTGCCAGTCAATCTGGACACAGGGGGGGGGCTTAGTAGAGTCCCTCTAACGGCATCCTGTAGGTGCCTGTGGGGGTGGGCACACTTGCAAAGGTCAGTGCGCCCCAAGCCACTGGCCGGCGAGGGTGGCTGTGGGGTTGCATACGGCCCATTCCTGTGATCGCATCCTGTGGACATGCTGTATGCATGTGTCAGTGGGCATGCATGGGTATGGGTGGGTTAACCCATACCTGATAACCACAGTGCTAGTGTTGTGGAGCACCTGTCAGAGTCCCTCTGTAGGGGCGGCTGCGTCAGGGGCTGCGGGTGTGGCCATACGGCTGGTAGCCCACTGGTTACGATTCACTATTCTGTGTGGCAGAGGTAATGTGTGTGTAACTCCCACAGAGGGTCAATTGATAGGGCTAGGTCTGAGGCAGATCGTTGTTTAATGTTTGACTTAGTGCGGCCAGCAAAAAACACGGCCTCAGATGGCTGTAGGCTGACTGTAAGGTCAGCCTGATAGATGGCGGCACCTCTGCAGAGTAACGGCGCCAATCGGTCATGGTGGCTCATCGAGGTCACCACCATAGTGGTAGACTATAATAAGGTTGTCCTTAGTGGACAGTAGCACCTTATAACATGTGCTCGTCTCGGAGAGTGATCCATATTAGGTGACGTTAACATCAGCTCCGTGGGCCACCCTAGGTTATGGCAGCAGTGATGATGTTCTTTGCTGGGCAGTGCAACTAATGTAACTATAAATGAAATGCTAAGCACACAAACCAACTGCTCGAAAATGTTAAGGGCAAGGTGGGGCCTAGGCAGTTGTATGTCGAAGCAGCTAGGTCACATGGGGGCGTGATCGGAAGGCGCCTATGACCATCGCCTGTATCCATCAGGCCGTCTCGTCAACGCAATGTGGCCACGCCTCTGTCACAATGCTTATATGTCATGCACCCGCTACCTATGATTAATGCCGCATGAACTTGTCACAAAAGTCACCCACCTACCCTCCCTCCGATTGTTGGTAATAGCTGCGCCATGCAACATATTTGCGTTCGCCATTCTCACAACATCTACAGCGCTTTAATGCTGCCCCCCTCCACCCGCCTCTTTGACATCCTGCACCTGGGTTTCTGCCTGGGGCACACATTAACGAGGCACGGCATTATTAAACACACTCTTCGCCTCTGTGCGTTATGTGTTTGAGGCCACAACCATATTGCCATGTGAAAGGGCGAAGGCATTCGTCGACAGACTTAAACCCCTTAGGAAGAGTCCGGACAGCACGCAAATCACGACCAAAAAAACCAAACGCTGAATCATGTCGACCTCCGACCCTTCCCCACATTAAACATTAACATTTTTTTTGTCAGAGGCCTACAGACCGTACTGGAAGGCTCGAAATGAAAACATCACCTCTATCCAAGGCGCACAGCTTAATCTTTTCTGCCTCAAAACAGGTTCTTCTAGCACAAATAATTCTCATATTTCTCAAATAAATATAAAAATAAAGCTTATCTCAACCGGCAAATGCGTATCTCATCAGTTTTCCTTCAGTTACAGACCCTGGTATATAAAGTCGCAAATGGCACACGAAGAGTGGAATTATTCCGTGTTCGGGATCTGAAGCTCCGACATAGCTCCGCTTATTTCGCTGGTGTCATCGGCCGGCGTGCTTAGGCACTCGCGTCGCAGTCCCTCTGAGTCGTGTGCAGGTGAGAATGGCGGCACCGCATATGTCGCAGTGAAGGCACCATTCACTCAGCCAGGGGACCCTGCAGGCCCCCTGGGCACAGCTTATTGAGTCCAAGGCAGCAACAGGCTGTTCCCGCGGTTCTCTCCAGCGTGCAGGACTCTGGTGGAGAGTAGGCGGAGGTCCTGGGAGCGTGATCACAACACGGCGGTCCTAGCCGTTGTGGCGTACTACGCGCACAGGTGAGCTTGTAAAGTGTATGGGCGAGATTGTCCGTGTAGGGCCATATACATACTCGATCGCGAGTGTCAAATGTAGGCTGTGGGCATGCAGGCTTTGTGGAAAGTAGTCCTTATGCCGCAATCATCTGTACTTCGTGACCACCACACTGGTGCTGTAATTGTCGATGTATCACATCGTTGAGTGGTTTGCCCCATTTAATCTTCGGACAGGGGGCTATCGTACGGCTGTGCACAAGAGTCCAGATGCCTGCATCGCTGTTGTCCATGGGGCAGCTGGCTGTGGGACTGAAATGCTAAAAACACTGGGCTGCCGTAAGCGACTAGGTAGCCCACATATTGGCCTAAGGAGGGTCTGTGATCATCATGGCTGGTATGGTGGGTATCTTCGATTGGCAGTCTTACGACATCTGGGTCCTCTAAGCTAGGGGGATCCGCCCAGGGCCGGCCGTGAGACGCGGCTGGCCACAAATGGTCTGTCATTTATCGCCCCTGGTGATATGCGTTGTGTGTGCCGCTAGCAGTTCTAAAAAACTCTCTGGCCACCCAGCCACAGGAGTTGCCCTGGGAGTGTAACACGAATGGGTCCCCAGCCCCGGGCCCTGGAGGTAGTGGGGTATGCACACTGTTGCTGTCTTCCAATTCTCCCCTATACCCAGTAGTCGGCTGATGGTCCATCAAAGTGGCTTGTCAGTCACGCCTGGTGATATGGCTTGTTTGGGCCTATGTCAGGTTTAAAGCACCAGACCCTGCCGTCTATCCCGCAGGAGTCCCGAGAGCGTCCATCAAGTGAGTCCTGATCATCTCAGTCACCCTGGTGGATAAAAGGTGGTTTGTGGTGCGCATGAATTTTGGGCAGTTTGAACGCATGTCTTCCCTATCGCCCTCAGGAGTTCCTGAGGGTCCATCATAAGTGGGTTCTCAGTCACCCTGGTCGATAAGGTGGATTTGTTGCTTTGGCAGTTGTGACATCAAAGATCTTCCCTATCACCCAAGAGGTCGCGAGGGTCCAGTCATAGGTAGGGTCCTCAAGTCCCCCTGGTGATAAGGTGGTTTGTGTGTCGCTTTGGGCAGGTGGGGGGGGGGGGGGGAGAGCATCCTCGTCTAATCGTGCGCCCGGAGGCCCTGATGGCCCATCTGAAAGTGGGGACTGTCAGTCACATCCCTGGTGATAGGTGGGCTGTTTGGGGCCTATGTCAGTTTAAGCACACGCTGCCCTATTGTTCCGGCTCAGGAGTCCTCGAGAGCCCATGCAAAGTGGGTCTCTGCAGTTACTCTGGTGGATAAGGTGGTTTGTGCCCTTATCCACCAGTTTTTACACAACAATCCTGCGCCTATGCCCCCAGGAGCCCTGAGGGCCCATCAAGTTGGGTCTGTTAGTCCCGCCTGGGTGATATGGGCTTGTTTGGGCTTATTTGGCAGTTTAAAACTAAAACAAGTCTGGGCCGGCTAAATCGCGCCAGGAGTCCTGAGGATCGCCTCAAGTGGGCTGATCAGTTCACCCTGGTGATGAAGGCTGTTTGTGCCTTTGCAGTTTGACAACATCCTCGCTATTCCCGCAGGAGGCGCCTGAGGGCCCCATCAAAGTGGGCTGTACCAGTCACGCAATCCTGGTGATAACGGTTGTTTATATATTGCCTTTTGCAGTTTGACAAGGGCAGAGCCCTACAGACCTGCCCTTATCCCTAGGAGTCTTCTTAGGGTCTCATCAAATTGGGGTGTCAAGTCACCCTGGTGATGAACGGCGTGCTTTGTGCCTTTGTCATTTTTGACCAGCATCTTCCCTATCCTCTCAGGAGTCTGAGGGTCTATCAAAGTATGGTCTCTCAGGTCATTTGTTCGCTGGTGAAAAGGTTGGTTTAGGGGGCCGTGGCATTCTGAGAGTCATCCCTCCCCTATGCCCTCATGAGCCCTGAGGGCCCATCAAGGTGGGTCTGTCAGTCAACGCCTGGTGACTAAGGTGGGTTTGTGGGCTTGCGTTGGGGGCGGAGCTTAACACACCGTGCCCTAGTCCCCAAGGAGTCCCGAGAGCCGCATCAAAGTGGGTCTTCTCTAAGTCACCATGGTGATTTAAATGGTGGTTATGTGCTCTCTCATCAAGTCCAGTTTAACACACAACATTCCTCCCTATCCTCCGAGGAGTCCTGAGGTCCATCAGTCAAGTGGGCTGTCAGTCACGCCTCACCTGCGTGGGATAAGGTTGTTCTCTTGTGCTCGTTGGCAGTTGTGACACAATCTTCGCTCCTATCTCGCAGACTGAGATCCTTGTAGGGGCCATAACAGTCCGGGTCTCGTCAGTCATCATCTCCTGGTGATCTTAGGGGCTGTTTGTGCCCACAATGCATGTTAAAACATCTGCCCTATCTCCTCCATGAGTCGTGACAAGGCCCATCAAAGTGCTCGCCAGTCACCGATCTGGTGAAATGGCGGTTGCTGATTGCTTTGCCTGGCTGTCTGGATGGCATATACTCTACAGCCGATTTCAAGGAGGTCTGGAGACACTGCGCTGAATGCATCACCAGTTAGTCCTCGGGGTGATCTGTCCTTCTATGTGGTGTTATCTGCACAGAAGTATGTGTGCTAGGGACCCTCGTGCTGTCGCCGCGAGGGGGGGTGCCGCCGTTTGACCTGTCTGCGAAGCGTGGGTATGGCATCTCCGGAGCATATGTGGTAGGTGATGCTGTGTCCATGGGACATCAGCATGTTGCCGCGGTGCGTCATCACCCCTGAGGGTCCCATGTCGTCATAGAACAGGTCAGGTCTGTATCCTGATTGTATGGTAGGGGGTGCTGATGAGATGCAGCTGTGACATTGTTGTTGTGAGAGTCAGGGCGCTCACTCCCTGGGGGGGATCCCATTTGAGAACCTGGATAGCTATGGTAGCGATAACACATCCATATGTCCATTGGGGCTGGTGTACTGCCTAGAGGCAGTTTGTGGCAACATAGCTAGTTCGTACTGATATGGTGTCATGTTCATGCAAATACACATGTTTTTGGCGGCAGCCCAGTCCACAGGGGGTTGCTGCAGGCTCCGCGCTCTAAACAAGAGCTCAGCTCTAGCCATGGGCCACAGGTGGCATGCTGCTGCCATGTTGTGCTAGGGAGATTGTTAGGGACAGGTGTATTTGGTGGCAATCTTATTGTGTGTAGGCAAGGGACACATACGTATTTGTGACTGCACACATGGCCACACATGTGGGGGTAAGGGGCGGCAACGTGTTGGTACAGGACACAACACTGAGGGCAGAGGAGCGGGTGGGCTGGCACGATGTCCTGCACGTAGATGTGTCACATCTGTGATCCGACCCAGCCAAGGTTGATGATGGGCGTAATGTACCGCTCACAGTTGTTCTCGTCCCCCTGCGCCACACCTAGGCATTGAGGATCTTATCCTAAGGAAGTAAGGGCGCAGGGAGATGAGGCTCCTGGTATCGCGCGGCCGACCCTGGAGCATGGTACGAAGGCCGGGCAGTGCTCCACTAGGTGCGGGATGTGAGTGTCACCAACCTCTGTGGCTCATTAGATAGAGGTCACATGTGGGCGCACCCAGGACCGGGCCTTGTGGGGCGCTGACTTAGTCAAATGTGTCAATGTGCACATCATGTAAGAGTGTGCTACGGATAACTGTAATTCTCCACAGTAAGTGAGGTACTGCACAGCGGTCGGACGAGGCTGGGATCGCCAGCATTGGCTACCATTCAAGAACGCTGCGTCGACGGTCTCCACCCGCCAGCGATGGGCCCGGAGGGAGAGTCGAGAGGAGGTTATGAGGAGGTGGAGGTCGCGAGCAGCGGGCGGTGGCAGTCGGCAAGTGTCATGAGGTCTTAGGGTCGATGTTATTTTATTTATTTAGTGTTTTATTTAATTGGATTTCTAATAAACAACCCGCGCTTTCGCGCTATCATACAATCAAAGCGGGGTCTTAGGCAAACAAAGATATTAAGAGTATATTAGTGAGAAAATCTGTAAAGAAATAAAAGTTAGCAGTTATGGGTTATACATGTGTTATAGTGGAGTCTGCATTATCTACATAGTGGATAGCTATAGTCTATAATGTGAGGCTATTATAGTCAGATACTGTATAGAAATAGATTTAGCATTTCCATGACAAATTGAAGTTAGTTAATTGTCATGAGCGCAGTAGTGTCTATAAACAATAGATGTTTTCAGTGGGGGGGGTTGTCTAAGTCATTGATGTCCTGAGGGCTGCTCTACAGTCTGCATTAGGGCTAGAGAGTTCTCAGATGGAAGTTGCAGCAAAAGAGAACTAGCCGCTTTCAGAGGTGTCTTTACGTGTTTTCTTTGTCTGATCATCATTTGATGAAGCTGATTTTGCTGTTGTTGCAGATCCTCTTCTTCTAGGTCTGGTTGCTAATCATCTGACTGTATGAGCTATACTGTCCGGGCTTTCTGGGCAGAATATTGTTGTTTATCTGTGAAAATATAAATTAATAGTATTTATATTTTCGCACAGTGAAGGGGGCTATATGTAACGTCATGATGGACATCTGCTATTCAAGATAGGGAGTTATATGTTCTCGTACTTGATGAGAGACCCAAAATTATAACCTTTGCAGCGAGTATTCAATGCGCGATCAGTTGTAAAGGCTTAAGTGCTTGCTTTTAGATAAACCACAGAGTATATTGAGATTACAGAAGTCAAGTAAAGGGAGCGTAATTCATTCTTGACAAACATTTCTGAAGTGTAACAGTATCAAGAATCGGCCTTAGTCTTTTGATGTAGGTGGGGCTTCCAAATTCTGTATAAATCGGCTTATTACTTGTCATTATTTATGTGGAATCTGAGATTCAAGGCTCATTATCTTGCAGAGATAACCAATATATACAAATACTCCAGGGATATATTTGCACTATCTGATTTACTAGGAATAGTTGAGTTATCTATTTTGATGTCAGGGGGAGGATGCGGCTAAATTATTGGTTTTTCCGTAGAAATAATACGCTCACGGGCACGTCTGTGGTTGCTCTGCTACAATTAATTTGCCATGTTGTGTTGTTTTACAACCAGTTGAACATCTTTCTGAGAGGACATTCTGTAATGGCCCGAGAAATCAGGGTTGCTCAAACCTAGTGAATAGTTTGTGAAAATCATAACTATGCATCAGCATAGTATTGCTATTACCTTAATTCTCAATTCCACTTTGGCAAATCGGAATCATATTTGGCATACTTAGGTTGGCATATAAATATTGACAGGCATGGCACGCGATGAAATACGTGCAGATCCTTGTGGTAGCACCTTGTATTACTCTTATGGGGCATAGAGTTTTTTTCCCCTATCTTAACTTGTAAAATCGCATCTCCGGTTGTTCAAATAGAATGGATGCTCAGTCCATTTTAAAGTGACCCGCGGATGGTAGAGACCATCTCTCTCATCCTCTAATCGATATTTAATAATCATTTGTGATTTACTGGAGCTCAATCGAATGCTGGCAGAGATGTCTATAAAAATGCATTATGATACCTTTCTAAAAATGTCATCAATGGTGGTCGGAGTATGCAGTCAAAATAGATCTCATTAAATTTTCCCATTACTCCATGTGTTCTGTTGTCTCGGCGAAAACGGCGCATGTTGACCATGCATCTTAAACGACGTGATCCTCCCGGCTCGTCGTCTCCGTTTTCCAAATTATCTAGCAGGTGTCATGTGTAAATCCATGTGTTGCTTGAAGGTTGCATGTTCTGCAACTCATCTTCTCTATGATCTAATTGCTACAACAAAAGGTATGCGGGCTGAGGAGGAGGGGGAGGTGGGGGTAGGAGGAGGAGAGCATGGTCGAGGAGGAGGGGCCAATGGAAGGCTGGGAGAGGAGAAAGAGGAGGGTGCGTAGGAGGGGGGGGCTACTGGGGAGGAAAAGGCAGGCAGAGGGCCCCTGTGTGTCATTCAACATGGGCACCGCGCGGGGAATGTGGATGGTGGGGTTGGGGCCGGGGGGAGCAACAGAAATGTGTGTGTGTCATGTCAGAGGTGGAGATGGGAGGAGTGGAAGTGTGTGGGGCGTGCGCATCGGGTGGGGTGGGAGGGGCCTAGTTGCGGAGGTGGGGTGACTGGAGGTGGGTCTGCTGAGGAGAGGTGGAGGTCTGGGCTGGGGGAGCACGGGAGCAGCACAGGACACTGTGTGTCCCTGCCCAGCACACACATGTGGTCCGGAAAGGGTGTCGCGGGGTGGTTGTGGCCATGCCCCCCATTGGCACGGACAGGACCCATGCACTGCTGCCAACCGCACGCACTGTATACCTAGCACGACTGGTCACTCCTAGTGTTATATGTTGTCATAAGTTTGTATCATGACCCATGGTCAGTGGCAATGGATGGGTGGCACAATTGACTTGGGGGCCCTGAAGCCTGGCAAGCACGCGTGCGTCGTGCTGGCATGGTCGGGAAGGAAAGTTCCAGCTTGATGTGGTCCGCGAGAGGCCAATCCTGTGGCAGGGCGACGGATGCTGCCTCTCAGCGACTCATCCACTGATGTGGTATCGCTCTGCCGAGAGGAGTGTGGGTGATGGCCCCTGGTGGGGTGGCCCACACATGGGGGGCTCCCTGGTGGGTGCTGTCTCTCCCGTCCGCGGCCTGACGCTAACCGGTCAACAGGATAGGGCTGGTTCTCAGAGTGGTAAGGTCTATGGGACTGGTCGAGCAAGAATGGACATTAGAGCACCACTGGGTGGGAGAGTGACCCTATTTATGGGGCAACATATGTGCATATCTATAAACTGTTATGGCTGTTTGGGTTTAGTTGGCGACTGTGTGGTTCTGTAAGGAGTACCGTGACTGTTTGGAAAGCCTTATAGGGGGGCGAATGGTCATTAGGTGTTGGCTGTTACTTTACTGACGCGACAATGGACATAAGGCATGGGACCGACAGATGTGTGTATAGTATGTATGTGTAGTGCAGGATGCACGGCAGACTAAGGGTGGGTCCTACATGGACCCTCGCTCACGACACAACAGGTATGTAAGGTGGATCTGGCCATGTTGCAATAAGATAGGCATGTAGAACGTCCACGGCTGAGCGTGGAGTGAGGATAATCGTGGCAATGTGGATCATGTCCCAACCTATACCTAGGGGCATGTGGCAGTGCTGTGTATTCGAATCGTGTGGGGAACGCGCTATGAGTGGTGCACGCATGCGTGGTGTAGGCCAATAGCAGAACCTGGCAAATAGCTATGTCTTGCGTGCTCGGGAAGGTTACGATGTGGTGGGTGCTACACGGCAGCGGAGCTGCTGCATTGGGGGATAGACGCATTCGAGTGGCGGCCCAATGGACAATGTCATGTCACAGTGAGCGGCGTCAGTGTGTGTATTTTAAATGTATAGGGCATGGCGAAGTATTCTTGTTTGGCAGGGCCGGGGATCGGAGGCATATGTAATCCTCCCCTTCGCTCGCGCCGTCTGTCCGTGAGGCCGGCATTGGAAGTTCATAGTGGGCGGGTGCAAGTCGCACGTAGCGCATCCTCGTCTCGTGATCTCGGGGTGGCAGGGAGAATGTTCACGTTTTAAACATATTCTGACACTATGTTGTGGGATATCGAGGGATGGGAGACGGGCGACAAGATCCCAACACCAGACATAGAGATATGCCGCATGCCATGACGCAATCTGTCATGGTGGGGTACAAACATGGTGGTGGGGGGGGAAGTGCGACATCAACTAGAGAGAGACCCCAACGACAAGGTCCTGGTGGCTGTATACCTGGCCACGGGATGTCCCATCGACCGACAGCGAGGACATGTGGTGTTTACGGCTCTGTGATCAAAGATTGTGGATAGGCCGGCAAGTCATCAGGCACACCAATAGAACGCCACCACCCGACCAAGGGGCATGGGGTTTAACTATCATCAGGCAGGGGAACTAACCATGAGTGGCTGGTGCCATCTCAACATGGGGTAGCACCGTTGCCCACAGACCCCAAAAGTGCGGAAGAACTGCCACACAGGATAGCATAGTGTCAGATATGTATGTCCCTTTGTCGGGGTATGTTATGGTGTTTACTTCTACTGGCCCCAGTTGCAGTCGGATGGTGGCAGTATACATATACTAGAATGTCCACCCCCACATCAAACTAGCGAACAATGCAAGGCATTTACCAGGCCAACATATAATATTGATCAGCTGTCTATCCGGTGCGCAAACATGCACGTGGTCATGGCTTATATGTTGTATCAATGTGTTTATTTGTATCTGATAACATTTTTTTTTTACATATGGGCAGTGTTGCATTCAGCATTCACTGCAGTGTACATTGATAGGGGCAAAACCGAGTGACAGTTGCACAGGGCTATGAACATGTTGGAGTTAACTATTTTTAAAACCCCAGGGAAACATGGGCTATGGATGGGTCATAGTGCGGCTTGACCATGTCCACAGAGAGCACCAACTGTGTGGCTAGTACCCGCCTAGTCCTACTGACTGCTCTAGGGTAGGCGCTATCAATCGCTCGGCCGACTGTGAGTGTAATCCGCCTGACCATATACTGCCGGCCTGACGTAGCATTGCCCCAACCCTCACTAGACCGCCACATGTACATGTCAGCTTCCTGCGTGGGGCGTTGGTGGGGGTGCCCCTCCAATCGCATCCATCGGCCCAACAAAACCACGCCCCTTCATGGCTGCCCATCCTGGCCATGGTGGTGCTGTGCAGCCTCTGGGGGGGCTGGGCTGGC